>CM022106.1:1200000-1800000 GCA_011114355.1 Carex littledalei
TCTTCAATGCCCAGTCAGTGTAGTTGTAGCCGAAAGTCCAGTGCTTGTTGTCACCGACACTCTCACACCTTCTCTCTCCTGAGTTAGCTCTGATCTGTAAGTTTTTTCTCTCTTCTTTTAAATTTTTTATTTTTATTTCAGTAGATTAATAATTTAATTAGAATAATTAATTTAGCAATAATTTAATTAGAATAATTAATTTAAATTAATTAATTTAGTTAATTTTTAATTGTAGGTTTCTTCTGTATTGAATTGAAAAATGGCTCTTATGGTATCCATCTACACTGGTGGGGATGTATTAACAGGTCCTAATGGGGTTTACTACAGTATTGGACCCGTTACTGTGATCCCGGTATTGCCAGGTACGGATTATTTGGGACTTAAATCAAGTATATGTGGGAATTTGGGGTTGGATCAGGGTCAGTATGACCTTAAAATTGATGCCAAAATTAGCATGCCGACTAGTTCGGCACAAACCTGGTTCCAACTATTTCCAATTCAGAATGAGGGAGTCTGGCAGGTATTGTATAACCAAACCATGAGTTTTTCTGGGGGGTGCATACAAGATAATTGACCTATATGTGGAGGTTACCAGAGCCCGGCGTTCGAACCCAGTTCAGAGGTTAATCCAGGGTCGTAGTCGGGGTAACTCATCCGGCTCTAGTCCATCCCCTGTCCAAATTGACCAACCGTCCAGTAGTCGGGCCCCAGTTCAGAGGGACCGACCCTCCCGTCGGGCCCCATCCCAGACTGACCACCCTTCATCTAGTCGGACCGCTCATTAGGGTCAAACTTGTAATCCGGATGAATCTGATGAAGAAGTGGATCCGGAAATACGAGAGGCAGAGGAAAATTGGGGTCATATTGATCCTGAGGGTATGAGCGATTATTCTGACCAGGAAGATACCGGGCCTGTGCTCGGACTATCAAGGAAATTCAAGATGGATAGCGGGTTTCAGATAATGGATCGCGGGGTTCAGCACCCGATTCATGCTTTCAACGACACATCAGGGTTTATGGAAGCCAATTCGGGTTTGTTTGGAAGTAGAGCAGATTTTGAGAATGAATTGTCCGAGGGACAAACATATGACTCAAAGGAGGACATGAAGAGCGCAATTGCCAGGTTTCACATCCTTTGCAACAAAGAGTTAATACCTACGCACAGTGACCGCACAAGAATGAGGTTCAAGTGCAAGGACAGTTACTGTGGGTGGTACATACTCACAAGGGCCACCGGTTATGGAACACAATGGCGTGTCTCCAAATGCCCAACACAACATTCATGCCACGCGGATGCGACAAGAACAGATCACGCCCAGTTGTCAGCTGCTATGGTTGCCGAGTGTATATCCGCTCACATGAGGAACGATGTCGACTTGAGTATTCAGGCTGTCCGAATTGCTGTTGCTGAAAAGTACAACGGTCAGATACCGGCGTACAACAAACTATGGCGTGGCCGTGAGTTGGCAATAGCCCGTCAATTTGGCAGTTGGGAGGGGTCATACGCTCTTGTAGTTCCATTGTTGGAGGCAATGAAAAGAAGCAACCCAGGTACTACATTGTTCCTTCAATTTTTACGTTATTTCATTATCAATCAAAAATTGAACTTATTTTTTTAAATTTATTGACAGAAACATTGTTTGAGGTGACCTCATATCCCACTGGTGAACCTGGACCATGGAGGTATTTTCATAGGGCGGCTTGGGCATTTGGACCGTGCATAGCTGCTTTTCAACATATCAGACCGGTCATCACAGTTGATGCATGTTTCCTGTCAGGCCGGTATAAAGGTAACTAATTTGGTTGTTTTCACTTTATTTATTTTAGTTGATTTCGGCTCTTACAAAATGGGTTTTAACCATAGACAAGCTGTTGATTGCAACCGGGTATGATGCTGAAAATCAGCTCCTCCCGTTGGCTTTTTCACTGGTAGAATCAGAGAGTTATGACGATTGTGCGTGGTTCATGAAATGGTTGAGGATCAATGTAATCCGCTCCAGATTCATGTGTGTCATCACTGATAGGGGAAAGGGTATCAAGAAGGTGTTCAGACAAGATGATATGGGGTGGAACGAGGAGGATGAGGATCAATGTGTTCACCGTCTTTGTGCTACTCACATAGCCGAGAACATGAAGAAGAACGGTTGCAGTGATAAGGCAATCCGTTTTTTTAGAATATGTGTGGCTAAGAGGAAGATGAGGAGGTACGAGCAAGGAATGCAAGCAATGGGGCAGGCATGTGACATTGCCCTCAATTGGCTGGACGGTGTGGGTAAGTATTTCGATCAAGATGAGAACGAGTGCCCCAAACCATGGAAGATATTCCAAGCACTGGACGGTGGTTACCGTTGGGGCATCATGACTACAAACGGGTCTGAGTCGCTTAATAAGGTCTTCAAGTCCTCTCGTAGGCTACCGGTTGCAGCAATAATTGAAGACACATTTTACAAATGTATGACATGGTTTGCGCAAAGGAGGGCCAAAGCGGAATGGGAAGTCAGTCAAGGTCAGCAATTCTCGTGTCGTGTGCATAAGGTACTTTTATTTGTAGTTATTTCTTCATAATTTTTAATGAAGTTTGTTAAAAAAAATATCTGACTTCTTCATTATTTTTTAATTTTTCGTAGCTGATCAACAAACGGTTCGAGAGGTCCGATAAAATGAAGACGCTGGGGGGCTTTGGAAACAACAACGAGTTCGAGGTAACCGCCACACAGGAGAGAGTTCACGCTTTCATACCTGACGATTCTGGTCGGTTTACCAAGGCCAATTACAAATACACGGTGATAATCGGGGATGATCACACGGTAACTTGCACGTGCCAGAAGCCTCAATTGGAGAGAATACCGTGCTCTCATGTTCTGTCCGTGTGTCGTCTCCGAGGCATCGACCCTGGCGTATTTGTAAGTCACTATTATCACATCCATACACTGATCAACACATGGAGCGCACAATGGCATGTTTATGGAAATCAGTCGGAATGGCCTCCACACGATGGCCCGGTCCTTGTTCCAGAGAAAAAAAATATTGCTGTGGGCAGAAGACAGCACAACAGAATTCCGATGTGGATGGATGTTCTGCATAATAGGAGAAGAGGACACCAAGCCTGCCGAGATACGCAAGAAAGACAAAACAGAGCTGCTCGGGCTGCACGAGATTGAGAGTTAATGTTGTTTTTCTAATTGTACTTGTAAAACTATTGTTTATTTTCGGTTAATTAGACGTATTTGTAATTTCCGATAACATTCGCATGTTCTATTGTATGCTTCTTTATATGGCTCCTTGTTCTATTGTAATGTTTCTTTTGATCAAACAAACGACGAACAACAATTTCAGATTAAACGACATTTCAAATATAAGTAATTATACACAACTTCCAGACAAACGTTACATTTTTGATAAAAATTTCCAAAACAAAACCATAATCAAATTCAGAATCAGAAAAAAAAAAGACCAGGGTCCGCTCCGGCATAGTGCGGCCCCATATGGGGGTCCGCTCCGGCATTCTGCGGCGGCCCCCAAATGGGTCCGCTCCGGTGTTCTGCGGCCGTGTTAAATATGGAATTGACCAGAAACGGTGGTTATTTTATTAATTTAATTCTTTAAAATGTTAAAAATAAAAATTTCGGCACACCACATAATGTTGAATGAGACAACAGTGAATATGCACAACTGGAGATTGTTCGCATGACAAGAAGGAGAGGGACGTACTGGAGATAATTTAGAGATATTTTTCATATTCTTGTTGAGAATTACTTTTAATTTATGTGATGTAACATAATAGAATGAGATAGAATCATGAAAATATTTTACATATGTACATATGAAATACATTAATTTTAATTAAAGGTTCCCGGTCCTATCTCACAAGCTTATAAGATTTGACGGATTAGTTGCTTCCTAAAAGAATTCGACAAAATTAAGCAACAATAAATAACTTTAATTTATTTAGGGAAACTTCCACACTTTTTTTTTCTTTGATTAAAAGTAAGTTTGTAGATTTACCATCTCAAACGATGGACTTTGATTCAAGCGACCGTAAAGATTGGGCAATTAATTATTTCTTGTGCGTTCATTTGACCAGTAGCTTTTACAAAGCGTGATTAAAGCTAGTCGACCACACAAAATATTGACAAAACCCATTATGCCCACCAATTGTGAAAATTTACACAAAGCGAAATGATGAGGTTGTAGAGTGTAGACCCTATGTAGCTAGCACACCGTGTAAGAAAATTTATAAGAAAATCAAAAGAGAGAACAACGAGTCCGAGATAAGTCCACCGCCCAACAACCTAACACTGTTATAATAAGCACAAATCCACTTAATTGATCACTGAATGATTGCATTCACATGCCATGATTAGAACAGATAATTAAGTAATGCTTACATCTTATTTTCGTCACTCAAAGCACTCCACTGATTTTTTAGGCAACTGTTATTCCCTTTTGATTTTGGAATATATAGACTGTTCATGATAAATTTAACCAGAAATAAATTAAACATTAAAAAATAAGAATAATAAGAAAGATAGCATAATATTATGAATCGTATCCTTATCCTTTTATAAAAAAAAATTCTTAATAGAAATAGTCAATTTTTCTTCCATTATTGAAGAGGATTGTTTAAACATCTTCATTTATTGTACCTCCATCATTCCTCCACCTTTTAATTTTCTAATAAATCTACATTATTTTTTCTAAATCCACATAAAAAATTGTTATTTTTTGGTTTAATTTTTGTATGAATCAATACAACATTCAGAACTTATCCGCATCAGTGTATTTTGCAAAGTTTTTTTGATAACAATCAAACAAAGTTGAATTATCATACTTTTTTACATGTACATTACGAAAATAATATAAATTATATCTAAAGCTTTTATTTTGATATTTAAGTTACTAAATTTTAAATTATTAATAAGTTTTTAAAGTGGAGGTATAATATAGATACACCGAAAACGGAGATATTTGAACTCTCCTCATTACATAAACATCTTATAATTTTTATTAAAAAAATAATTGTAAGACTATACAGAACTTTTAGTTGGAACATCATGTTTTGCAGTTCTAGTAAAAAAAAAAAAAAAAAAGTAGCAACAATCAGTGAGGGTTATTGTTAGAGTCTATAAACATATTGCTTTTTCCCCAAAATTTCCAGAAATATTGCCGATTAGGATGTTTAGTTTGTTTATTTGCAATTTTGCATAGACATGATTCCCGTGAATCATTGCTGATCCTTGTACGCTCTGTCCTTGCCTTGCTTACTGCAGGGGCTATATGCTATCTTCAACTTGTGAAAGTGAATAAATTCGAACAAAGGGAATAAAAGTGGAAAAGATTTCCCTTGAAAACGAGACAGGTCTTTACATTTGGACCAGAAGTAACGCAACTTTTGGAAGTGTGTAAGTGGCTCGTGCATTTTTTATGTCGTATAATGGATCCTCCATTACTTGCCCGGTCCAAACGGGCAGTGCACCTTGACCAACCAAAATTAGGACCAAACATTCAGAGGGAGGCTTTGACTTGTCATTAACCCCTTCCTATAAAAACCCCATCTGTGGTTTGTTACCTCCATCAAAAATCTCAATTTAGCTTATTCATCTCATCTCTGCTTTTGAGAGTTGACACAAATGGGTCTAAGAAGCAGCACATGTATGGCTGGAATAGTGTTAGTTCTTGCCTTGATCTTTGCCTCAGAGATGTCGACCGTAAATGCGACGAGGTTTATCGTCGGTGACGACAAGCACTGGACTTTCGGCTACAACTACACTGACTGGGCAATCAAGAATGCACCATTCCATGTCAATGATACTCTGGGTAAGCTCTGTTCCTCCCATGTAAAGGAAAGCATATGTAATTATATATATTTTTGCATAAGGATTATATAGGAATGTATATATGAAACATATCTCATTTTTTTAGGATGGAACAAAGATTACATTGTTTTTTATTACATGCATATTTCTATTTTTTTTTTCCAAAACACATCATATTGAAGAGAAATTATTTATTTTCTTTGAGTCAGACCCCCTCTGCCAATACATAATATAATTGTTCTCTTAAACTCAACATATTGAAGAGAAAAGAGAGCACACAGTGCAAAATCTGTAAAATAAAACAAAACAAAGACATATTCCATATTGTTTGCTCAAGCAAGATGCAAATTACTGATATAATACGATGACTTGTAACGAATCGCAGTGTTCATGTATGATCCTCCAACCAACATCACCCACCCGCACAGCGTGTATCTGATGAACAACCTCCGGAGTTACCTCGCGTGCGATCTTAAGAAGGCAAGGATGGTCGGCAACGTGATTCAAGGCGGGGGCAGCGGGTTCGAGTTCGTGCTAAAAAAGAGAAAACCTCACTACTTTGCATGTGGCGAACGCAATGGAATTCATTGCACAATTGGGCTCATGAAGTTTGTAATTACTCCGAGGCGGCCCTGCCGGGGTTAGACCTCAGCATGGAGAGAACCTAATCCTTGATTGCAGATCATGAACCTGCTGCTATATATATGTATTCTTGTTCTCTCAGTATATTTATTTATGTAAAGTGGAAAGTGGAAGCAAACAATTGGGAAGTTGAGGTTTAATCGAGCGTGTATTTTATCTCAGAATGTTAAATTGAGTGAATTAATTAATTATGATTATGGACTCCTGCTTCAAACTGCAATTTAATCATTATTAATTAAATTAATCAAGCATAAGATGGCGGGGTAAATTCAAGCTTCTAGTTAAACTAGTATTGTGTATGTGCGTTGCAACGAGGATATATTATAAGAGAACAAAAAAAAATCCTCGTACAAAATGACATATTTTCATTAAAAAAATAGATCAATGAAAAAAATAATTATTCAACAATATCCATGAATGATATTAAAATAGATTGGTTTTAAATTCAAATTAAAAATAAAAAGTCAATTAGTATAATAAAACCCAATGAGAAATAACGTCGATGTAGTGCAAATGTTACTTACAATTATTATTGGTCTAATCAGGTTTTCTTTTAAAATAGTGTGACATTGGTGCTCGTTGGCATAATGAAGATACTAATTTTTTCTGTTGAAATCAATTTTATAACTTACCTTTATTAATCATAAACTTTAACTGTAGTTTTGAGGTCCCAAACAACATTTTTTTTGCAATTTTGACTGTACCAATCTTCCATTGTAGGAGAGTGTGCAAAATCAATATTTTATCCTCACGAGCTTTCCAAAAAGTTAAAGAATGCTAAAAACAGAGTTTCCTACATAAAGTTATAGCTGGTCAAAGTTATTATCCTCTTTGTGAGGGTTTATTATTATTATTATTATGCACAAAGCAACTCTTTTCTAGCTGTTCCAAGCACAAAACTGCTAGAAAAACTATCCTCTTCTAGCAGTTCTAGTACAAAACCACTAGAAGAAGTGTCTTCTCTACTAGCGTTTAGAATACGCTAGAAGTTGTACCCCTTATTCTATCGCGTTGACCACTAACGGTGAGAAAACTGTTGTTAAAGGCCTATTTTGTCCTTTAGTAGAGCCCATATCTGTAGTAGTGAAATCTTCTCTGTCTTCTTTTCCATTAAGATTATCTTCCCTGATTCGTGTAACACCATTGAGTTGTCACTTCATGTGCAAGCTCTTGAACCGTTTTGAATAGTTGGGGTCGTTATTGTCGGTCAAAATTTTTTAGGACATGTTTGTTTGTCACATAATTATATGAGATGATGTTTGACGGGAATGAGAACTCACTTTGAGAGTGAGAACCCATAGTGAGTTTATCTTTGGTTTTCTTTTGTACTCTCTTTTGTTCTCAACAAAGAAAACTCTTGAGAACCAGCCTTTGGTCTAGCGGTAAAGACAATATTATCCGTGAAATTCAGAAGAAACAACCCTTTGTAGATATTAAATAGTTAGATGACTTACCCCAACCTAACTCAAAAAAAAACAAAGAAAACTCTTTAATGACACAATTAGTAATTACAAATTAATTTATGAAATATTTTTAGGAATAATAGACTGAATTTTCCTCATCACATGAAGCTTCTGATAAAAAAAATTTCAATTCAATTTAAAATCTGTTTTATACTTTTATTTTAATTAATTTAAATGAATTTTTATTAGTTTTTTTAGAAATATTCTTGCCTCCTGAATCACTCATGAAGTATATCGGTTTCAACGGTTTGAATTAATTCAAATTTCAAAATATGATAAGATTTTTATAATTGTGCTCACCAAACTCTCTTGTTGAGCACATCACACGCTAGCTTTACTCCTAGAACAAAGTTTGTTCTCAAATTTTAATTAGAATTTAGTGACAAATTTATTAAATTAATTAGATGGAATTATTGAATTTTTAGGAATCACTATGAATAATTTTTTCCTTCCTTTGTGGCAGTATATCATAAAAAATCAATTGTAAATAAATTTTAGTGGCAAACTCACCCTTTTTATTTTCATACCACGAAAAATAAAAAGTGCACATTTGTACTCTTAAATCATCCAATGGCCCGGGCGGCCCATGAGCCCTTTAAACCCATTTGATTGGGGAGTGAATATCCGTAAAGAATATATAAACAAATTAAATTTAAAGGATCGTTCAAATATTTCTATATTCATATTTTTATATCTTTATGATATATTTATTTATTAATTTTAATATTTTAAAATCTAAAACTTAAAGGTTAAATTAAAATGTTATATGATTATATCTCTATACCTTTTAAAAGATTATGATATTTTAACTTTGTTTTGATTATTATCTAAGATTGAGTTTACAAAAGTATATTAACATAATTAAAGTTAATTTTCATATAAAAATAAAATTAAAAAGCGATAACTGTTTATCAGTGATCTATATGTAGAGAAAATAATATATATCATATTTAATAATTTTATTTTAAATATTACAAAACTAAAAATAAAGAAATAATATAGAAAAAATAAAGACATTTCAACTTTTCTTTTAAATTTAAAAAGCCCGTAGGCAGATCCTTTGTATTTTTCGACCAAATACTTGATACATATACAGCATTTTCCCCTGTAATTCATTCCAGTACCTACAAGGCTACAACCACCTCACTCTCTCTCCGTTTGGCCAGATTCCGAAATTCAAACATTTTCTTCGAACAGTTCCGCTCTACTCTCAAATCCAAGCCCCGGCGGTACTCCACACGAGTCGAGAGGAGAATATCGACGATGGGGCCTCCAGCTGCGCGAACCATCTCGCAGGAAGCATTTGACGAGCTGGTCAAGGAGAACATCGACGATCTCGGCATGGATCCCGACGAAGCCCTAGAAGATGCTATCCAAACTCTGACTCTTCAAGGCGTCAATCTATCCGGTAAGAGAATGTTAACTGTTTGTATTCCTGATTTAGATCTCTTCCACACTATCTTCTTCCGATCTGTAATTTAAAAAAAATATATTTTTTTTGGAATGTACCAAGAATTGAGTTATATTTCCCTTCAGGTAGAAATCTGGCGTATTAAATTCGATTCTCACTGTTATATTTCAGGTAGAATTGAGTTATATTTCCCTTCAGGCAAATCCTATGAAACGTATATTAAGGTTATTGCCATCCAGCTACCGTGCCACCAACTCCAAAACTTATTGGATAGGCTTCAAATGATGAATCAAAACCGTTCAAACTGATCTACTTTATGAGCGATGTGTTTACATGCAAAATTTATAATTTTTCGAATTATTTTAGTACCAAATCAAGCGGTAAAAAACTGATGAAAAATGATTGCATTAAATTAACTTAAAACTCCCAAATTTGACTGCTTGACTTGATACTAAATAAATTCGAAAATTTATAAATTTTGCATGTAAATACACCACTCATGAAGTAGATCGGTTTGAACGGTTTGGATTTTTCATTTGAAGCCGATTCGACAGGTTTTAGAGTTGGTGGTATTTAGGCTGAAATACCACCGATGTCATGGTAGGCAGATTCGTAATGTTATGATATATATATTTTCTAGTGTACTAAGAAATTATATGTTCTGATTACTGGATTTAGGAAATTTCTACTCTCTTTCAGTTGTCTGAGTTGCAATTTTTTCATTCTGTTTTCTGGTGTTCAAAATATTTACAAGTGAACTGTTCTGCTGTTTTTCTTCATGTTTTGAAATAACATTTTTATCTAATAATTGCAGGGGTTATAAAATGCATTCCTGGAACGAGTAATGTTAAAGACAATCTGGTCATCCAATTAATGAATGAACTGAAGAGCATTGTTACCTCTTTGGAGACTTCCAACTCAAAAGAATTATGTAGCGAAGACCAGAATGGCGAGAAATTTGTTGGGTTGCTAAATAAACTATGTGATCTGTGCTCTGTTACCGGATCTGAAAATGCAACATTAGCTGCTAGGAATGGAGGAGTTGAAGCACTGACCTCTCTATGTTCTTCACTTGATTGTAAATTTGAAAGAGCACTCGCTTTGGGATTGAAAGCATTGAGCTTGATTGTGTGTGGTATATTTTCTCCTTGATCTTAATGTGAGATTAAAAAAGAAAAGAAATATGTACTCTATCTAACTGTCATCATTTAGCTACATGTACAGGCCTATTAGTATATCAACAAAATTTACAAATTGTTCTTATAATATAAATAACTTAACTATGTATGCCACTGATGATTTTGTAATAAAATACTTAGTCTACCTTTGCTGGATTTTCTCCTCTTGATATTAATTTGTTTATTAAGGTATGTATTTTCACAATATCTAGGTTTGTTGCTTTACCTTTTCACTAATTTTGATGCACAGACCTTCAAAGCTCTGAATCGTATCGTCAGTGTGGTGGCGTCAGAATTGTCATGGATATTTTACATGGAGCACCTAAAAGTTTAGATATTCGAGAAAGTTCCTTTGCGGTAATTGCATCAGCCTCAACTGGGAATGAAGTTGTGAAAGAATCATTTATGGATTTAAAAGTGGATCAACTCTTAGTCGAGGCTGTGAAGGAGGAATCAAATAATAACATGCAAAGTTTGTATGATGCCATACGTGTCATTCTAACTCCAGATGATGCCAGGGTGGCAGCATCACAGGTAATTGCGTTCATAATTACATGTTATGCACCTGTTATTCTAAAGAAGTGTCAAGTATTTTGATCTACATGCCAGTGTTTCAAGTAGCCTCCATTTGGATTTGCTGTGTTGAAAAAGTTGAAGAATAAACCAATAAATCTGCCAAAATATCATGAAACAGAAATTTTGGTAATCTATTAACCTACTCTGGACATTATATGTCATCTACCTCCAATTCTATGTACTACCAATCAAACATAACTGCTGCATAGACCGGATAATAGTTGGCATGTTAGTATCAATCTTTTTTGAATTGAACAAATATGAACTCACCATAAGATGTTGGTAAATGGAATTGCATTTGCATTTATCTGATAAAAGCATAACAAAAACTTACCACTGCATAGTTCCTTGCATTTCGTTTTTCTCCTTGGCCTGAAAAACACTAATTCCTAACTTCTTTTATAAAATAATTGCTTTTGTGAAAGCAGGTATTTGGGTATGCACGAACTTTTGCAAAAGTTGGGATGGCGGATGCTCTTGTAGATGCACTGCGCAAGGGTGTGGGTTCTTCATGCTTGCCTTCAGCTTGTGCTGCTTTAAAGGCTGTTGCTGTAAATGTAAGTTCGATTATTGCCCCAAAGTTATAATCCCTCATTTTCCTAAAAGTCTGCATCAGGGTTCCTTTAGTACCAATATTACAAAATAACCTGCAGTGTTTCATATCATCTATATTGTTTGGTGACCTTATCCTATTTCATCTCTTTTTTGGAGAGCACAGCAATCACATTGACACCTTATTTAACTATTCTTTCCACAGGATGAGATTTGCAAGTCAATATCTGAAAAAGGTGGGATTGATGTAATATTACAATGTATTCATGAAAGTGGAGAACAGGGAAACAGAGTTATTGCTAAATCTTGCTGCTCCTTGTTGTCAAAGGTCTGTTTTTTGGAATAATTGTTTCGTTACAGTTTTGATATATTTTTTTTTCATTTTTTGAGGTATCTTTTAATCCTTTTTATGCAGCTGGCAGCCAGTGATGCAAATAAGATTGCAATTGTACAGAAGGATGGGATTGAAAAACTGATTATACTATCATCAAGATTTTCTGACGATCCATCGGTTATTCAAGAGGTAATATTTTATAGATTTTGTTCAATGCTTGAAATTCTCTACTGCAATCTTTCATAGCCCTCAAAAGCACTTGAAATGATGTCCAGGGTTGCAGCTATTTTCTGTGTAACAATAAATGTAATTCTGAACTCAATTTACTATGGGTATATCTGGCATTAGAAGATTATTCTGTGTTAAATCGAATAAACTCCTCTAATATCCTACTTACTATATGCAGGTCATGTCAATTATTACTGTCCTGTCACTAAGATTACCAGAGAATGCAGCTCGCGCAATTGAAGCTGGAATAGGAGATCTGACAATTGAATCGATGCAAAAATACCCCACTTCACATCAGATGCAGAAGCAAGCGTGCCTCATGATTCGCAATTTGGTAGTTAGGAACCTAGAAAACAGGTATGTTTTAGATTGACAATCTTTATTGTAAAGATGTCCTAAAAGCATTTCTTGTTTGTTTGGCTTGATATGCTTTAGTCATGTGGCAAGAGTATTACATTTGAGTTATGAAATATCTGGTTTAACCTAACTCTTAAATTAAACTTGTTAAAATCATTACTATGGCGATTTTGAGAGTAAACAGTGTTAGATGGCATGTACCAGTAATAACTGATAATGGTATCTAGATCAAACTTGTGAATGATTGCCTTGGGACCTGATTGCATTTCTATACTTAGGACTATCCTTTTGAATGCTGGTGTTGAGAAGCTGATAAGGAGAGCAAAGGGAATGCCGGGATGCAAGGATGCTGCTACTGATGCATTGAGGGATATTGGATTGGATGATTACAATGTATAATAGATATCATATTAAGCTTGGTTAGATCATATCAAAACAAAGATATTGCAGATGTTTTACTTGGCACTTTGGCTAAGGATGCTGAGTGTACAGTGTGCCTTTGAATTGCTAATTGCCACAAATCGCTAACAATGTTGGTTTTGGGCTAGTTCTCTTTATTGTGCATTTTCATTCAAGTAGTTTTAGGACAAAACTTCCAGATTTCTGATATCACCAATGTTTTTTTTTTTTTTTTTTTTTTTAGTTTAGTATTTTATTTTCATGTAAGTGTTCTTTCACAGAACAATGCAAGGTGCTATGCGACCTGTGCCACCAGATTATGCCTTGTTGTTGAAAAATATTCTTGATGTGCGTTCTTTGATTCATTTGCATGTCTCCAGATATTAATTGATTAATTTTTTTTTATTCATTTGCGTGTCACCAGATATTAATTGATTAATTTTTTTTTTGATTCATTTGCGTGTCTCCAGATATTAATTGATTAAACTTTTTTAGAGCTTTTACTAAATTACATGAAAGTTCAGCAAAATAAGAATAAAAATAAGCACGGCACTATTGAAGAAATGAACTTTTGAGTTTGTTTTAGGCATGAGTTCCCTCACATATCAATATATAACAAAGGAAGCTGCTAACAATTCCCGGATTATCTCTGGATTCACAAGATTCTGTAAATTTCAATACTAAATCCTGTAAATTAATGTAACAAATTCTGCAAACATAACTTTCCATTATCGTGTGGTCTCCAAAAACCTCTACTTTAACAACTTTAACTATTTTGACCAGGACCACTTTTAGACTTTTGACCAAAATCACTGGGACCACATCTAGAAAATCTCTAACAGTTCCGTTAAATACTGTAAACTGGTAGAAAAAAATTTTAAGTTTAATTTTTTTTTTTTAAATTTGCATCTAGATGGTACTTCCAATTTTTTTGAATTCTGTAAACCTTATCGCATAACTATGTAAACAATGTTAATGAATACTGTAAACCGGTAAAAAATTTCAAATTTTATTTTATTTTTTTAAATTTGCATCAATTAACTACTTCCAATTGTTTTGAATTCTATAAACCTTATCACACGACTCTGTAGACAATTTCGATGAATACTGTAAACGGTACAAAAATTAAAAATTTAATTTTTCTCAAAATTTTAGTTTTGTTAAATTTTGCATCTAGATGCTTCTTTTCAATTATTTTTTACTTCTGTAAATTTTATCACATAATTTTGTAAACTTAAATTTTGAATGTTGTAAACCTAAGTAAAAAATTCTGCAAATCTAACGTATATGTAAATCTAAGATGATCTCTAGTGCTTAAAATCTAAAATAACATGTCAAGAATTCTGTAAATCTATATGAATTCTAAGTCAAGAACTCTCTAGTCTTTTACTAGAGTGAAATCATGTTCCGATTGAAGTGAAAGTCTTTTACTAGTCTTTTATGATCTGACAAAGCTAGTAGGGTTTTGGTCCTTTAAAGCCCATCTTTTCAATGTACCATCACGGCTTCCACTAAAGAGATATGCAGATCACTCAATTTTGTATTTTTATAAGAAACAGTAAGCTAAAAGGGATGTTTTTTTTAGAAATTCACAGGAGGATGCACCATCAACCAGTCATGTGACTGAGTTCTGTTCAGTGCTTCATTTAACCTCCTAATTTCAAGTTTTTTTGCAAGACAACCCCTAACTTTGTGTTTATTGTATTTAAGAAAAACCAGTAATTTCTTCAAAATGATTTATAATAATTAAACTACAGCAAGTTAAATTCATATTGGTCACCAAGTATAGTTTCACACTTAAACCTCATTGTTTCAACTGGCAGTCTTCAGACCAGATTTTACAAAATTCATTATGACAGTATCTTTATAGTTAACTTGGCATCAAAATAAGCATTATATAAGAAAACTACCTTAGCTGCCTTAGGGGATGAGGAGAGCTAGCTATGAGCTACCGTATTAGTGCAAGCTAGCTATGAGCTCGATGCTACTTAATTTATGTCTTTCCATTTAGAGATGATCTTTAGAAAATAAATCTGCTGTTATTCTCAAGGAATAACAGGAACCTGTTATTCCAATCCTAACCATTCTCAAACTTTTCCATACGCGAATTTCAATAAAATTAGTTTTTCACGCATAAATTTCAACAAAGACCAACGGTTGAGATCGAAATAACAACATATTTATTTCCTGGTCTTTACATCACTTGAAAGGGGACAATTTCATGAAGACCCCTCCAAAACCTCAAAATGATTTATTTATCCTTATAATTTTCAAAAACTCACAAATTTATCCAATTTGTCGACCTTTCTACTAAAACTCATTTTAAATTTATAAAGTATATATTTTACTTTTATTAAAAATTAAAAAATATATAGCCTATTTAAGAGAAATATTTAGTGTTCTAATTGATCGATTTTGAGAGCAAATGGTTTATTTTCTTACTTGCCACACACACATAAGCATATGCATAAATGTCATGTGTATGGGTCACAAGTAGATAAATAAATCATTTGTCCTAAAAAATTGATCAGTTAAAAGGCAACATATTTTTCTCATACATACTACATATTTTTATTTTTTAAATAAAGGGTAAAATGGATATTTTATAAATTTAAACAAGTTTTAATAAAGTCAATACCTAAAGAATTTTGTGAGTTTTTGAAATTTAGAAGTGTAAATATGATATTATGAATTTTGTAAATATGATACATAAAATTTCCCCTTTTAATTTGATATGTCCATCTATTTGTTTCAATTAAATCATCAAGCATTAGTTTTATTTTCTGCCAATAAGGAACTAAAAATTGCAAAAATTGCCAATATGGAGCCTTTTGATGATCTAGATGATTATTTTTGTTGCTAAGAATTTTTTTTTCCTTATTGCCAATATAAGCAATAAGCTACTTCCAAAGTTAAATTCTAGTCTACTTTTGTTCAGGGTCAATAATCCATGTTCTTTTTGGCGAAATAGAACTTAAAAAAAAATAGCATGCTTTTTATAAATATAAATGATAATATACTGAATAAAATTAACTTTGTCAATAACTCATGTTATTATTTACAAAATGGAGCGTTACTACTATAAAAAAAATTGGCAATTTTTCCTTAGCAACAAAAATAATCATCTAGATCATCAAAAGGCTCCATATTGGAAATTTTGCAATTTTTTGTACCTTATTGGCAGAAAATAAAACTAATGTTTGATGATTTAATTGAAACAAATAGATGGACATATCAAATTAAAAGGGGAAATTTTATGTATCATATTTACGAAATTCATAATATCATATTTACACTTCTAAATTTCAAAAACTCACAAATTACTTTAGGTATTGACTTTATTAAAACTTATTTTAAATTTATAAAATATCCATTTTACCCTTTATTTAAAAAATAAAAATATGTAGTATGTATGAGAAAAATATGTTGCCTTTTAACTGATCAGTTTTCGAGGACAAATGATTTATTTATCTACTTGTGACTCATACACATGACATTTATGCATATGCTTATGTGTGTGTGGCAAGTAAGAAAATAAACCATTTGCTCTCAAAATCGATCAATTAGAAAACTAAATATTTCTCTTAAATAGGCTATATATTTTTTAATTTTTAATAAAAGTAAAATATATACTTTATAAATTTAAAATGAGTTTTAGTAGAAAGGTCGACAAATTGGATAAATTTGTGAGTTTTTGAAAATTATAAGGATAAATATGATGTTATGAATTTTGAAAGGATAATAACATCATTTTGAGGTTTTGGAGGGGTCTTCATGAAATTGCCCCCGTTCAAGTGATGTAAAGACTAGGACATAAATATGTTGTTATTTCGATCTCAACCGTTGGTCTTTGTTGAAATTTATGCGTGAAAAATTATTGAAATTCGCGCATAGAAAAGTTTGAAGTTTGAATGGTTAGGATTGGAATAACAGGTTCCTGTTATTCCTTGAGAATAACAGCAGATTTATTTCCTAAAGATCATCTCTGAATGGAAAGATCTAAACTAAGTAGCATCGAGCTCATAGCTAGCTTGCACTAATATGGCTTGTAGAAAATATCTTAGATCCTTTGTCGTTTAATTTCTACTCGAGTCGTACGACTCGTACCAAGACCAATCTCTTTCTTATCTACTTTTGCATTCTTTTTACAAGAATATATATGGAACTGTGAGCTGTATTTATAGAAAATAAAACAGATGATATATGAGAAAATTTTGGTTTATTGGAATATATTTAATTTCTTCATTTTTCTTCTTTTTTGTGGAAACAAAATTAGAATTTTTGGCACATAGGACCCTAGATCTAATTAATTTGGTATTTATAATTTTTTTCTAAAAATTACTCTATTTTCTTTTGTTGGTTTTCTCTTGGAAGCTGATATGAGTACCCGCAGTTGAGTACCCGCATTGTACCCGCACCTAACTGTCATAACTATTTTTGGGAACCGCAACTTTTCCAAAACTGTAATTTTGTTTCACAAGTATTAATAGTAACATTGTGAAGTATTTATACCTATACAAGACAAGTATTTATATCTATACAATGAACTACATATATGATATATTAATTTTCCTTAAATAATCGTACCCGCACCTTTTTATAACTGTCAGACTGCATTGGGGACCACAACCAAAAAGTCACGTGGATCACACCACCAGTGCTACATTCATTGATTAAATTAATTCACATACAAAATGGAAAGTATTTATACCTAAATTATCAAGTATTCATATATAATTCATCAAGTATTCATACCTAAGATATCAAGTATTTAAAAAAAAAACTGGACACAATACCTACATATACAAAATGGAAAGTAATGGTCCCCAATGCAGTCTGACACGTGACTTTTTGGTTGTGGATTTTTCATATATGTAGTTCATTGTATAGATATAAATACTTGTCTTGTATAGATATAAATACTTCACAATGTTACTATTAATACTTGTAAAACAAAATTACAGTTTTGATTGTTTAGGTCCCAAAAACAGTTATGACAGTTTAGGTGCGGTTCCCAAAAACAGTTATGATAGTTTATGTGCGGGTACAGTGCGGGTACTCATATCAGCTTCCAATATTAATTACTCTCTTTTCTTTTCATTTGTTGGTTTTCGCTTGCCTCATAAATTAACTCTAGAAAACTGCATCTACAACATAAACACAAAATATGAAATAAAAATTACAAATTGTTTGTTTTAAACGGACCTCCCTAATAAATTTAGTACATGTGCTTTTATGGCTTACTAGTAACCAAATCGTAGCACATTGCATCTACAAGCCCTTCAATATAAATCATGATTCTTTGTCTAGATCTACGCCATCATGTCTCCTACACAGGTTCTTGGCGTGATAAGCATTCATTGCGTAGCATATTCAACCAAAACCAAAAGTTAATTTATTTGTAAAATTAATAATGTTTTTTATTTCAAAAACAAAATTATGATGAGAAATAATACCTTTTCCTTTGGTTCTTGACATGACATTAATGTCTAATATCTCCGAGCACTATAATTAATGGATTAATATAGATGACTTTTCAAACAATAAGCAAAAAAAGAACAAGAACAAATAAGAGTGGATTGATAATGACTAATACAGAACAACAAAGGAACTAACTTGTGCGGTACTGAAATCTGAGACTGAGACACATTTTCTAAACTCACTTCCTTCAAAGAGAAATAGCCACAAACATTTGAACTTTGGCACAACAAAAAATATTGCATGATAAGATATGTAACATTTATGCAATTTATTGGTTGCCCAACATGTTCAAGTGATATATTATAGATCATCTCTGAATGGAAAGGCCTATATATAGTAGCATCGAGCTCATTGGTAGCTTGCACTAATATGGCTTGTAGAAATGATCTTAGTCTCAAATCCCGGTACTGTACTAGTTAGATCCTTTGTCGATTAAGTTCTGCACTTGAGTCGTACCTAGACAAAAGGACCCAATAATGAACTAGCCCTTCTTCTTGCTCTTCTAATGAACTACTCCTCTTAGCCCCCGTTGGTTGCCCTTCTAATGCCTACCCCCGGAGCCCAACCACCACCCCCACTTAACACCCCCTTCTACTAAGCAAATTCTCCCTCTCCTTACTCTTCACCCCCAACTTATCTCGCTCCTCTATCTGCCCATCTCAATCTCAAACCTTTTTTCAAATCCTCACTAATACCACAAGCAAATGTCCATACAGTTCCCTCCTGTCCCACGCCAGGATACCCTTCACGTTTTTCTTTCCCCCTATGATGAGCACGAACGAATTTTGGTTGATTTAAATTATACTCTGCTGTTCACTGCCATGACCGGACATTGGCCCCCGTCACTATCAGTATTCTCTGGTACCCTCTTACAGCGTTACGGGGGGGGGGGGATCGCTGACTGGGCCCCGGTACCGGTCAAGCATGGCTACCTTCTTAAGGTCCCCACTTGGATTACTACGGATGAGGTCGAAGGAGACGCCTCCTTCTGGGAGCAGAATTGCGCACTTACTATCGCCCCCTGGCAGACTCAGATCAGGTCGGACCCGCTGCCGGAAAGCTCACAGGTTCTTCTCTCAATTGACGATTTTCCCTTGGATTTTTGGCACCCAGTCTACTTCAGGCAAGCGATCTCCGGCTTTGGGACTCTCATTGGGGTGTCGCAGGAAGGGTTAAGGGGATCGGACAAATCTGTCCTCCGAGTTCTCGTTCAATGCTTTCATCCCAATCTCATTCTGGCAAAGCTGCGGATTGGCCACGGGAATCGGTGGACCGATTGCTTGGTACATCGCCACGATGCATTTCAAAACCACACCGCCGTTTCCCAGGGCTCACCAAGAGGCCCTGACACCGGCCCCCCACATGTCCCGCCTGGCAGGACGACTGGCCCCCACCCTGTCCCCCCGTACATTCCCCCGTGGTGGCGCACCGCACTCCTAAACCTAATATCACACCCGGATCTGGTACGCCGGGGTGCACCGGCAGCTCCTCACACTCAGTGCACTTTTTGGACCAGGGTGAAAGCCTGTACACCACGATCAACCAAGAATCCCACCTCAATCGGGAGGGTAACACTAAAAAGACAAAATTCTATTGCTAAGCAGGCGCCTCTGATTTATTCTCCTGCTACACAGCAGCGGATGACAGCCATCCCCCCTGGCTACCGAACGTTCCTCCTTTGTCCTATTCAGGCTGGGAACCTATCCGTCCGTTCACACCTAGCCAGGTGGCACAATCCAAAACCCACAGCAACAATTTTACCCTCTTCTAACCGAAAAAACCCTACTCCAGTCTCTCCATCCTCTCTCATTCCCCTGCAATTGAATCCTCAGCGCTCTTTCCCCCATTACTCCAAGACTGATCCCCCACTCTCAACACTCTCCCCGCCAAAAAACCCTCCTTCTCGCCTCTCTCTCCTCCTCTACCCCCCCACTCTCAGTCCCCCCCTTCTACAGTACCAACAACCCCCAGGCACAGTTATGTCCGACATCTCCCCGGATGATGAGGCCTTTATACAGAGGTTCGTCGGCCTAGAAACCGCCGAAACACCACTGAGAATCGTCAAGGTTCCCACGTCCGTGGAAACAAGCACGGACTGGTCAAAAGCCTTGTTGGTCCGCATAGTCACCGATCGAACTTCTCTGGATGCGGCTTTCTCCGAGGCAATGACCAAAGCCTGGTCCTCACATCCGGACACTGTTTTTTGCCCGGTTTCCAGAAACTGTTATCTGGTGGAGTTTGACAATCGGCCTGATTTCGATAAGGTTCTCCTATCAGGTCCGTGGACGTTTCGGGGCGATTTGGTCATCTCAAAACCGATCTCCTCTCAATCCGACCTGAAGGAAGCAACTATTGACCATGGCCAAGTGTGGGTTCAGCTGTTCAACATACCGATTAACTCACTGACAGAGGAGGGGGTGCATGTTCTGACTACTGATCTGGGTACACCGCTATCACCCTGTGTTGAGGGATATGTTGGCGGCCGGAGATTTATTAAGCAAAAGATCCTTATCAGGCTATCAGACCCCTTACGGGACAGCCTAATTATGGACCACCCGACCTTGGGTCAGATCACCATTTATTGTCACTATGAAAAGATAACCAGGGTATGTCTCTTTTGCGGTCTGTTGGGACATGAGACCTCTGGATGCACTAATCGGTCCAGACTTATGATGCTGCTACACAGACCTGGCCAGGTGGGGAAATATGATATGGTCAAAGTCCTGGCACCGAGGCATGGTGTTTGGATGACGCAAGCTAGTCGCGTCCCTTGGCCGATCCAGTCAGGGGTTCTCCCATCAAATAGCATGGCACAAAATCCGGCAAATCAGGACCCTACCCACCTCTCACAGTCATATTTTGCTGGTCAGATGGTAAGCCAACTTCCAACCTCTATCCCGCGTTCTATGTCACCTCCTGTTGGGGGAGGTCCTCCCAAAAGCAAGGCCGGCGGCCCGAGAAACGCCGGCAGCGGATATATGACGATCCTATCGTGGAATTGTCGAGGGAGTGGCGGAAAGACAATGTCCACGTTAAATAGATATCTACGCTGCACACGGGCGCTAATTGGTTTTATCTCCGAAACGAAATGTAGTGAGGAGGTGGCGGTTGCACGAATTTCACAGCTACCTTTGCAAAACAGCTTTGTCATTCCGTCGGTGGGGCTCTCGGGGGGGCTGTGGCTGCTATGGAGCGATGAGATCAGGGTCAGGGTGCTAAAATCAAGTAGGTTTTATATAATGGCAGAGGTCAGTCTTAATGATGGGAGGGAAGCCTGGGGCCTTGCTGGTATCTATGGGGATCCTACAAGAGACCTTAACCACTCCATATGGGAAGAAATCTCACATTTCATTGATCAGATGCAGGGACGGGTCTGCCTCATAGGCGATTTTAATGCAATCACAAATACTACTGAAAAGCGCGGGGGAAGCAGTCAAATTGGGTCAAATAACTTGGCATTTGCGAGATGGATTCATTCTAATGACTTGGTGGATTTGGGCCATCATGGGCCGTGCTATACATGGTCAAATAAACAACATGGACGGGCTAATATAAACCAACGGTTGGATAGGGGACTCGGCTCGATTAATTGGGCTCTTATGTATCCGAACTCGGCCCTCTTTCATCTCCCGCGGTTTGGTAGTGACCATCTACCGATTCTCCTTCGCACCGACCCAGTTTCAGTCCGCGCTAAACCTAAATTTCGGGTGGAATCCTGGTGGAGCCAAAAACCGGACTTTGTCGATGTCTGCAAGGCAGCTACACAGGAGGGGACAGCAAACTGGTCACAGGTGCGCACCAACCTTAAAAGGGGGGTCAAACAGTGGCTTGGGAACCATCCGACGCCGGACTCAATGCTGCGGGTGGTGGAAGCCCAGATGTCTAGTTTGAATGAGCAGATCCCTGACCAAAACACTATATGGAGGGAGAGAGAACTCAATAGGGACCACCAAGAACTCATGAGGCTGCGGGAAAGGTATTGGCATCAGCGATCGCGGATTGAATGGACTCTATTTGGAGATGGTAACACGCGCTTTTTCCACGCAACGGCGGTTACCAGAAAGCGCCGCAACACAATCCGGTCGGTCCAAGCGGACTCGGGGGCCTGGGAAACTGATGCTAGGAGGGTCAGATCCCTATTCGTCAACCACTTCAGATCCATCTATTCCAAGGTACGCACGCGATCAACTTGGCAGGTTTACCCGAATGCCGTGTTCCAGGATATTCAGGGAATCCCGGAGTCGGCGCACTTCCATTTGGAGGCACTCCCAACTGAGGGGGAAGTCTTAAAGGTTCTGGGAACGCTCGGGCCAAATAAAGCTGTTGGACCCGATGGTTTACAGCGGCCCTCTTACAAGAAAACTGGGAACTCTTCAAACCGGCTGTCATGGGCCAAATCTCGGCCTATTTCCAAACAGGAGTCATGCCACCAGCAATAGCTCGTTCCAGCTTGGTACTCATCCCCAAAAAAGACAATCCAGCAACGGTGGGCGACTACCGGCCCATCTCTGTATGCAACGTACTCTACAAAGTCATCTCCAAATTACTTGCCATCCGACTCAGACCCTATATCTCGGGTTGTATATCCCGGGCGCAAAGTGCTTTCTTGCCGGGAAGGGAGATCTCAGAAAATGTGATACTATTCCGTGAAGTGCTACATTCTTTCTCACAATCACACTATCGAAACAAGGAGTTCTGTTTAAAGGTGGACCTATCTAAGGCCTTTGATCGAATGGATTGGGCCTTCCTGCGTGAAATTTTACCTAGATATAACTTCCCCCCCCGATTTGCTGATTGGATCCTAGGCTGTGTAACATCGGCAGAATTTACCATTGTCATAAACGAAAAAGGGGATGGATTTTTCAAACCACAGTGTGGGCTTCGGCAGGGCTGCGCTTTATCACCCTACTTGTTCATTTTAGGCATGGATGTTTTGTCCAGACATTTAACCTACTTGGCCGATAATAGGGTGGTCAGAGGAGTAAGGTTGGCCCCATCAGCAGCCCCACTGACGGATTGCCTCTACGCAGACGATTTGTTACTATTTAGGGAAGCTTCCCAGGGCGAGGCAAACATAATCAGTCAGGTTTTGCAAGTATTCTCTATGGTTTCTGGTCAACAGGTAGGCCCTCTCAAGAGTGCACTATGGTTCAGCCACCCCACAACTCAACAGGAAAGGGAGATGGTGTCCCAAACTCTCAATGTTCATACCGAGGCTGATGGGGGAAGGTACCTGGGGGCCCCGATCTCAACATGCCGCCATTCTTTTGATTTCCTAGTGGCGAAGTTCTCAGCAAAATTGCAGAACTGGAAAGGGAAGCTTATGTCCCAAGCGGCGCGCATTGTTCTCATCAAATCGGTTCTCCAAGCACTCCCGATATACTACATGGCAACCTGCAAAGTTCCAAAGGCAGTAATAAGGGAAATTACGGCACTAATCCGCCGATTCTTTTGGGGAAAGGGGGATCGAACACACTATATGGCATACATTGCCTTGGAGAAGCTGACTCGGCCAAAAGGGATGGGTGGCCTCGGGTTTGCTGATCTTAATCTTGTAAATGAGGCAATGCTTATGAAGTTCCTTTGGAGATTGGCGGCAGGCTCTCACGCTCTTTGGGCTCAAATCGTCAAAGCAAAATACCTGCCGAGAAGCGAACTGTGGCTGTCTAAGAGGGACTATGCCTGCACCCCGTTCTGGAGAGCTATCATGCAGCTCAGGGAAACTCTCTTGCCTCACCTGACTTGGCAGCTTGGCGATGGAGCTGATTGCAAGGCGCTTGGCCAGCCATGGTTCCCGGGGGCCACGCAGTGCCACCCTCAATCAGGTACTCACACAAATCTAAAGGTCAACGACCTGCTGCTGACAGGGTCTGGAATATGGGATGCGGATCGCCTGATCTCCTTGTTCGGCTACGTCAATGCCCTGCACATTATTCAGCAAATCCAACCGCCTCACCCGACTAGAGGCCAGGGCCGTTTAATCTTCACACCTTCAACGGATGGTCGGTACTCGGTTAAAAAGGGATATGGTCTGCTCATGCCGCCGCCTCAACAGATGGATGCAAATGATAAGCGCTTGTGGTCCGCTATTTGGAAAAAAGGAAATATTGCCCCAAGAGTGCGAGTACACCTCTGGAAACTTGTCAATAACGGGCTGCCCTTGGCTGCAACCTTACATCGCCGTATAAGGGGAATTAGTCCTATCTGCTCGCTGTGTGGTGAAATGGAAGAGACTGTGTCACATATGGTTCATTTCTGCCCACTGGTAAGATCCTTCCATTTGGTGGGCCCCCTTTCCTTGAGGTCCGACACACTACCAGAATCCTTTCGACTGGCTCTCAATTTCCTCAGCCGGGTTCTGGACTCAAATCAGTGGACTTCATATGCAAACTCGCTTTGGTCAGTTTGGAGATGTCGCAATGACCGGGCATATGGTGGTAGGGTGGTTGATCATCGGGACTTTAGTAGGTACCTGGAGAACATATCGTGGGAGTCCCACTTGCTGGCAATATCGGAGAGGTCAGGGGGGGCTGTCAGTCCAGTTGAACCGGAACTCAGTCCAGAGAACTTCCGGTTCTGTTGCTTCATTGATGGTTCCTGGAGTCACCAATGGGATGGGGGGGTTGGTATCTGCCTACTTCACAGGGATCAACTGGTTATGTACCGATCGGTTAAAATCAGATCTTCCTGTCCTTTGCAGTCCGAGGCGGTCGCCCTCAAACTAGCCGTCCAAATCACGCTGGACCAGGGTATAAGGGATTGCCTATTCATGTCCGATTGTAAGAATCTGGTGGACCTTGTCTCTGACTCCAAGGCACCCATTAACGCTGATTGGAGGGCTATGCCGGATATCACTGCTGCCTGGAAGGTTTTAAGTGCCTCACAATCTTTGGCTTGCAAGTTTATTCCAAGGTGTCAAAATGATTTGGCAGATGGTTTGGCTAAGGTGGCAAGATTGCAGGGATGGGATTATACGGGGTTCACTTATCCGTCTTTTATAGGCTTATAGTGGATAGGATAGAAATATGATACTCTATTGCAATTCATACTTAGAAGTTTGCATTTTTCAGAACTACCATGTAAACAGAAACTTTGTATCCCCTTTACTTTGAATGGAATTGTGACCTACGGGTTTTTAAGACAAAAAAAAAAAAAAAAAGTCGTACCTAGACCAATCTCTTTTTGAATTCTTTTGTGTTCCTTTAACTAGAATATATATGGAATTCGAAACTATATATATAGTATATATAGATAATAAAACATATGAAATATATGCTTCATAAGAGAGCGAGAAAAAATTGGTATATTGGACTATTTTAATTTCTCCATTTATGTTTATTTTTTTCCGGAAATAAAACGGTATTTTGGCACATCCACACCGCACATGAGGATCCTAGATCTAATTTGGTATCTAGAAAATTATCCTAAAAATTTACTATTTTCATTTGTTGGTTTTGCCTACTAAATCAACTCTAAAAAAACCGCATCTCCCTAGCTTGCTGCTGCTGCAACATAAGCACAAGTTATGGAACAAAAGGTTCAAATTGTTTGTTTTACCTGACCTCTCTAATAAAAAAACAGTTTTTATGCTTTTATGCTTTTATATGGCTTACCAATAACCAAAACATAGCACATTACATCTACACAGTCTCATCAATATATATAAATCCCGGTTAATTCTTTGTCTAGATCTGTGTTTGTCAGATCTTATACACAAGTTCTAGTCTTGATCAGTTTTCATTGAATAGCATCTTCAACCAAAAATTAATTATTTGTACAATTATTGATGTTTTTCGAAAGAAAATAATGATGGAACTTATTTGAGAAATACTACTTTAGTGAGAAAAATACGTCTTATTTCAATAAACTTGTTAATTTGACAAAATATTGTCTAATAACTTACTATGCATTATTAGTAATGGATTGTAAACAAATTGCAAACCGTTTTAAGATGTCCCGCAGACATTGAATGCGATAAAATATTTTACTAGAAGCTCTAGAACATTGTTTACGCAGTACGAACCATTACATAATCTAAGATAAGTTTCCTTTCATGGACAATTATTTTGTAAAATATGCATAAATTTTTTTTACACATGTAATTGAATTTATTCTTGTGTTGCAGCAGGTAGCACTCCATATATACTCTATTTTTTTTTTTTTCTGTGGATAATCTGTTAGTTTTTTTATTTCTTTCTTTTATCTTTTGAAAGGGTGTACCAAATTTTCAAACATCCATTGCAGCATCACATACAAACCTTAATATTTGTTCTTCATATTTGAATGCGCAATATAATTTTAATGGAATATGTTAATTATATATATATATATCAAAATCGCTTGAAATATACTTAGTAAGAGAACAACAAACAATTAGCATTGAAATTTAATCCCCGGTTCTAGAATTCGGAAACCGGGAAATAAATTTCCGGTTTTACGGCCTAAAATCGGGAATTTAATCTCCAGTTTGAACAAATTTCGAAATTCCTCTGCCTGGGGTGTAGATTTTGAAATTATTTATTAATTTTGGATATTAATAAAAATTTCGGATCTAATGTATGTTAAACGAAAAATAAAAACATAATCCCTTCAATAATAAAAAATAATATTTTCCATCAAAATTGAAGTAAAAGAAAAAATTCCTTACAAGGTATATCTTTCACCCTTGTTCACATCTCTAAATTTCTTTCATCCTTCTTTCTCCTTGCATCAACCAGCTAAGGCCTTGACGAGATTTAGTGATTTTATGGAAGAGGGGGAGGTTTTATATTTTCTTTTCTTATTCATCCGGGCAAAATAGTTTCATTTAAGTTTATTGACGATGATAGGGTTCTATGGGTCTATATATATATAGCAGCAAAAAAAACCTCGAGGTTATCGCCGGACAATGGCTGCCAGCTAATATCAATGTATTTAGGTTACATTTTGGGTTTTATTCATTTTGTATTCTAATTAATGATCGTTAGGTCAAGGGAAATGTACCAAGGAGCGTTCTAGGGAAGTATTGTCATACAATGACCGTTCAATGTACATGAGACGGTTCAGATTGTACTCCAGATTCTAGTAGATTTGTAATCTTTTCACACTATAAAAATCGTAACGGGGTCAAGAAAACTGTAACGGTTACCACATTATTCAACTTTTTTTAAAATTTCAAAATTATTCTATAAGGGATTCTAGTCATCTAATTATCCAAACTATGGGCGTACATGGGCTGACTTTGTTGGTTTTGAAAACAATACAAGGGATGGGTTTGATGGGTTTTTTAAAAATCGGATAAATATCCGTTATTTAATTATGATTTTTTAAAACAGATAGTAAATACATATTTTTATTAATCAAAATAATTGTAATATTATGCTCACTTTTAACATGCTTCATTGATTTCATGAACACCGAATAAATTATCAACTATTTTCACTATTTTTTTTTTAATTCAGAATTATAACAAAAAAACATCATACCAATTAGAACAAATATAATAGGAACTTGAAGAATTTTATGTAGCCCCTCAAAAACACCAAAAATATGTATTTTCCCCTCTAAAATTAATAATATCATATTTACTCTCTAAATTTAAAAAACTCACAAATTTATTCAATTTATTGGTTTTTTATTATAAATTATTTAAAATTTATAAAGTATCCATTTTTCTCTCTATTAAAAGTGAAAAAAAAATATATAGTATGTGTAAGAAAATTAAGTGTACTTATTAGATTATAATTTTTGACGGGCCAGATTATTTATAAATAATTCCGCCTGCTGGGCATTAGGGGTGTCAACGGGTACGGTAAGGGTCGGGTGGAAGCATTTTCATACCCGTATCCGTTACAAATTGTCTTTATCTGTACCCTACCCTTACCTGCTACGAATTATCTTACCCTTACCTTACTCTTACCCGTTACGGTTGTCGAATTACGAAACGGTAGCGGGTAAATAACGGATATGCTATTATAATAAAAAAAAATTTATTTACTAAATAATAAATTAAAACACATTCATTTCACAAATATATAAACGTGTTTAAAAGGCTTTAATAGATATTTGCTGAAATTTGCTGATTTGCTGAAATTTGTTTACGTGTTTTAATAGTTAATTAAGCGTAACACAACTATCAAGAATAGTTAAAGAATTAATATTAATTGTTCATTAATAGTATATAATATAGATAATTTTTTTTATAATTACCCGATCGGATAACGGGTACGGAATAGGCTTTACCCGTACTCGTACCCGTTTAGATAATGAAAAAAAATCTTTACCCGTACCCGTACCGATAAGTTTAGGAAAAAAAAAACTTACCCATACTCATTTATCGGATACGGTATGGGTCGGATAAACAGATAAAAGGGTGCCATTGACACCCCTACTGGGCATGCTCACCGTAACCAAAGCATATGTAAGGGGAAGTTACATGTTTTGTTCGTAACAAATTAAGGTCAAGCTTTTGCAATTAGGTTCTATTTTTGTTCTTTCAAGCAAATTTTTTTTTTGTTACAAATTGGACCCATTTTTTTTAGCATCTAGCATTTCTTTGAGTATTATACGGGATAACAAGTCATTTGCAATAGGCAGAATCCATACAAGAAGTGTGGACAAGGTCTTGAGCAGTGGTTAAGCAGGGCAGAGGTATGAGACGCAAGAGATGGGCAACAAACTTCACGTGCACGATATGGCACATCTGGAAGCAGAGAAATAGGGTGGTTTTTGGGGACAAAGCACTACACCCAAACATAGCGACTGAGAGATGTGTCCAAGAATTTAAATTATGGCTGAAACATTGCTAAGGGTGTCGCAAACTGGAGATGGGTGCAGTTGCATGCCACTGTTCACGTAGGCAGTTTTCGTTTATTTCTTAGATGTTGTTTTTTCAATGTTTGTAAGATTGATGTGTTTTTTAGTGTGTAAAGACAATTTATTTAATACATAATCTTGGAAGTCGCTTTCAAATTTTCAAAAAAAAAAACAAGTCATTTGCAATCAACACCAAAAACTCAAATTTTTATAGAATATTTGGTTTATGACTACCACATTAATTTCACTAAAGTTCTTCATAGTTTGTTCATAAAAACTTGAACACACAAACAATGGAACCAAATATTGACCCTGATTTAGCAAACTATTTACTTTGAAAAAAAACAAAAAAGGCCGTTAGTGGCCATCAAAATATTGCAGAAGATTTTTCTTTGTAGTGTGGGTTATATATATATTCAACCTGACTGATGAAAATCCTCCAAAGGAGCAAAAGAGATCAATTCCATTGCGAGAACAATATATTGATTGTGCAAACCGGTCCTTTGATAGCACCGCGGGAAGTGTTCTCCGTACCAATCAAGCAAGCCAAATTCGGTGCATGAATGAAGTTTTGCAACTTTAAAATGCGTATAACTGCAAGCATGTTTTAATTTGGTGCATGAATGATTTATACATTCTTGTTGTCTATGGAAACTGAAATGTAGCATAAATACATTTGGCAACAAAATAGTTCAAATTGCAGATTCTTAAATTTATTTATGTGCTCGAGAACGGAGTAGGTCCAATAAGCTCCAGCGCCATGAATATTAAAGTGAAGCGCATGGATCGTAAAGTAGATATAACGTTTCTGGAGCCATCGAACCTACTCCACAGTCTCTGTGCTCACCTCATATAAGATGAATTAAATGTTTGAATCTTGGTAGAGATTTCAATTACTAAGTTATTGGATTAGATATTTGAAATATGTGTAAGGAGTTGTCATTTTTTTTATACATGTTGTTGCTCGTTTCAATCTCCTTATGCAACCTTTTCATGATTGTGTTTTTGTACAGAAGATTTACACACTTCAAATGATTGCTGATGAACTTGTTATATTGGGATTTGATCAAGACACTTTCTTTGAGGCTGGTACGTATGGACAGGTCAAATGAAGGATACCCACTACAGCATATGATGGGGTTTCGATCACTGGTTCAGGAGTTGCAACTTATCGACCTGCCACTGCAAAGACAGCAGTATACATGGAGTAATGAGAGGGATCCACCGACACTGGTAGGCATAGACAGGTTCCTTATATCACCTGAGTGGGCCGAAAGCTACCCAAACACCACACAGACACCACACACCTCGCCAGTATCAGACCATACTCCATTGCTCTGCACAACCCAGACAAAATTTCCAACAACCAATGTCTTCAGAATTGAAAACACTTGGCTGAAAAATGAGAAATTCCAAAACATGGTGATCACATCATGGGAAGCACAACGAATGGCGACAAACAGGCATCAGCTACATGACAAATTCAAAATACTAACGAAAAAGGTGATGAAGTGGAGAAAGGAATATCAGAAAAGAACTAACTATCAAAGGAAGTTGTGCTCGGATTATCTATGTTGGTTGAATAAACAAGTGGAGACAAGGGGACTTACAGAAGTAGAAAAGGTGCTTCGAATTGTAATGAGAGAAAGACATAGCCAAATGGTGCTAGAACAAGAAGATAAATGGAAGCAGAGAGCAAAACAGACATGGCTTGAGTCAAGGGATAAGAACACGCGTTTTTCCCACCAAATGGCATCAGCCAGGAAGAGGAACAACCAATTGATGTACTAATGGAAGATGAAGTAACACTGGTGGAGCACAAACAAAAGGCAAAAGCTTTCTTCAACCATTTTGTCAATCTGATAGGAAGTCACCACACCCAACATACGAGGTTTGATTACAATGCACTATACACGCATGCAGATCTAGAATGGCAGCAATTGCAAGATCCAATAACCATGGAAGAATTACAAACCACAATCACGGCCTTACCATCTAATAAGGCTCCAGGCCCGGATGGATATACATCAGAGTTCTTCAAAAAATTCTCATCCGTTATCAGACAAGAACTGTTGAACACATACAACTCAATACTCCAAAATCCAAATCCATCCATACACCCACTAAATGACTCATACAGTGCCCTAATACCGAAGAAACAAGGCCTCCTTACTACAAATGATTTTAGACCCATTAGCCTCATAAACTCAATTCAAAAAATCTTCTCAAAAATCTTGGCAAATAGACTAAAGGCCATCATACACAATTTGATACTACCGAATCAAACTGGTTTTTTGCAAGGAAGGCACATAAATGAAGGATTCATTTATGCCCAAGAACTAGTTACTATGGCAACAAGACAGAAAAAACAAGTGGGTCTGTTCAAAGCAGACATTTACAAGGCCTTTGATACGCTTTCATGGGACTTTCTGGCATAGATAATGGAGGCAAAGGGCTTCCCAAACAGATGGATCAAAATAATACAAGGGGCAGTCTTGCAAGGTTCCTCCAAGGTTATGATAAATTCGTGGCAGGAAAGCAAATCAACCTCAAGAGAGGGCTCAGGCAAGGGGATCCGCTATCCCCTTATCTATTCATTATAGCAATGGATTTTCTTGCTAAATGGACAAAGAGGTTAACACAGCTCAACCTAATGTGCATGCCAATCCCAAATTGTAACCCATGCTTGTTGTATGCAGATGACACCTTGTTCCTTATCCAACCAACAAGCCAGCAACTGGGATTCTTAAAAATAATACTCAACATTTTTGCAGAACTGTCGGGTCTGATAGTAAATCTCAACAAATCTAAATTTTTTGGCAACTGAAATAGAAGAATGGGAGATAAACAATCTGGCTCAGATTATAGGCTGCAGGGCAACAAAATTCCCAATTGAGTATTTGGGGATGCCATTATCGAACAAGAAGTTGACAAAACCTAACTACCTCCCACTCATACAAAAGATAGCAAATAAACTGACAACTTGGAAAGCAAGTATGCTGTCCATTAGGGGGAGGATGGTGCTCCTCAATGCAACTCTAACAACCATGCCTATTTACTTCATGCAAACTTTTTTATTACCCAAGTGGGTCATACAAAAAATAGACAAAATAAGGCGAAGGTTCCTATGGCATGGACACAGGGGTCAAGAAGGGATATACATGAGTCTAGCAGCTTGGGAGTTAGTTACAAGACCTAAAGAAATGGGAGGTATGGGGGTAAAGGACTTGTATGCATTTAACAAGGCTTTACTGGCAAAGGTTATGTGGCATTGAATTCAAGTACAGAAACCGGACTGGATGCAAATAGTACAAATTACAGAACAATCAGTGAGGCTGTGGAATTGCAAACTGCAACCCCTTTTTGGAAAGCGTTTAGTTCAATTGGAGATTTATTCTGTGCTTCAATTAAATTTGCACTGGGTCAAGGAAGTCATATCAAGTTTTGGAAAGATGCATGGCTTGAACAGCCACTGAAGAGAAGATACCCGGATCTATACAACCTAGCCAAAGAACAAGACATGTTGGTACATCGGGCTAAGTGTACAGGGCAATGGGATTTGAAATTGCACCATGTACTCAATGAAAACGAAAGTCAGCAAAAAGATTGGCTCATGGCAGAACTGGTACAAATCGGGTTTGGTACAGAGTAGATGCAAGCTATTGGGTCTGGACACCACAAGGTCAATTCATGATTAAATCGGCTTACGATGCAATGGAAAATAGACCTTACATTGATAACGCAATTAAGAATTTATGGAAGGTCAAGGCACCAATGAGAGTAAGAATATTCATATGGTTGGCATTGAGAAACAAAATCTAAACGGTGGATAATTTACTGGTAAGGGCTGGCAGATGCCAAATAGGTGTATATTGTGCAAAGCGGCTATGGAAACTGTTCAACATATTTTCAATGATTGTGCATACAATAGGGAGATACTGGTACAGATAACACGAGAGATGAATGAACTCAGGCACTGCCAGCTATTCATGCAGGGAGATTTCCAAGGGGCAATTTTGAATTCAACAAATATCAAGGTTAAGCAGATGCAAGTTACCATGTGCTTCGTTATATGGAGAGAACGTTGTGCAAGAATATTTAGGGATGAAAGCAAACAAACGCGGCAATTGGTAATAGAAATTCAACAAAAATTCAAAAGATGGTTCCCGGGCCAACAGGCAGTGCAGCAAGATGAAGAAGAAGATCAAACAATTCGGGAGATAGCAGCCTAATAATAATACTGACATTCTATATGAATGCATTTTCTTAGCATTTAGTATTTTTTTTGTAGTTTCTTTATTTACCTTCTTTTCTTTCCTTTCTTTCTTTCTTCCTTCTTTCTTCCTTATTTCAAACTTTGTAACTTTTACATGACACCTCTGGTGTCTCATATATGGAATCTAGAGGCCTACCCTCTACATTTCTTTTCAAAAAAAAAAAAACAATAAACATATACTAATTGATTATTTGCAAATACTATATATAGTTCTTGAGAAATGTAAATTGGGTGAGCCAACTAAACCTAAACTCACAAGGCATGTGATACCTAATATATACATGTTAATTTATCTAATACAAAAGTTACATATTTTAAAATTTCAACCGCGTGACCTGATCATAATGACTCTGTTGAAGTAGTAACAAAGGTCATCAAGTATTTCTTTGTTTTTATTTTTTATTTTTCCTGTTTGCCTCTGGTCATTTTAGATTTAGTTTGTTTTATGGTTTCCTATGGCAAATAAAATTTTCAAGATAGATAAATTCTATTAGTTGAATAAAAAATTTATCTTACTAAATTTACTAGTTAATAAATGAATATTCAGGAACTGAGTATATTTATATTATATGAAGTTGGAGATTGCGAAACAGTATGAATTAACAATATCATTTATGATATTACGATATATTCTTAGTAGATAATGCCTTCATTTTTTGTATCTACTCTCAGTGTTCATATTAATAATAACTCAAAAAAATCAAAAAGTGTAAACATAAAAATAAAACAGTTAGAGATAATTTATGTCATTTTTGTGCAAGCATAAAAGTTATCACCTCACAACGTTACTTTGATTATTTGGCATCAACAACTTGTATTTTATCCACCGAGGACAATTTACGATGTTGGCTTTTGTTGGGCAAAATCAATAGATAATAGAGGAATCACACACAAGATTTTACGTGGAAACTTTCGGAAGAAAATCACGGAAGCACACGGCACAAATCCACTAAATTAATAAAGTCTTACAAATACAAGAAATCATTAAAGTCAATAGCACTCTCTTACAAGTTTAAAAAAGAATAGAGCAAAATTCGCAACAGAGACACTGAGAACAGCGGCTCAGCTTCAACTCACGAAATTGGCTCTACTCAGAAAGGTTACGCAGAGACCTTTTTAATTAAAAGCAGCACAAACCAATCACCATCGGTTTGGTTGCATACCGATGGCAAAGGCACAAGCACCACCGGTCCCGGCTTTCCACCGATAGCAAAAAGGTCAAACACCATCGGACTTGACTTCCTTACCGATGGCAAAAGGAACCAATTACCAACTGTTTCAGTATTCTACCGTTGGCAAAACCAAATAGGCTGCGGCCCATTATTTGTCTTCAAATTAGGGCATAAGCCAATGAGTTGAACAACTTAATAAATTGTATCGAGTCAGGTTCTAAATTAAATAAAGTCTGAACTGGACTCGACTCATATTTTATCACTCAAACAGAGCCGAGCCGGCTCATGAGCCCAACGAGTCTCTTCTCTTCATCACCTTGACTGGGAGGTCTCTCTCAATCTATCTCACACATTATTTATCAGCTCAAAGCTATAAATAGATATTTTATCAACAAATACCATATGGTTAGGTCAGATTGATACTGGCTGATACCGAATCCCTTACCAATTTTGGTATTTTTTTAGAACTCTTGTTTGCTCATTTACTTCTTCTCCCTTAGGGATCTGTTTATTTTGTATGAATTAATTTATTTTGGATAAAACAGTTCGGTTGTTGGGTTACTTTTGTGAACAGTGGTACAAGGTTTAAAAGTTTGATTAAGATTTGGGATCTGTTTTGTGGACTTTTGTGATTTCCTCTTTTCAGAGAGATTAAATTGAAAATTGTACATCTGACTGCCTCGACCGAGAAAAGAAATTTCCAGCAATTTCAGCGTGCTTTGAATAAATTTGAAATCTAAAGTGCTATATATCTCGATTTTGATTCATAATTTTCATTCGGACTGCTTGGTTATGTTTGATTTGCGGGAATAGTTTAGGTAAGGTTATGACTTGTAATTAAGTAAATGTTTGTTTTTTTAATGCTTGGCATGAGTTGAGCTCGCGAGTTATGAGCCGAGTTTGAGCCGAGCTGAATGCTCAAACTCATTAAATTGAGCCAAGCTTTTTTCTTCAAGACCGAGACGAGCCCGAGTTGAGCCTGTTTAGTTATATGACGAGCTGAGCTGAATTTTTAACCGAACTTGACTCATTAGCAGCCCTACTTCAGACCAACAACTTTTCATGCTCCTAATTCCCATCGTAAAAAGAATCGAAATACTATCACTTTCTTTTATATATATGCTCGTAAAGAAAACAATATCATATCTAGTAATAGAAGTTTCTGCTGGAGGAGAATTCATGCTATTGAATAAAATATAACATCTATTTATAATTATCCTTCAGCTACTTGGGAGTTCGGACTGACTCAATTTCAAAGCGCTGCATTTCTACGATCAATTATTTGGTATAAGCCACTGCTGAGCTCCAGTAGATTTTACTATTCAGATAACTCATCAATTATTGGGGCAATTTTTGCAGAGAGATTTCACAAATTATTTCCCATTGACTATCCTCTACATTTTCTAAGCATCGGATGTAATGCTGCAATGTCATTCTAGATCGTAGTCCAATTATAGTACGAAGAAAATGAAAAAACAGCCTACCACATTACCGAAATTGTTTTATGACATAAATATATAGAGTTGTGGGGCACTTGTTATACAAATAAAATGAACACTGACACAACGAACATCCACCAATCTGCTCAGTCCCAAACAACTCTAAAATTAGACGCTAGCAATTTAATTCTGCAATTCCTTAATGTCGGACGACATTATGTTAAAGTGCAGATCGCCAAGGGAAAGCATGACAAAAAAAATATAACAATGTCCAAGAAGAACAAAAATGATAGTTTTAAAAGAGTTAGTTCTATAGTGAAATTTTGGATTTAGCACAAGCACCAGTCAATATAGTTTTACCAAGTAAAAAAATTAATTGTCAGACAAAAAAGTTCAATGCGCCTTTTCACTATAACTTAACCCAATTTGTTCTGGATCATTCTTTCACTTTTCCAGTTTTAACCTGCAAATAAACCAAAGAGACTTTTATTAGTAACTCCTCACATGAGTGCGTGTGTGTGGACTTTGGGGGGGGAGGGGGTGATAAAGAACACAAAATTACCTAAACTAAAGCTTTAGAAATAACCAAAATGTGAACTCTCTATCAGCAAAATTAAGTTTTGCATCGCTAAAGAGCAGAGTGAATTAGTCATCACTTCTTATCCCTACAAGAAGATAACACCGGAAAAAGAAAAACAAATCATCAGATGGAACAAACGCACACCTGTACTACATTCCAAAATTCCAATTAAGCACGAATTAACCAAAATACCAAAAGGAAAATATAAACTATAATCTAAACAAATTACCTCGGAATTGTTGTCAGATTTTGTTGAAGGTTGGAACATTCTGGAATAGGCCTTGCGTTGCAGATCCCGCCTATCCGCAATCTGTGAATTATTCTTATTTTAAACCATAATGTAACAACTAAAGAAAAATGTTATAATTATGGAAGCAACTAGAGATTTTGACTAACCTTCTTTTTGGCGGCAGCAAGTTCTCGCTTGATGCCCGCTAAAAAGTTATAAACAAAAGGCATAAATTATTTAATGAGCAACTCATTAATTGCATAAATATTGTCAAAAAATTAAGGTATGTGTAAATTACAGAGTTTCTCACCATCATTTGGTTCAAACTCCAAAGCTTGCTTAAAGCTCTCAACAGCAGCATCAATGTCATTAAGTGCAATATGTGCCTGTAAAATAAAGTAATTCAATAAGTCAACACAGTAAATGTTTAGTTTTGAGCAGTCATCATGAAACTCTTTTTTTTTTTTTTAAGTAAATGCTTATCGTGAAGTTTGAGGGTTCTGCTATCGAAAAAATTTCTCCTTAAAAGATGAGCATTAAATATTATCACTAGATTAATCATATTGAACAGTTGAAAACCAAGTATGAAATATTTGAGAGTTAGTGATTGTTTTTAATACTTCCATTAATAATAGTATGTAATCTTATAATTAGAACAAAAGCTTCAAAAACTATTTTTAGAACCACAGCTTGAGTTGGATGAAATATTCAACAAAGCAGATACCATCCATTGCACTCTACCACAGTACCTGGTAGGATATACTGGTACAAGCAAACCAACTGATTCTTGCTAAGAAGTTAACTTTTACCAGCCAAATAATTAGTGATTAGAAGTTGGTGCCATTATTAGTCCAACAAAATTTCTCGTACAACCCTTGAAAAAATTCCATAATTTTGGCACCAAAAACACAACATCAAATAAATTTCAGAACCTGTCCTTGCCGAAAATAAGCCTTAGCATGACCCTCCCTCTCACGAATTGCAAAATCAGCATCTAATAGAGCACCATTGAAATCCCCTAACTTCAATTTGCAAGCCTGAAAAAATACCAACAAGGTAACGTCCAAAAGAAAATTTGCAAATGGAAGACAAAATTAACATCAAGCTCTTAAATCACATGCAAATCCGCTTTGTTCATAAACCTAAAATTAACAGTAAAGCTTACTGAGCTATTTGTGAGAATAATGGATTTTGTCTTCCTTAGCAGTGCACTTTTCTCTGCGCAACAAAAGTCATTTGAGAAAACAATAGTTTCAGAATACAATTAATCCCATACATAATTGATCATTAAAATAAAGTATCCCGAGCAAAGACTTGCCTTCATCTATCTCTTCTTTTTCCCAACAAACGTCTAAATAGCGCAGAGCCTTCCTGTACTTTCTCAAAGCCATCTTATAATCCTGCTTCTGTATAATATCAAATGTAGATATGTTGTAAACAAAACAGCGTCTCCCACAATAAATGAAGAAAAACATAGGGCTCTTTTGCAAATTGTGCCCAACATCATGCCATTCTTGCAGACAACAATCAAAATTCTCAGATTTGAAACTGGTATGTGGCGTTGTGGGGATGCTTGCAAAATGATACCTGACCTTTAGGCCAAAATAGTTCACAGTTCACCCCTACTGATAAACCATTTCCCACTATATCGATGGAAAATAAATTAAGCAAATGATTTCAATGTGCTGGTTCCAAGTTTGTATTTACGGGCAAAACTCAATTTGTGTCGACTCCAGAAGTAAAATTCATCAGATTAGCTATCTTTTACTGTTTACCTTAGTTCTAACTGTCTGATGTTATTTGCAGTCTGATCAATGTAATTTCAGCAAAACAGAATAAGTTCCGTGCAATTTGCAAAACCGAAAAGAAATCCTCTCATTAAAAATAACCAACAAACCTTAAAATTGTCATTTCCAAATGATTTGGCGGACTCGACCACATCAATCCACCAAGACACCTCGTTGGGCTTCTCATCCAGGTCATTGGGCCAATCGGGATACAAATCTCCATCCTTAAAGAAATTCACAACCCCATCCTCGACTCCCTCTGGTAACTCCCCGCAATCCTCAATTACAACATCCACCATTGCTCGATCACCCTCTCCAGTCGGAAGATGCTCAACTGCACGAACCACGCCCATGCCCTTGACCACCTTAGCAAAAACCACATGCTTGCCATCAAGGTGGGGTGTGCGGGTTGTGGTGATGAAGAACTGGGACCCGTTTGTGTTCGGCCCTGCATTGGCCATGGAGAGCATACCTTTTCTCTCGTGCTTTAGTTCAAAGTTTTCATCGTCAAAGTTGCGGCCATATATAGACTCACCGCCGGTCCCGTCCCCGGCTGAGATGTCTCCTCCTTGGATCATAAACCCCTTAATGACACGGTGAAATTTTGATCCCTGAGAGAATGGTACAAAGATAATGATGTAAGAAACCGTACCATATTTTAATAATCCTCTTTCCAAAAGTTCTCCTAAGAGGCATACTATCAAACAACAAGCATGCAAAGCGTACTTACTAAATAAACCTACTAGTGTGGATTTTCTTTTTTTAAGGTTTACTAGTGTGGATTAATAACAACTGTTTTATATTAACAAATAGTTGATAAATGGATCCGCAAATTTAATACTATTACTAAAGTTAGTCCATATCCTTCTCTTCTTCTTTTTTCTTTTATTGTTTTGGAATTTTGAAGGTTTTCTCTATATATCAAAGCAATTGGAACAGTAATCTCAAAAGAACAAAGAATCTCCAAAAGGAAAGCAAATGTACCCGCTATTAGAATATACTAAACGAACCACGACTAAATTTTACAATTAGGCACATTAACTGATAAATAATAGCAGACAACCGAATCAGCTAGCTAGGGGTTGGCACCAAACGAGAACAGAACATTCCCAAACAGTCCATACAGCCGAGTGAAAAGACAATACTGTCCTCAAGAAACCAAAGTTTAAATCAAGAAAACCCAATCCACACTAAAAAAAATCATACGAAACCTCGCGGGCGGGCGGGGGGGGGGGGCGTTCTACCAAAAATAAGAACTCAAGGATCGAACCAGAAAATGGGTTACCTTGAAGTGGAGAGGAACTCCGGTGCTAGGACCCACACCCTTCTCTCCAGTACAAAGAGCCCTGAAATTCTCAGCGGTTTTCGGAACGATCGAAGCGTAAAGTTCTATGACGATTCTACCCTCCATCTCCCCTCCAATACTCACATCCAAGTAGCATTTTGGGTTAACCACCGTTGGTCGAGCTCCGTCTTCCCCTTCCATTAAAACCCTAGTTTTCTCAATTTTCACTTTTGATGGAGACTGCGAATGGCGGCTTCTCCCAGAGAAATAGAGAGAGAAAGAGAAGGGCGCAGCAGCAGTTATATTCAATTCAAACAGAGGAGAGTTACAAATTTATTAGTGACTTGGAAAATAAAAGGCCGGAGCCTCCGCTTACATGAATTCAATCACCTAAGGTAACAGAATATTTATGTTTAGATCAAAACCGTCCAATCCGAATCCGCACGATTATTAAAGGATCCCCGTGCATGGCCAGATTGCTTGGATTCTGATCGGACGGTCGATTTTTAAACATAAATATTATGTTACCTCAGAGGATAGCGAATACTTACATGGGCTCTGCTGTTCTGGAATCATCTAATGCAATTAAAAATATTTAGAAATTATGTTTCGACGTGCCCGCTCTCACAAGAGGTCTGGTTAAGACACGTGGCATGGTTCCATTTGTTCAAATGGGAAATGTAAGCTTTGTATTGGTTGTTTGTATAATACCGTGTCGGCTAGCGAGATAAATAAAGTACGGGGTCTCAAGCGTACGAAAGTCCGGCTTGTCCGTTCGTGTTCCACATCAGTGTGACAGTGAGCATGCGTTTTGACGGACGGATAAATAGGGTCGTCAAACTATTAATTATTGGGAGGGGTTCGTGGACCAGTATCTCCGTAGTACTCCGGGATGGGCCTACTACTTTACGGTTTGAGATTTATTCTCAGCTGTTTTGAGATTCAAGCTAGCGCGGGGCAGTATTATTTGTATTTTGAGATTCGTGCAAAATTAAAAGAACGATTTGGATTCATTAATTAGAGAATTATTCTAAAAAATTCTCTTGTGCGGTACTCTATTAGATACGAATTCAGGAGTCGTTTCCGTGGTCCGTTATGAGTCGGTCGAATTCGTATTAATATCGGTGCATGCTTGATTCGTGTGAATCTTACATCTTGTTTGGATGGAGAGTAGAGGGAGGGAATGGAAAAAAAAAAATTCTCTCGAATCGTGTTTGGTTGATATAATATATCGGAGGTAAAGGATATATGAGGTGAAAGGTTTAACTTTGCATGATTATGATTAATATAATTGATTTTTCTTCTGATTTGAAATGTGATAGATGGAAAGAAATTTTGTTACAAATATTTAAAAAAAATAACATAAATGCCCAACCCTATATCTTACTTATATAATTCTCATCCAAATTTTGTTGTCACAAACTTACAACAACAACCAAATTTCTCATTAACCTTCTAAATTTTAATAAACCAAACAAAAAATAAGACGGAAAAAAAGTTAAATTTATTTTCCCTCATTAATCATTCAAACACGAAAATATTAAATATATTAATCTTCATTTCTATTCCATTTCATTCTCTGCTATTGTTCACCTCCCTTCCCTTCTTCTACTCTTCGTTCAAACAAGGTGTTAAAGTTGAGCATGCGACTTTTGATGCGGATCGAACGTTTCCGACGGAACATTAGATTGAATTTGATTCGATGTCTATTAAACTGCCCCGATTCTATCAAGTATTACGCAGTCAAATTAATCATATTATTTTTTAAAGTTGATATATATTAATATATGCAGAAAAAAATATAATAATTCAAATAAGAATATATTGTTATTAACTTTTTACGTAATTTGAAATAAATGCGTACCTACATTTTATATTTACTTTCTTCATTCAAATAATAATTTCTAAAAATTTACCATAAAGAATTACAAAAAAAAAATCACAATGTGAAGCTTTTACAACGCAAAAATATTTTTAATTTGCAAGAATTATAGACAATTCTTTGGACATTCAATTAAGGAACAAATTACACTTTGAAAAATATAGTAAAGTATGAAATTTGAAAGTTTTAAAATCTGTTATTTGGTTAGAGAAAACAAAAATTAATAAAATAATTGGTCTTCATAATCTACTTTTACAGTGTTAGAAATGTAGTACATCTAAATGGTTTGGACTGAAGCAACAATTCGGATTTTCAAAGAGCAAAAAATCAGAATTACATATTTCAGAAACAAAGAGAAAGTGAGAAAAAAAAGTGGTTGTTAGTTAATGTTAGCACTATAATTTACAGTTGTTTTCGAATATATTCGCGTGGATACTGATAGTTGCACGGTTGTTATTGATGTGTACATCTGACACGTAAGAAAAGAGAGGAAGGCTACAACTGGCACTTAAAGTCCTTGCTACGCTGCTAGTGGTAAGTTATATCTTAGATTTAATTTCACACTTGAAACTTAATTCGGACAGAAAAAATACTATTTGAATTACTTGCACGAAGCTGGATTACAAAAGAATCATTCAATTTCAAACAATCATATAAGTTTGTATTGATTTTCAAAATGAGACTGACAGATAATTAATCATGCGAATTCTAACTAATCGCTCAATTATGTAAAATATTATTCAAATACAGGTTATATACACATAATGGTTTGTTCATCATATTTCTGAATTACAAACATTGCTCCATATAATTAAAAAGCCCAATGAGCTCACATCTGCTACCATAAGAAGTAATACGAAATCATTCAATAAAAAAAGATTAAACTCGTATGTAAATTTTAAGAGAATTTTTGTATCCACAAGTCACATTCTCACGAGTTGTCATAGATAGGAGAGACAAGCGCAGAGTAGGCCCATGGGCTTGGGACTTATTTTTGAATATGATAGGTACTGGAGTCATTTGATACGCTTTACAATTCGTACACACAAATCACGGAGCGAGAACATACAAATCTTAAAACAAATTGACTGGTTTCCGTGTCATCAAATTCAAAAATAGATCTAAAGTCCATCGTACCCAAAATAAATCTAAAATCAACTATAATTTTCTAATTTAAAAGAACTCGTAAATTCTTTGTGCGATGAAGATTATAGAAAAACGACCATGTCGAATAACACGTGCTTTTGAGAACAACATAGCATTTTTTTTCAAGGACAGCGGTACTTTTTATTTTGTCTTTACTAGTAAATAAGTTGTTTCTCAAATTTCCTTCCGAAAAAAGAAGTAACTAAAAATAAAATAAAATTTTAAAACAAGACAATATCTATTCGGCAATTTTTATAACAAATAATTTTTAACATAAAACTATGTATAGTGGAAACAATATGATTTGTCTTAGAATTTCTGGAGTGGGACACAAAAGTATAATATCACTCGATGAGTATTTTTCATATATTTTAGGCATACTGAGTATATATTTTATAAAAGATAAATAAGGAGAGCTACAAAATGATGTGGCACGACTAAGGTAAACTTTTTGTGCAATTAATTTGTAATTTATATTTTTTTTATGATCACCTATTTATTTATAAACAATGTAATTATCTAAATTTGATTTTCTCTATTACAAATCGTGAGTATTTTACTATTTTTGTATTATTGATTTCAGAAAGAGAAAAAAATAGCAATGTGATAGTCGGATTTTGTAAAATTAATGCGGATTAAATTGTTTACTCCATGTTACTCCTCATATTTTACATCTTGTTTGGTAATTGGAGTCATGACTTAAATTAATCCACTTGGTGGAGTAAGATGTTGGAAAATGTGTCTCTTTTTATGACAGTGGGTTATACAAGTGGAGTAAGTGTGGAGTAAGTTAATCCACCTAGATAGGTGGAGTAAGTTATTCCGGATTAAGTCAACTCTTACTCCATCTTACTCCTTTTATTTTACTCCTTATTTGGCTGCTTAAGTGTGGAGTAAGGGCCACCTCTTACTCCACAGCCAAACATGACCTAATGGCGTAAACAATGTTTTGCTTATGTGAACATAATATTCTGTGCTTTGTTAATGGTCATCTTAAAAAAAAAATTAAGCTAAGAAAAAAATAAAAAAATTATAAATATGTTTTCAGTCGAATCGATTGTATATCAAATTTTATATAATTTGTTTCTGAAAGTGCAGATAGTAATGGATCATGACATTCTAGGTATATCTGTCACATTTCTTGAAATGGAAATTACATATTCATTTATTCTTTGAAGTCCTAAACAAAAGTTTAATTTTCATCTTATTTCTCAGTCAGCATTGTTGCAACTAATCATTATGATATAAAATGAAAACATGATTCCCTTTGGGTGAACAAAATCAGTGAGTCCTCACTTATTCTTAGAGGATGCGAAAGGAACACTTACTTGGTTCCCTTTTTGATTGAGTTACTATTAGATCTTTGTTGAGTGAGCGAGTTTTCTAAGAGTGGAGTGAGTCATATTTGAGTGGCTGGCTCCAATAATTGTTCTATATTCTATATTATTTTATCAATAAATATTTTTAATTCTATTTGGTTTCTCTGTCTGTTAAGTGGGTGAGTTCTCTTTGAGTCTTCTTTGGATTTTTGTTAGATGAGCGAGTCGCCGAGTTTCTAAAGAAATGATTGATTATTATACCGGACGGAGCCTTCAGCGGTTCAGTCTTCATACGGTTTCTTTTCCGTTTACAGTTCAATGCTTTATTGCTAAATGGGCCAAGAATTTTGGGCCACGCGGTTTCTTTTCCTGGACACTTAATATGTCATTATGGAGCTGGTGCTTTTCAGTGAAATTCACATATATCTTAAATTGCAATAGTATAATTTACAAATCTTAAATTACAAAGTTACAAATAAGACAAACTTTTTGATACGCCAGTCGTACAATTTCTTTAGTATATCTAATTTCTAAATACCTGCTAGTGAACAGATGCTTAATATCCGCAGACTAGTGAAATAAGAGATGTCAAGTTTATTATTTCTTGATTTCTTCTACAAAGACATAAGATTGACTTTGTGCAGTTGTTTCAGCATGCTCGTCACCAGAGTGAAATGAAACTTTAGCCCAGAGAGAAGAGCACCACTCATATATTGAAAAGAAAGTAGATGTAAATGAGGATTGACCCTAGCTGCAGATAAATAAATGTCAAAGACCGGAAAAAGGTGGCATTAGATAATTAAGGCAGGCATTTTCCATTGGTATTAAACTTTTTTATCTTTCACTAATTTCAGTATTTTATATGTTTCAAAGTAGGAAGAGCTTTCACTAGCTTGATTGGTCCCATTTTTCCAACGTTGGGCATGAACAGTCACCTTGCATGATTGGTCGGACTCACAAGTCAGTGACTTTGTAACAGGTGTCAGGGGTTTGCAACAGAGGCCGCGTTGGATTCAGTGGTAGAAGTTGCAAATTCTGACCTGACCAAACCCAATTTTTCCACCAGAACCAAACCCAACCCGACTTGATCCAATAAGAAGAAATTGTAGAAATCAACAACCTGACCAGATTCAAGCATAATCTGAACTAATACAAACATAAGTGACCGGAATTAGGTGTGACCTGAACTTGACCTGATCCATAACTCGTCTAAACCGAAGCCTGAAAGAAAGTGAGAGTTTATGAAAAAAGTAATGGGATCCGCTTCGATTAGCACCCAGAAAAAATACAGCGAGGTAATAACCAACGTTGTGAGCCCGACATCAACAGTTGACCTGAACCTGAGATGGCCTGAGAAATGAAGTTGACCCAAACCTGAAATGACTGGAACATGACCCAATTAAATCTACTTGTTCGCCACCACAGCAGATACTCTTATTGTACTAGTAAAAAAAAGTCTATATATAGGTGTGATGCCTTTGAAAATGTTAAGGACTCCTTAGAACTACAGCATAAAATAAGTAACCTTACCCGATTCAAGGTTTTATTTATTCTAGTCTATAGGACATTACTTTTCTGTTGGTAAAATAAGTACGGTGGTCTATGGGTTTCTATATTATCTTGAAAGTGAAAGGGATAATATACATTTTGGTAGGCATCATTGTTTCCAGAGAGCATAAAGCCGAGAGCAAACCCACCTCCCCTTCTTGTACATCTCCGCGAAAGGGGCAATTGAAGCGATTAAAGCGGTTTGGTTTGTTTAATGAAAGTATTTTCATTGGCTTGAAGCTCATCAATCCGCACGTCCGCTGCAAAGAGAAAAGTTAAGAGTCTATATATGTGAATAGCTCTATTCTTGCTTCTCAACAAAATGAATTGTTGATTTATTTAATTGTCTGAGAAAAAGACTTTCAGTTTGTGAAAACAGATCCTTCATCCAATTCAATCCAAGTAAGAGAATAATCTCCCTCATAAAGCTTTTTTTCTTTATCCAATTCAATCCAAGTAGATAATTCACTACCAACACGTGAACCAAGAAGGACAGCCATGATAGAAGAACACAAAGAGAGCGAGATCTCACTCCTCACATCAAAACTGAGCACCCTATGTGTTGTGATGGCCCGATTTACCATGCAACTTGCACCTGTAGTAGATCACACGCTTTGTGAAGATTGTGAAGAATCTCATCATCCTAACGAGACATGCCCATTCCTTGCTAGGACGGAAATGGAATACGTTAAAATGATAGATAACTCTTTAAACCTAATGATCTTTATACTAATGCTTATCATTCAGGTTTGAGGAATCATCCAAACTTCTCATATAGGCGTAATCGAGAGGATATACAATCACCGAATTATCTACATCAACCTCAACAACATTATCCACAGGGGCATTACACCCAACCTCCACCACAACCTTACCCGCAGAGGCAATACAAACAACAACCACCTCGTAAACCATACTTAGAGTGGAAGATGGACAAGTTCATCGACGTTCAAAAGAAGGTAAGTGATGACATCTCATCGAACGTGGCAGCACTAAGCGAGCGAACCAAACTCGTTGAGAACCAAGTCGCCCGCCTAGCGAATGACTTTGCAAATTTCTCAAGGGGTCGAAGCAACCTTCCGGATTAGCCGGAGGTCAATCCGAAGGAAAATTGCAAATACGTCACGTACCAAAGGGAGTGTGGACACGAAGGATCACCTACATATGAAGGAGGATCTTTTCCACCACCGTCCAATACCTAAAACATGAGGAAGGTCGAGCTAAGAGACCATAAACAAGCGCTGCTTGGAAGGCAATCCAAGGGTTTACTTTTACATTTTACAACATTTTAAATTTTCAAAATTAGAAATTAGGTAGAGTCGTAACTAAAATTTACACACTCAAGAGGGATAATACGATCGCATTAACTACGTGGGATATGCCAACTAAAAGAACGTCTCTGACTAGTGTTTTGCAAACGGGCCGGTCCAGTCCGGTCCGGTCCAGATCCGCCGATCCACGGTTCCCACGGTCCACAGTTCCCACGGGTCTACGAGTTTAAACGGTTCGGGTCCGGCTAGTCTGATTTTTTGTGGTTGGCCCAAACCCGTGCTAGGACCGTGGTCCAAATTTACACGGTCCGGTCCGGTCCAAGTTTTGGTCTTTATTTATTTTTTTTTTTTTTTCAGTGAGCAGTCCAATAATTTTGATCAGATTCAAAATTCAATTTAGAGAAAATGGCTATATGGATTTTTTTGTTCTTTATATCAAAATAAAGGTATGAAAGTGTAGTTTTCAGATAATATTATTTCTCTATACAAAAATATTACAGATTGGTACAGTTTTAACGATTAATTGACAGAGGTCAGAAATCAGAAAAGCTGAAATTCCAGTGAGCAGTCCTATAATTTTGACCAGATTCAAAATTCAATTTAGAGAAAAAGGCTAAATAGATTTTTGTGTTTTTTATATCAAAATAAAGGTATGAAAGTCTAGTTTTCAGATAATATAATTTCTCTATACAAAAATATTACAGATTGGTACAGTTTTAACGATTAATTGACAGAGGTCAGAAATCAGAAAAGCTGAAATTCCAGTGAGCAGTCCTATAATTTTGACCAGATTCAAAATTCAATTTAGAGAAAATGGCTACATGGATTTTTGTGTTCTTTATATCAAAATAAAGGTATGAAAGTCTAGTTTTCAGATAATATAATTTCTCTATACAAAAATATTACAGATTAGTACAGTTTTAATGATTAATTAACAGAGGTCAGAATAGCTAAATTCAGATTGGGTCCGGTTCTACATAGTGCAGTCCGGGTTTGGTCCGGTCCGGTCCTACACAGTTCCACGGGTAAGTCCGGTCTAGTCCTACACTGTTATAGTGAAAATTAGTGACCCAAACCCTTGCTAGACCCGTTTCTAGCCAAGGTCCGGTCCGGTCTGGATTTGGGCACGGTCCGGGTCTGAACCACGGGTTGTCCGGTCCTGTATTGGACCGGCTGGGTTATTTCAATACACTATCTCTGACCTGAAAATTTTCAAAAATACACAACACATGCACTTTGCATAATTAGGCTGACTCGTCGCACTTTTGTATTTTCATCATATGTTTTTCATCCAAGCTCCGATTCTTTCAAATCAAGGCTCGTTGGAGACTAGACAACGAGATCCACAACTTTCATGAAGGATGAAAATCCAAATTCGGAAATCTTGGTACTCAAATAATTATGCAAAGTGAAGTGTTCTATTTTCTATCCAGGATTTAACAAAAAATTTGCTCTCTGGAAAATTTTCGCACCTCCATGCGGTTCTTTAATTCAACCGCATGCAACTAAGTGAACCGCATAAAACTAATATTGCTCACTTTTATATTCGGCCCACAGTTGCATGCGAATCAAACCCAAACCGCATGAAAATCCTGTCCAAACCAAATCTATACAGGGTCCTAGAGGACTTACACTACCAGAATTTTCGTTTGTAGCATGGGTAGCACTGGTTTGTTGCATGGGTGTTAAGGGCCCATGGAAAAGCTTTGACATTTCTGATTTCGTATACCTTTTTCATGGGGTGACTCATGCAAAACATTACCCATGTAACTGCAAGCTGCTTATCCATGTAACTGTCTCCCATGTACCCATGTAAAAAATTTTGGGAGAGCCCGCCTCTGCCAATCCACTCAGATAGTATATTTTATTAACGGTACATGCAAATAGTTGACCCTATGCCCATGGAAATAGGTATAAAGTTGTGAGACATATTAGTAGCCCATGCAATTGTTTTGTGGATCCTTTTTTATATTATTTAATGCTAGAGGTCCATGCTAAAACCCGGCCACCATACCCATGCTAATAGTCTGGAGAGTTCAGATCGACTATTAGCATGGGCTGCGCATGCAATTGTTTTTGTTGACCCTTTTTATATTATTTTATGCGAGAGGTCCATGTTAAAACCCGGCCACCATACCCATGATAATAGTCTGGAGAGTTGAGATGGACTATTAACATGGGCTGCGCATGCAATTGTTTTGTTAAACCTTTTTATAATATTTTATGCTAGAGGTCCATGTTAAAACTCGGCCCACATGCCCATGGTAATAATCTGGATTGTTGATAATTAGTAGTTGCATGGGCTGCCCATGGTAATACTTTTGAATTAATGGCCAGAAATATGCATTTGATATTTTTCTCTCCCTTTGAATGGTGAATATAACAATAATTCATAGCACCACGAATTAAATCAGTGTATAAAATAACTTTATTTTTGAAACAAAAGCATTGGGAATTTTGATAAAATTGTCCCAAATTTTTGAGATATGCAGTTAATTCACCAAAATGGGGGGAAAATATATTTCAATTACTGTTCTCTCAATTAATATAATTAAACTGATAGCTGGACTGTTCCTTTAATTATGTGATTTTACAATTATGTGACTTGATGAAAGGGGGCCATGTGGGCGAAGGGGTGGCAGGCAGAGGGTTGCAGTCCAAAGAGTGGCAGTCCAAAGGGTTGCAGTCACTTTCTATTTAAGCAGCCAGCACAAAAATTCTCTTCCCAAACCTTGAACACCTACAATTGGTAGTACAAATCTGATCAGATTAAAGAATTAATAGAAGAGAAAAACAATTTAGTAGACTTGAAATGGAAAATCCCAATCCAGCCGAAAATAACAATCATGAGGAAAACCCAAATCCTGTGCATGCCCCTAATCCCAATCCTGTGCATGCCCCTAATCCCGTGAAACAAGAGCCTGAGGATGGCTCTGAACAGCCTTCAAGTGAGTCTGAACAGTCTCCAATAGGGTCACCTGTGATTGAAGTCTCATCATCGGATGATGACTATGCTTGGCCACCCGGTTTTCCTTATGGTCCACCCGGTGATACCGATGATGAGGATATTTGGATTAGTTTGAGAAGAAGCAAGAGAATATGGGAACAGGTAAACAAGAACGGAGGCAAGCGGATCAGATACTTCTCGCCAGAGAAAAAAGGGCGAGGCAAATAGTGAGACATGAATAGTTTTTTAGGGTTGGAGGGATTATGTTTGTTATCTAATTCTTACTTTTATTTTGGCTATCTATTTTATGTTTTTCTTACAATATTAGGTCACTAAATCATGTAACCATCCCTATACATAAATATATGTAGTAATGTTTTTTATTCCTTGGTAGTTTGTACTATTTAATTTAGGTTTGTACAACTCACTATTTTGAACATTACACTTTTACAAAATTGATGTTATGAAGAAGAACATGTCAAAATTTGGAATAAAGGTATGAAATAAAAGTTGTAATACGTGGAAAATGATTGAGGACAGAAAAATCATTAAGCTAGGGTCCTATTAGCAAAAAGGACAGCACCAACCAAAAGGGCAGTGAAACACCCTAAAATTAATGTAATTTAGTGAAACACCCTGTAATTAATATAATTTAGTGAAACACCCTAAAATTCACTGTTTCCAACAGTAATTTAGTGAAACACCCTGTATTCACTATTTCTATTTTGAATACTGGTATATTCATAATAGAAACACCCTAGTTCTACTAATATTCATAATAATGTATTAATCTAAGTAAAATAAGACAGCCCCAAAAATTAATGAACTTACCCGTATTTGGGGCCATAAAACCGACCATAAATGCTCACTGTTGACCCATGTGCAAGCCTCCTGTAAATATTGGAATTTACTAAGCATTTAGATCATGTTAAGAGGGGCTACTTTCTGTGTTATTATATATATTGTATATTGACAGACTTAAATTAGTGAAAACATAGAAATTTGAAATGTCACCGTACCAATTAAAACCCAAATTCATCGTAATCATCGAGGGTAGCCGCATCAAATCCTTCCTGAATTTGCGTCATGTCAGGCTCCTCCTCTGTGTCATAGCCTTCGTCAACATCAAAATCTTGTGTGTTTGTGTTATTCTCCACTGCTGGTGAAGTCTCCATCGTATCGTTGACTAGGTCGAACTCATCTTCTTGAATGACCACATTATCCCAATCAAACACTTCATCATTTGATTCCAGGATAGGATTATCCGTCATTTCCTCTTGGTAAAATTCCAGCAATTCATCAGCGGCATCATCGACTCGAAACTTCCCTTTCGGGCTTGTTTTAATTGCCACCCACCATGGGCGTCTTGCCACTGTATCCGATGTATAGGGAATGTAGACGACTTGGATTGCTTGGCATGCCAATACAAACGGCTCAAACCCTTTTAGTCGAGAAGTGTGTTTCACCTCGACAATTCCATGTTTGCTGTCCTTCTTGACCCCGTTTGTTATGTCAAACCAAATACACCTAAAGAGGGCCACCTTGTTGCCTCCATCATAACTTAGCTCTATGACTTCTTGGAGAACTCCGTAATAGTCGTGTTGTACACCATTTTCATCCCACTCTCCTTTGATGCAAACACCACTGCTTTTTGTCGCCTTGTTCTGCCCATAATTTTCAGTGTGAAATATGAACCCATTTATATCATAAACTTCATAGCAGCTCACTTGTTTCGATGCCTGGAGTCCCACCTTTCGGATGTTTGTTTCACAATCACGATCAGATAATACCCTCTTTCGTATCCACTCGGCTTACCCAGCCTGACGAGCCTTTTCCAGATCTTGCTCTCTTGTACCCCTCATTCGCATGCATGTGTCGAACTCACTAAAATGACAGCAAACACTAAAAATTAGTTGTTGTTTGGTTTGGCAATGAATAGGTGTCAAGTAAATCCTAAAGAGAAAGGTTTATTAAGATGCTACCTTTCAAACTTGGAGCTGATTTCCGGACAGTTGCGGAGGATATAGGTGTGTGCAGCTAAAAATTCATCTTCGCCTAGAATCCTTTAATGTTCCTTTCCACCGGGACGGCCCGTACTATAAAAAATAGAAAGTCCCCTATTGGTAGAGTTGGGTTCTGTAATTCCTAGCTTGCCATTTCGATGGTTTTCTTCAAAATAATGTGAGCAAAATGTTGATATCTCCTTGACAACCGTAGCCTCGACGATGGATCCCTCGACTTGTGACTTGTTGGTCACTCTCATTCTTTGTTCTTTGTTACGCCTACAAATGCATAAGTGGGTTAGTGTTGTTTGGTACATATATTGTTATGGTTTAGATTATAGTTGTAGGATTAGTGTTTGAATAATTAATAAAAAAAAATATTGAGAATAAAATCAAACCTTTCACATGGATACATCCATCGGGAACCGACAGGGCCACCAAGTCTAGCCTCGTGGGCCACGTGGACAACAAGATGCTCCATTGAATCGAAGAAACCGGGTGGGAATATCTTTTCCATTTTGCAAATTGTGACGATAACATCCTTTTCCAATTGGTCGATACGTGCTGTTTCAAGCTCCTTGGCACAAATCTCTCTAAAGAAACTTGAAATCTCACATAAAACATCCCACACCGAATCAGGAACAAGGTCTCGAAATGCGATTGGAAGAAGTCGCTCCATGAACACATGTAAATCGTGACTCTTAAGCCCAATTAGGGTGGAAGATGTTAGGTTAACACACCTATTCCAATTCGAGGCGTAGCCATCGGGTAACTTTACTACCTCCTTGAGCCATTTTAAAACTTTTTTCTTCTGATCTGAAGTAAGTGCAAAGGGGGCTTTTGGTTGTTTCATCTTTCCCGCGTGTCGTGGATCCGGGGTTAGGTTCTGATTCGGACGATTGCAAATGAGAGCCAAATCTTTTCGGGCCTTTTCATTATCCTTTGTTTTGCCCCTCATGCATAAAAGCGTGTTTATCAAATTATCCGCGAAATTCTTCTCCAAATGCATCAAATCAATATTGTGGGGCAAAAGGTTGTCTTTCCAATAAGGTAAACTCCATAAAATGCTCTTCTTTTGCCAATGGTGAGTCTCACCGTAACCTTCAATCTGATTAAGTTTGTTGCCTTTATCCCACTTGATATCAGCCAGCAAGCTCACCTCCGCTAGCAGCTCCTCTCCCGTTTTCATTTTTGGGGGCCCACTACTCTCGGTTTCTCCCTTTATGAAATTTTTCTTATCTTTCCGAAATGGGTGATCCGGAGGCAAGAGACGTCTATGACTGCCAAACCAACATGCTTTACCACCCCACTTGAGTTGAAATGCTTTCGTGTCCCCCTGACAGTAATAACATCCCAACTTACCATATGTACCCCACCCGCATAGCATCTCGTAGGCGGGATAATCACTAACCGTCCATAGTAGTGTTGCATGCATTCTGAAATTCTCGTTTCTAGATTCATCCCATGTCATTTCTCCAAACTCACACAAATTCTTCAATTCGTCAATTAAGGGTTCAAGAAGGATGTCAATATCTCGTCCCGGATGTTTTGGACCGGGGATGACAAGCGCGAGGAACATGCTATCTTCTTTCATTATCATGCCGGGTGGTAGGTTATAGGGAAACAAAAACAATGGCCAACATGAATATGGAGCCGCACTCGAGTTGAACGGCATATATCCATCCGTCGTGAGCCCCAACCAAACATTTCTCACCTCTTTCGCGAAATCTGGATTTTTTTTTTCGAAATGCTTCCATGCTTCACCATCAGACGGGTGCATCATAATCACAAGTTTATCCTGCTTCCCTTCCTTATGCCATCTCATATTTTTCCCCCTCGATTTGGTCATGTACATTCTTTGCAATCTGGGCGTAATAGGTAGATAGCGAAGTATCTTTTGCGGAACGGGCTTTGCATTTGGGTTAGGTCCAGGTAGCTTATATCTTGAGGCTCCACATACATCACAACTTGTCAAATCCTCCTTTGTCTTGTAATACAGCGTACAAAAGTTCGGGCAGACATCGATTTTCTTGTGTTCCATACCCATTGCCTCGATCAATCGTTTCGCTTGGTAGAAATTAGCCGTCATTTTTTCACTAGGCGGCAGCATGCCTTTAATGAGATCCATCATCCCATCAAAGCATTGTTGGCTAAATTGGTGTTCCGACTTCAATGCTAAGGCTTGTGTCACCGCCGACAATATGGTGTGTTTTTCGCATTTAAGTTTACCGATCATGTCCTCTTCCCATAGCGATGTGTTCGATGCGGAGAGCATATCAAAGAACTTTTTAGCCACTCCTTTGGAGCTGTTATCATCCCAATCGAAATCCTGACCCGCGACTGCCCTAACCATATCCGCCATTGGATCAGTTGGTGGAGGGGATGAATTTGGTTGTTGCTCCCCGTGCATGTGCCAAACTTCATAGTTGTTGCAAAACCCAGATTTATAAAGATGTATCTTGACTGTTTCGACATCCCTACTGTACTGGTTGGCACAATTTTTGCAAGGACATTTTATACACTCCCTTCCTTGTCCGTCGAAAGTTACAACGGAGGGTTTATCTAGTGCTTGACGAGCAAATTCCTGAACACCCGACACAAAGTCGGGATCTAGTCTTCCACCCGTGTTTTTTCTGCCCTGGTTCATCCATTGACAATCGGAGGCCATATGATAGAATAATTAACTATAAAAGGAAGGGCGGTTAGCACAGGCCACATGACAGGGAAAGGGTAGTTAACAGTTGCCTAATATGGTCATGACCAACCTCAATGAAATACCAGCATACACAGTCTTACCAAGATTACAGGAATGACACCTCAAACAGTGGTCTCAATTTTCGCACATTCTTACCTTAATTCTATACACTGAGTCTTACCTTAATTCTATACACTGAGTTTGTTAAGTTTCTCAATTTTCGCACATTGCTGGGATTGTTAAGTTTGTCGAAAGGGCTCAAAGTGGCCCAAACTGAGCTGCTGTCGCATAGGGGTTAGAAAGAGAGAGATTAAAAAATTACCAGAATTTCTTGGGAGGGATGGAACGGCGGCGCCCACAATCGACTGCAAATCGCACCAGGTATTCAGCAGATAGGGCGAAATTAGGATGTGTTCACGAGACTTCGGCCGGTATGTACCTGGAATAAGAAAATCTCCGACAGTACCGTAAAAAGGAATCTTTTACAAGTACTTGATCTGCACCATTCTTTTTAACTACGCACGAATCTCAAAGCCTAATAATACTGCCCCTTCAGTCAGCCCGAATCCCAAACCGGCTGAGAGTTAATCTCAAACTGTAAATAACTAATTGTAAAAGGGAATCTTTTACGGTACCGTCGAGGATTTAAGGCTGAGAGTTAATGCTTATTTGTGTCGCAATACCGATATAAATAGTGGCTCAGGCGGAGTGCATAATATTTTGTTTATTTGCGTACCCAACTTGTACGCTTCAAATTAAAAGCTAAGTGCACACCACCGTACACAACCCACAATTTTAAAATGAAAAACTAGCCTAAGTAAAACAAGCTTTGTAGATAGGTTGTTCACAAATCTACTTAGAATCCACAATTCCTTAATTAAACACAAATCCTACATTAATTAACACATCCTAAGTTAAACAACTTAACAATTCAGTACAACAAATCCTACTCAATTCATTAAGAAGTTATTACAAATCCCCTTTCGATAACATTAGTTTAGATCGAGTACACACATTGGGAGGAATTAAGGCTGATTACCCTCTCCCAATGTGTTTCCTCCCCCACCGGACATGCTCCTTGCTAAAACATCCTACACAGCAAATAGAACAAATATAACATCAGTGCGAGGTGATGCAAACACAAAGGTAGTAGATCAATAATCAGGACTTCCTTATTTGTATGTTTCGACACTTACTGCAGGATTTGGTGGCTTCACTCCTGTTGCCTTGAAGAGCAACTCGAAACGTGCATTGTTCAAGGCTGTATCTGACGAAGCCTTCTCCAGTTCAGCTTTGTGTCGCAGCTCTTGGGCCGCTATCTCACCAGCAAAACAACTACGTGCGGCTGCTACCTTCTCAGCCACTAACTTAGCCACCTCTTCTTCAGTGAATCTCCTGCCGCAATCTTCCGCCGAGGTGGCAGTGCTCTTGGTAGGGCCTGATGCTGATGCCTCCACTGCCTCTAATTCCCGGTTAGCTTTGGATGTCCTCGACTTGTTACCAAAACCGAATAACCGCCCTTTTCTGTCCTCACCGTCCACCGCAAGCTCCCATAATTTCTCTTCTTCCATTTCCTTCCCATGTGCTTCCGATAGTGCCATATACGTCACCTTGAAATAAAAAGAATTAGTTACAAACCAGTTTGTGCTAAGTAGGGTTTGTGCTAAGTTGGGTTTATGCAAGTAGTGGTCAACCCACTTTGTGCTAAGAAGCGTTTGTGCAAACCAGTTTTGTAGATTGGTGTTATTGCTAAAAGTTACAGGCTTATCAATATCAACTTGTAGATTGGTGTTATTGCTAAAAGGTCTTGTAGATTGGTGTTATAGATGGTGTTATTGCTAAAAGTCACAGGCTTATCAATTTCAACTTGCAAGTAGTGGACGTATCAATTTCAACAATCTAGGCTTATCAATTTCAACTTGCAAGTAGTGGACGTATCAATTTCAACTTGCAAGATGGTGTTATTGCTAAAAGTTACAGGCTTATCAATTTCAACTTGCTAAAAGTTACAGGCTGCAAAAATTTCAGTTACAGGCTTACCATAGCGTGGCGTGATCTCGTGTTGACGTATTCCTTGCTGCCATCCTTTGCCTTCCTCAGGTGGGTTCGATCAAAAACATCCTTCAACGCCACCGAATCTCCCCTCTCAGCTATCTGCATTTAAGAAGAAGCACTAAAGATGCATTTATGAATGAATAAACACTATAGCACTGCATAAAACATGGCTTAGGTCAGGTTGGTCTAGTGATTTTGACCAATCCAAAGTTTTGGAAGGAAAAACATTCCTCAAATCGTTCATAATTAACAGATATAGAAGAAGCACTAAAGATGCCGGCGAATAGGTCAGTAATTCCCATTTAATAATGAAACTTTCAACAAGTTAAAATTAGAAAACAGGTAAAAGAAGTTCATAGAATTGTTTTTGATGATTTTTAATAATGAAACTGATTAACCGAAATTAGTTCTTCAGGGTGTTAAAAATTAAAAAAAAAACCCAAAAAAACCGAGCAAAAAATTAGGGTGCATGCCAATATTATCCATTTAAGGTCATATATCCAACAACCAAACATACTAATGTTATTTCATTCCCAATTTTAACATTAAGTAGGTATACATCCTAAAAGGGCAAAAATCAATGATACTATTAATTGAGTTAAAACAAAGGTATTCCTCTAATTGTGAAATTCCCTTTCGCAATTTAATTGCACCTCTCTCTTTCATCATGTACTAATTAAATTCGTAAAAGAAGGAACCTTTATCTCAAACTTTAACAATTCGTGTAGAGCACTGTGTATCTAATATCTACCAAACGCTAATGAGAGGTTCATATCATAGCATGAAATAACAGACATACAACTATAAAATAAATGCATATATAGACAAAAAATCTGAAAAAACGGCAATACCATCTTTTGCTTGTGCCTGAACGTGCTCCTGGAACCCCCCCACATGACTGGCGACTGAACCGTACTTCAATTTATTGGCCCGGTTTCTACTCGATTGTTGCTCCCAAATTGGAGTAGACCATATATCGCACAGCCCCTTCCAAATTTCTTCATTCTTGCACCACCTCGGACACACCCTCATTGTATCGACAAGCACACGGTTGTATGCCTCTGCTGCTATATTCTCGAAGACATCAATGCACCGCAAGACATCTTCCTCCTCACCCCATGAATACCGCTGCAAGAACTGCTTGAAGGTATCGAACCTGGCACCCGAAGGTAACGTGTTGTAAGACCTAAAAGGTCCTGGAAGGTTCGCCAATGTAAGAAGCCTTATTGTGGCAACAACCTTTGTATCCTGTGGCTCCGATGTGAACTCTGCATCTCCAACAACCATCAGTTTAGGTATGTCAGCTGGTTTGGACGGTGCACGAGGCTTGGCAAGACCGCGTCCATTCCTAACCTCCGGCTTCTTCCCCTTTGTTCTTCTCTTTCTCTTGCCAGCTGCAACTCCTGATGCTGAGTTATCAAGTTCTAGCCCGCTCAGTAACCGGGCTTCAGGTATGGAGCGTAGAGGCCTACGCATTCTGCACCTCCTACTGCCGTCATCATGAAAAACCCCTTGCGGAGGGCTTGACTGGTCTGAATTCATCTGCTCAGCCCCAGACCCCTCCGAGCGACGCTGTGGGTCTGGTTCTGGCCCAGCTGGGGATTTGCGAGGCGGTGATTACGGTGCGGCGGTACTTGCCTCTTTCAGCACCGCACCAGACAGCGACTGCCCTGCAGCAGGACTTGCCTCTGGCCAGGGGGGCCAGGCGGACTGACGGGGCGGCGACTGCGCTGCGGCAGGGGCAGAGGAGGTGGGGATATCTCCCGCAACCGGGGATGCTGGATTAAGGGATGGACTGGCCTCCATCTGCCCTGCAGCTCTCCTTGGCGTCCGAGGAGGTGGAGGCCAACGAGCGTACATGCTTGGGTCACACCATGGAGGTTTTACAGTGGGTATGGTTTTCCCTGATCTCAGAGTCAGCACAGATCCGGACGACTCCGCACAGTTCGATCGCAATAACCGAGGGGTTAGGGAGGCCGTGCCTTCGGAATCCACATCTGACACAGGATTGGACTCGGGGTGATTTGTGTCGGCAGTTGTATTAAGGATGGGAACATCGATAGGATTCAGCCTAGCCGATCGTCGGCGGCCTGTTGAGTCACATCCCCTCGGTTTTGGTCGAGCATTGACCTTCCTATGTTGCCTTGGAGGGCCTTGCGGAGGATTTGTAGATTGGAGGTTTGTGGGAGGACAAGGTGGAGGGTCATGGCAAACCGGTTCTGTCTGACGGGGTGGGATGACCGGGTCTGTCTGACGGGGTGGTTCTCCCGGGCCTGTCTGATGTGGTGGGCTGACGGGGTCTGTCTGATGGGGGGGATGACGGGTTCTGCCTGATGGTTTAGAGTGACCGGTTCAGGCGGAGTGGTTCTGTCAGTGGCTGATGCAAAGCGGGGTGGTTCTCCCCGCTCCTGTCTTTCCCGAGCAACCATCTCGTATTGCATCTTTCTTGTTCGAGAAACCATCTCAATATAGCTCAAACTTTCTGATTTGACAGTGGGCGTGGGTCTCGGGGTTTTCCGGCGAGAAGCCATCTCCGGCTGAGATGCATCACCACTGACATCTGCCACATTGTTAACTGTCAAATAATATTCAACATCTATAACAGCTGTTATCATAAAACGGAAAACTAAATATTTATGTTAGGCTCAGGGATACACCGAGGAAAGAGATAATATTTTTAAGTCATGTTCTTGCACATTGCAAAGAAACCAAATTAGAATTGTATTTGAAAATTACAAGGTTAGCTCTTGCCTTTGCACTATACAGATGGTCAGTTCTATAAGGTCACAAAATGTAGTTCATAATTTCAGATTAAAAGTTGGATGCAAAGAACAGACATCAGCCTGTATATGTAAGGGAAATTCTGATCTTCAGTTTGATACTCAGCAGCCTAGGTTGGGAGAATAGAATTAATCACCAGCAAAATGCCTCATGTCGTGACCTATAGCACTCTTTTAGATGGGCTGTGCAAGAACAGTGAAATTGAGAAGGCAACGAATTTTCTAGACGACATGAAATTTAAAGGGCCTGAGCATAATGTCGTGACCTATAGCACTCTTGTAGATGGAATAAGCAAGAAATGTCAAATTGATAAGCCTTGAGTTTTGTACATGACATGACTCCTAAAGGGTTTGCGCCTAATGTCATAAACCTATAACACTCTTATATATGGGCTGTGCAGGAGAGATGAAATTGATGAGGCAAAGGGTATTCTAGATGACATGATTTGTGTAAGTTATGAGCCTAATTTGTGATGTATACTAATCTAATGTATGGGTTATGCAAGAAAGGTGAAATCGACAGGGCACAAGATTTTCTATGTGAAATGATGTCTAAAGGGCACGAGCCTCATGTCGTGACCTATAAAACCCTTTCAAAGGAGCTGTGCAAGAATAGTGAAATTGAGAAGGCAACGAATTTTCTACACAACCATCAGTTTAAAGGGCCTGAGCCTAATGTCGTGACCTATAGCACTCTTGTAGATATTTACATTCTTTACACGACATGAATTTAAAGGGCATGATCCTAATGTCAAAAACCTATAACACTCTAATAAATGGGCTGCACAAGAAAGTTGTCCATTGAGAAGTCCATGGATTTTCTATATGACTTGATTTCTAAAGGGCATGAGCCTGATATCGTGACTGTAGCACCCATATTTGGGGGCTGTGCAGGAATGGTGAAATTGAGAAAGCTTTGGATTATCAAACTTAATATCAGAAATTGGTCTTTGGGACGGTTGAACACTAAATTCCTTCCTAATTTGCAGGACAATCACCAAAGTCAAAAGGAGAGTAAAATCAAGACCACTTACCAGCTTGTCCGTGGAGCGTGGACTCCGATCGTTCTTGTTCACGGCATCTCCGTCTCGTGCGGGGTCCCCTCGATGGTTCTGCCACCGCCATTGGAAAAGAGAGAGGATAGAGGGATCAGCGAATTGTCGGATCGGGTCTGGAGTCTCCTCAAATAGAGAGATCGGGATCGAGAGGGATCGAGCAATGAAAAATCGATTTAAAATCCAAGTTCTGAGCTGGGTTTCGAAGTTCTAAGCTGGGTCGAGAGGGATACAGGGAAGAGGAAGGGGGAGAAGAAGAAAGCTCAGTTTCGAAGTTGTGAGTTTTCAAAAAAAAAAACCTAAGTCCAAAACCCTTGAAAAACCCTCCGTCTACTATTAACTGAGCTTCACCCACCCCGGTGCGAAATGCTTCCATGCGGTAATTTAAAAAAAGGTTTTACATCCGGGCCATCGGACCATATCTCGCACGAATCTGGATGAACTCCTCTTAGTCGGATGTTAATCTAAAGATTGTGTTACCTCAGAGAATTGGACTCCCTAACCACAGCTCAAATTAAAGGAGATCTCCATTGAGAATCAGGACCCTTGAACGCACATCAGACGGACCTGATATTCAATTTTTTCCAAGATCTGCAAATTTATGAAGAAAATGTTATTTAATATTATGAAAAAATTATTACAATTTTTTTAACAAATAACATCCAAAAATTGTGCAAAGCAAAAATTGTTTTTGATGAACCATAACTGTTTTGGCTATGAAGAATTGAGAAAGATGATACGGACCGTTCGTTTTCGCATTTAAAATCAACGGTCGATTTTTGATTAAATCAGTCCAAATCTCAATTAAAATGATCAAGGTAAAACAAAAAACATAAAATGCAAACCAAACGTTTATTTCAAATACGTTTAGACTTCGATCGGACATGAAGTATTTATAGCCACACGATGTTCTCATATTATATCAGATGGATGGATAGGCAAATGGAGAAAAAAATTAATCAAATTCCAACAATTAAAAAAATGTTATATTCTGTGATTTGCACGGTTTGGATCGTCAATTGAACGACACAAATGCACGTCTCTTCATTTGCCTATCCATCGAAGATTGATGTTGCATGTTCTTGTGTAAAGGATGTGGGAAATTTGTACATCAACATGTAATGTTTTGTACACAAGATTCAATAATCTCTAATAGTGCGAGGAATGTGTTTATGTGTTTGTTATAAGTATAATTACGGTTCGTTATACTATTTTTAATTTAAATATTAATAAAATTTAACGTTACAATTTAGCTCGTTTATTTATTGTTTAATAAAAATTCAATAATTGATCAAACATGATACATTATCTAGAGATCATTCTACTATTGAGTTACTTAAAAAACTAACAAATACTCTCCTCATTTTTCAAATTATATTTGGTACGGAAAATTATCCAAATTTACGTACAATCAATTAATAAAAATATACATTCAACTATTAATGTATTACTACATATTTATTGAAATACCCGTTTCAATAAATAGAACATTACAATTAATACGAACTACCAAAGAATTTAATTTTAAAAAAAATAAATTTAGAGATCAAATCGAAAATTTCATCATAATACACTGATCACTTTTCAATCACTAAATCATCTATTTAGATTTAATACAATGTTTAACAAGTTAGTGTTTGTGTGTTTGAATCCATTTGGGTTGGAGGGAATCCAACTTTCATGATAGAATTTTCAATTTTCCACAGTAGTGGGCTGGAGGGATCCAGCTGGCTCGGCCACATTGACAGAGCGGATTCCAGCTAACACAGCTCAGTGCCTTTACACGGAAATATACAATTACAACGATCACCACCTACAATAAGTGAAAAGTGCTCTGTTAATTATATAACCTAATCTTTCAGTTTTCCCCCCTTTCTCACCGCAAAATTTTCGCCGCCCGCCCAAAGGAGAATGACTAACACTGAGAGCGCCCCCTTTTGCTTCTTCCCCCCATAAACCAAAATGCTAAGTTCCCGGTCTCTCTCTCAATCTCGCCCACCTTTTCCAGCTTTCCTCCCATAGACCAAATTAAGAAGCTCCCCGTCTCTCCCTCAATCTCGCCCATCCATGATTTACGAGCACGGCCTCTACCACCCTTGACCGTCACCTACAACCGATTGTCAATTCTCGGAGGCAATCCAACCACGCCATGTCCTGATTAACCAAAGCTTCGGTAAATCTTTACATTTTCCTTCGTTATTTTATTCTTCACAACAAGCTTTGTCGCTCTTCTTCTGTTCTATAACGATGCACGTTTTTTCCTAGCTGGAATTAATTAAGTAATGTTGCCATCTATTTACAATATTTATTGTTTTTTTGCATATTGTCCTAGCTGGGTCCAAATATTCTCTCATGTTGGGCTGGCATTCTAGTTTTCTATGCAATCTTATGTGATGGTATATGGGGATCATTTCTATTTTACAATGGGATTTGGGTGGGTTCCAGTAGATGTGTATGTCTTGGGCATCAATTCTGCTTTGTTTCTGGTACCGATACAAAAGGTCACTTACTTGAACAAATAGATTGGGCTTAGGTGACTGGTATTAGCTGCTAATTTGTGATGGTATTAGGTACTGGTGTTAGGTGCTAATTTGTGATGCTAACCTTGGAATATGCATTAACAAACACTGTCTCATAAACTCATGTTAAATAAGTTCACATTTAATGTATTTCATCTTTGTATTTCGAATTATTCTCATGCATATCTTATTTTTACAATCAGGTTTATAATTGGTAACCATGTCTATATCAGTGGTAGAACACTGTAAACCAATCCCAAAATGTTGAAGAATAATCTCAGAATTTAAATTCATCATAGATTAGGGGTATATATGCAAAAGTGTAATAGGGACAGCTGTACCAAACAGTAACTAAGATAGGTACCAACAGTAAAATTTTAACCGTTGAAGCAAATGTAAGATAAAGACAAACATCTCTACTGTAAAAACTCAAAACCAAAAAATGTCAAAATATATTGAACAATGGAAGCAATTTGGGGAGAAGAAACATTTTTTTTTTCACAACACAGTGCAACAGTAATAAGTAACACAGGTTTGTTTTGACTATTAGGACATCAGATATGGCACCCCGAAAAAACCACACCGCAAGAGCAACTGCAGTCAAATACACTAAGCGAAAGCGCACAAACAACCAACAACTCCACACTGGGGAGACTTCAAATGCTGCGCCGCAAGGGGAAATTACTTTATCCCAACCACCAAAGAAGAAGGGACGAGGCCCTGGAAAGGTAGTAGACTCAACAGCAGACATAGCAGACCGACCAGTGATATGGCCAATTGGGGAACACGAGTTCACCTGCGATGGAGACGCGCGGCAGATAGTGAAATCAATAACTAGGCTGGCGCTCAACTACATGCCATCACCATTAAGATCTTATCACAGCTTTGATCCACAAACAAAAAATGCAATCGAGAAGGCCTTCTTGGTAATATTATCCATAATCTTTTCACAAACCTAATGTGATTCATCATGATCATATATGAAATAATTGCGAACCTTCATTGGTAATGAACTGATCTGTGCTTTGTAATTGATTATTGATATGTGATTTATCATGAGAACCTTGATTGACCATGAACTGATCTGATCTGTGCTCTATAATTGAGGACCTTGATTGATAGTGAACTGATTGTATATGATTTGAGAACTGATCTGTGATTCATCAAATATAACCTTTATTTACAACGGATCTGATCTGTACTCTATAATTTAATATTGTAAGTAAATGTAAGTACATAACCCCTGAATTCTAGAGTGTTATATTATGGCTAATTGTCATTTTTGTTGTTCAATCTAGTTTGTAACATGGTGCTTGTAAATGAACTGATCTGATTGACAAAGAACTGATCGCAATTTTGGTTAAATTTCATTTCCCATTTGAGGTGTTTGTTCAATTTCAATCTCTCTAAGATATCCCTATTCATTGATTGTTAATTTTCAGTAATTATACATGATAGAACGTATTACCACATATTAGCCAATCTTCAATGGAGCTCTTTATTTTCTTTTCAACAGGAAAGGTTTACATACCAGGAAAGGGAAGATCCTGACCGTTGTCGGGAAGTCCTGGATGGCATAGCTGGCAAAAGATATGGTGAGGAGATGAACACAGCAAGGGACAAATGCTTCAAAGCATTTGGTCGGAACATAGACAAATGGAAGGGCATGGTGCCACACTGGTGTCTTAACACCAAGTACTGGCACGAACTCTGTGACATATTCGCCACAGATGAGTGGCAAGGTTTGAGTGCTCAAAACAAGTCGAACCGTACCACCTCCGGACTTACGGTCTCGCACTTTGGCGGATCGGCAAGCGCACACCAGACCCAAAAAAAACTTGTAAGATTCTGGACTTTTGTGTTAAAAAATTACCATCATCCTAAAAAACTCACTCAATTGACATTACCGCCTTCTTGTTTTTTGCTTTCCTATGTGGAGAAAAACTTGCTTAATGGGACAGAGCCGACAAAGGAGCAGCTTTATCTCCACACCCATTGCAAACTACCAAATGGCAAATCACCGGTGTTGGCCCAAATAGAGGCTTCCATTGCGGCTGCTTCCCAACCTACTGACGATGGTGATAGTAATGGCCTCGTTAACCCATCAAATGCGGGGACTACCATACAGGACAATCCTTTTGATGTCAACTCTTTCCAATTCACCAACAAGAGAGCACAGGATGTGTATGTAAGTACTTATTTCTCTCCAGTTCACCAATGTGCATTTCTGAAAAGCGGGTTTCCTGGCTAAGGTGCCTTTCAGTTTAATTCAAATTTACCCATTTAACTTTCTGAATTGGAAATCTACCACCTATTAGTCCTATCGAAAACTGTTGGCAAGTTAATTATAGGTTACAGCCCCAATCAGTTACATGGCTGGGAGCAACAGTGCTAGTATTAATTGTACAAAAGTATTTCTAGGTACATACATCCGAACGGGAAAACACAGCTAAGAAATTTAGGTTTGTTGCCTTTTGTAATGTTCCCAATGCTAAATTTTATACAAATAAAATAGGCCTGATGCTTCACTGAATTCAACACCAATAGTGAGCCTTTCACCAATAAAAAGCGCAGAAGAGCTAATTACAAGGTTAACTTGTTCCAGGGACCAGATATGTGGTGGTGCATTATTAGAAGGTAGAGAAATTCATGGACTTGTTGTCCGGTCGCTATTGTGACATTAATAGCCTTCATGCACCCACTGTGGTATAAACTCACTTACTGCTGTTAAACCTGCATTTAATTCAGAAATTTCCCCAAAATGCCCTTCCCTTCTTGAAATAGCATATGCCACCTTGTTTTCAGCTCCCTTCTTGTATTCTATTTACTAATTTAGACCAAGTAACTTGCTTAAGCCTCTGTGTGGCATGGGCGAGGTTTAATCCTTTGCTCAAGCAAGTAAAGAAGGTACTAATTTTATAAGTTCAGGTTAGAAATTCATTCCCTAGAAGGTAGTGCCTCCATTTGGTGACTGCTGTAAACAAAACTAGCAATTATTTTTCATAAGTTGAAAGGGCTTGGCTATGGATTCCCCATTTATTGCTTAAATGGGCTATGGGTCTATTGTTTTGTATTAATACTGCACCTATTCCAGTTAAGCTTGCATCAGTTTCCACAATAAAGGGTTGAGTAAAGTCTGGAAGTGTAAGTACTGGTGCAGTACTCATAGCAGTTTTCAATAGATTAGGGAGGGTCCTACAGAGTTATGGGCTGGAGATCAGCTTTGTTGCCTGTCATGCTTCCCAGTTCATTTTTTTTTTGGGTTAATTTTTCATATAGCCTTCAACTTGTCTTAATTTTCTTATTTACCCCTCTAGAGTTTAATATATTGTATATACCCTCCAACTCTTCAATGTGTTTCTTATTTCTCCTTATCAATAAGATTGCAGCTATCATGATCATCAACTTCCAGAGACACCCAAGTTCTATTCCCTCGTACTGTGAATACTAGCCTAAAAGTAGTAAATTTAAGTGGTAAATTTGATATACATGAGTTAAGGGAGAAATAAGAAATTGACACGGTATTGAAGGGCATTTAAGAAATTAAGCCTTTTTTCTTTAACTTCATTCATCAATATACTATATTTTTAAACTGTTCAAAATTACAGGTGGATGTTACCGAAAAAATGGCTGATGAGTCAAATGCTGAGAAGGACGAGAGTGCTCTCTTCATCAATGCGGTTGGCGGTGTGAACCGTGGCAGGGTGCGAGGATTTGGATGTGTCCTCGACAATCATTTTTCACCATCCATGCGAGTCAGGCCAAACCGGGCCGTATCTTCTGTTTCTGGCATCACAAGCCTAGGGGAGAGAACTTTCACAGAATCACAATGGAGTGCTATGCTAGAAGAACGTGATCGTCGGCAGGAGGAGCGGGAAGAGAGGAAGAGAGAACAAGCAAACAATAACCATCTCTTCAGCCAATTATTCTCGTTGCTTGCCGGCAATCAGACTAATTTAACAGTATGTAAACCTAACTATCAATAGAAAATATTGTACGAACAGTGTTAGGCAACTTCATTTATAACCTCCCCACTGAGTAGTTTACCCATGGTATGTTGTTATTTTAGGCCTATTCCAGGGATTTCAATCTGAGTTTCATAACTCACTTTGGTATTTTGTTGAGTACAAAAATCATCATATCATCTATTACTATGAATAAATGTAGCAGGATCTAATTTAATTCTGGTTACTATTACGTGGATGTGATTTTGTTATTTCTGGCATAATACTAAGACTTTCATCAACTGCATTTTTTATGTAGGCTCAAGCACTCAGTTCTGATAAACCAGATGAGGTTGTAGTGGGTAATATGCATCATAACTTGCAGGTCAGAACTAAGCTTACAAAACAAAATCCGGTTTAAGTTACTCTCATACAAGTAATGATATATGGTTCTTGCAACACTGGTCAAAATAATGTATGATCAATGAGGTGAACTTTTACTCAACTAACATGTTACAAATTTTTGTGAATTATTCCAATGCACTCATATTGTGATATACTCTTCTTGCAAAAAATGGTACCATAAATGTATGATCTAAACTAACCTACATACTTTGGCAATGTGGTATACGTAGGAACTAGCTACGGCTATTAGAGAAGTTGATCAGGGAGGGACGTACCAAACAATACTAAGTCGGGGACAAACTGGACAGGAGGCAGCAAGTAGTGAAGCCGCAATGAACCAATGGTTTGAGACAGACACCTAGAACAATGGCGAGGCATTCTACTAAACCTTTTAGCATCAGTATGGTATTTTGAAGTTCTAACATGTATTTTGGGTACAGGCACAAGTGTATAATCTTTTGTAAATCTTTGTTTATGGTTTAACCATGTATTTTGGGTACAGGCACAAGTGTATTATATTAATGTGGCTGTTATGCTTGTCTGTTTTTGGTACAATGCATGCTTGATGACAGTGTTTGTTAATGCATATTACAAGGTTTCTCCTTAAATTGCAATGTGTTGTTACTAATGATTATTTATTTCAAATACAAATGTTTAATGGGTGGGAATTGGCATCGTACTGGGGTGGTATACTATTGGTACTGGATGGTACAATTAGAAAATGGTGATTTTTTTTTCAATTTCGGATCTATTATTTACATCGCAACATCCAACCAAATAAGCACGTACAAAACCCTGGCAATTACCTAGGTGGGACCCACGTAAAAAACCAGGTGGGGCCCACTTTCGCTGCCCATGTAAAAAACCAGGTGGGACCCACGGCCTCAATCCATGCAAAAAACAAGTGGGACCCACATGACTTATCCTTGGAAATACTCACGTGGGGTCCACGCTCCTATCCTTGCAAATACTCACAAGCTAGCCTTGCAAATACCGAGATGGGACCCAAACTTCTATCCTTGCAAATACTTAGATGGGTCCCACGTTTCTCTCCTTGCAAATACTTAGATGGGTCCCACGTTTCTCTCCTTGCAAATACTTAGATGGGTCCCACGTTTCTATCCTTGCAAATACTCCAGCCAGGCGCCAACCCTGAAAGTTTTTACATGCGTAGTTTCCATGCGGCAGCGCATGCAAAAGGCAGGGAAAAGGTATTTACATGCGTGTCCATGAAAATACTGAGTATTTACAACGGGGGTATAACCATGGGTAGTATTAACATGCATTGGCGCATGCAACAAACGTTTTTGGGGCTTGTTGCATGCGTATGCGCATGCAACAAGCCATTTTCAGACCCATGCTACAAACGAAAATTCTAGTAGTGTTAGCCACGGAACGGCATGGTTACAATCACTCCTCTCTTTCTCACTTAATCAAATTTAACCAAAATTACAAAGATGTCTTCTTCTTCTGTCCAGAGTGCTTATATAAGAGTGAGAGGACGTCTGGAGATGAGTGGAGGCCAAGAAATCTGATCTGGATACAGCTGGAGCAGTTATTCCCCAAAGGGCGCCTTGGTTACGGACCGTACTGGCTGGTACGGTCCGTATCCAGACCATGTCACTGAGGGGTTTAATGCGTATTGCGCTATCTCCTGGTCTGTATCCGGCTAGGTCCGTATCAGTCAGTGCGGGGCCGTAAGAGAGACTTAGTCGATGAGCGTCGCTTATCTAATTGACCTGATTCTTGCTCTATTTGATGTGAAATAGTCCCAAAACATGTTTCCTGCGATAAAACATAAAGAAGGGTGACAGTAGCCTTTTTCTTTAATTAATTAAACATAAGTGTGAGATCATATGCAAAACCTAAGCCAAAACTCTACGTAATTCATCATTATTTTGACTCTGATCACTCTGACAGACCAGGCTCATCCACACGAGTTTCCAAGCCCTTCCTGGACCATGAAATGATGGAATTAGATGTTATACTAAAGAGACTTGACAATTTTGAGGCTTATAATGCGATCATGAGCGAAGCATATGCAGAATATCAACGATATTGCATCAAAGAAGGCGTCACGTTTTGTGATGCACCCTATCCCTTCTAAAGTCTGTAAGTTTTTTGTTCTAACCCTTCTCCTTTCAAGTTTCCAAATTGATTAACATCGCTATCGATGTAAAGATTTAAGCTTGGGGGAGAAGAAGTAAGAACCATGTACCCTTGCATTGCATATTTACTTTTTGTTTCGTAAAAATTAGGGTTTTACCTAACCATGAATAAGGTTTCTTGTTAGACTTGTTAGGATGTTTTCCTAGTCTTTGTCGTGCATGTTTGAATTTAAGCAAAATTGCATTTAGGTTTATCGAGTCCATACTTGTTGAATTGTTGAAGAAAAGGATTTAGATGAACATTGTTAAGGCAAACCCTAAATGAAAAAGATACATAGTCTCCAAGACACTTGAATGAGAAATCTTAGAATAGAAAGGCTAAGGCTAACGACATATTGATTGAAAAGAATATTTTGAAAATGATTTTCCTTGAAGCATTGTATGAGTAAGAATTTCTTAAAGTTGAGAATATTTCAAAGTACATCCTTTTTAAATTTTGACCCCAATAATTTGGTGAAATCTAATGATAATTTTTAAATATGCGTATTTGAAAATTCATAGTAGATATGACTAGTTTTTATTTTCAGTTTTTACTTTTACAAAAATACAAGAAAAATACAAAAAAAAATCAGACAAATAGAAAAACACAAAAATATGAATAAAAGATGGAGATAGAAAAATGAGTACGGGCTCCTACACAAGAATGGTTGTCAATAGGCTCGAAAGATCTCCTAAATAAAAGGACATGAAAATATGAGTCCTTCCACCTGACTTGATGTAGGGCCCGATGAAATCCTTAGGTGCATGCGAAACGCATAACCTCTCGTTTGTATCTATGCGCTAGAAGGGTAAAACCGGACCAAGTGAGATGGTGACTTTAGTTTATTTTACTTTTCTTGTATAGATTTCATTTTATTTCATAGCTCATGTCTTACTAACACACTTAGTTAGCTTTTGCCCCAAACTATAGAAGCATAGTTGATGTGTCCCAAATTCTAGAAGTTTGGTCGAAGAAGGGATCAAAATATAAATAAGGAGAAAAAATGAGTATTGATTGATTTTAGGGTTTTCCTACCATGATGATTTTAAGATGGATTGTTTTAAAATATTTTAATAAAGTCAAAAGTGTTGTGAACGCAAAAGTTTCTATTCCTTAAGTGTTTCAATCAAGCGCAAAAATTAGATTTTGAGTAGACAATTTCATGATAAATCCGGATCCAAAACAATTTAACGAAGTCTTGTAGTTCGATGGTAAATGTTTAAGTGTTCAAACCGGCCTATAAACCTAGTGAGTTATGACCCGGGAACGAATTGTTTAGATTTGCTTGGGGACAATCAAATCTTTCACATTCGTGAATCTTCGTATTTTATTCGGGGATGAACAAAATCCTCAGATTATTTGTTCGGGACGAACAAAGTTTTAAGCTTGGGGGTGTGATAGGGCTGAAATAAGCACTGTTTTTCCCTATCACTTAGCCTAAAATATTGTCAAATATCGAGTTACAAATGTCCAATTTAGGTAGAATCATATTACTTTTGCCATTTCACTTGATTATGTAGAATTGCAGGTTTTCTAGTATTTTTGGAGCTAAAACAAGCATAAAATGAGCATTCTGGACACGCTGGTGCCAGCATGCGGTTGACCATTCATCCACATGCAACTAGAGGCCACCAACCACGCAGGAATCCCATGCGGATGAATAATTCAACAGCATGTAACCGCACGCGATAACTGACAGACAGCAGTTACATCACTAAACTTGGCAGCCAAGCTCCACTAAGCCCACTAACACATGATTTACGAATTACAACTAATCTCCTTATCTGAACATGAGTAGCCTAGTAAAATATAAATAGAGTAGATCTAAGGTTCTAAAAAAAAAGAGAATGTCATTAGAGAATAGAATGGAAAATAGAGAAAACGCATAATCTCCATTAGAAGAAGAGAGGTACAAGACATGAAGTGTATGAGATAAAGAGAGATCCTTTAGGTGTATTCCTTCTATCCTCTCTTTTACTGTTTTAGTCATGTCTCTTATATCTTGTGTTGTTAAACTCGCCATGAGCGGCTAAGCAACACCTTTCTAGGGTGAAGGCATGTAATCTTGAATTATTATTAGTTTAATCTAGAGGTTTATTTATGTTTATCCTTTGCGTTTGATCTCAATTCTTACTGCACTTATTCGGTGCGTGCTAACCCTATTTGTATGGTGATGTACACACCATAATGCTTAGTCGTATAGGGTTGACCGGTTAGGAATAGGGTACAATTATCCAAGATCCAATAAGAGAAATAGACGTAGCAGTTGATCCCTTGTGATCCGATGTCAGTTAGAAACCTATTGGAATATAGATCTCGGTTAATCCAACTACAGAAGGTATAAAGGATGGACGTAACTGTGAACTTAAATCCTTCTAGTCTTGGCAATGGAGACTTATCATCGATCTTTATGCGATTGATTATGGTGAGGTTTGGGTACCATCCCCTTGCCAGTCCTTCTCAGTTAGGGTGTTATAGCGTAGCAGTGATTAGCACTAAGATAGGATTAGCAACTCTCAGATTTGCATTTGATACCAGTACAGGACGCACACGGTTCAAGCCAAACCGCATGCGACACCGATTGGAGTTAGAAACCATAATTGACATGTCAAGTACTTGCATGCGGTTGGTGACAGCACCGCATACGTTTGCTGTTGTGACCAGAAACTAGATTAAACGAGTAAGACGGATAGATAGCCTGATCACTGGAAGTCCATCTTCTATACACAAAACATTTATTTACTGTTTTAATTGTTCCAATAACTAAACAACCAAAACAACCCAAAAACCTAGACTTGATTATTGTTAGATCTCTTAATACACTATCCCTGTGGATCGACACCTCGATCTATACAATACGATAGTTTCATGCGCTTGTGAATCGATTGTAAAGTAAACAATTAGGGTTATAAATATTATTAGCTCTGATTTTGACCCATCATCTTGTCTTTCATCTTCTACTTGTTGTCTTTTAGCATCTACTAGTTGTTTTTCATCTAATTATAGTTGTATTTCATCTTCTCCTAGTTGTCATTCATCTTGTACTGGTTGTCTTTCATGTTCTGCTGGTTGTATTTCATCTTCTGCTGGTTGTATTTCATCTTCTTCCAGTAGTTGTGTTTCATCTTCTTCTAGTTGTCTTTCATCTTGGACTGGTTGACATCTACTACTAATTGTCTTTCAATTTCTTCTAGTTGTATTTCATCTTCTTTTTATTGTATTTCAACTTCATCTTGTTGTCTTTCATCTTCAACTAGTTGTTTTTCATGTTGTACTGGTTGTCTTTCATCTTCTACTAGTTGTCTTTCCCCTTATACTGTCTTTCATTTTCTTCTAGTTGTATTTCATGTACTTTTAGTTGTCTTTGATCATCTACTTGTTGTCTTTCGTATTCTTCTAATTATTATTCATTTTCTACTAGTTGTTTTTCATATTCTCCTGGGTGTCTTTCGTCTATTACTAGATTTTCATGTTCTACTAGTTGACTTTCATTTTCTTCTAGTTGGCTTTCATCATCTACTAGTTGTTTTTCATCATCTCCTAGTTGTCTTTCATCTTGGACTAGTTGCCTTTCATTTTCTACTAGGTTGTCTTTCATCTACTACTGGTTGTATTTAATCTTCTTCTAGTTCTATTTCATCTTCTTATGGTGCCTTACATCTTTTTCTAGTTGTCTTTCATCTTGTACTGATTGTTTTTCAAGTTCTACTGATTTGTCTTTCATCTTCGACTAGTTGTTTTTCATCTTGTACTAATTGTTTTTCATGTTCTACTGGTTGCTTTTCAGTATTACTAATTGTCTATCAATTTCTTCTAGTCGTGTTTCATTTTTTTCCAGTTGTATTTCAACTTCTACTAGTTGTTTTTCATCTTCTACTAGTTGTTTCTCATGTTGTACAAGTTGTCTTTCATCTTCTACTAGTTGTCTTTCAACTTCTTCTGGTTGCCTTACGTCTTCTTCTAGTTGTATTTCATCTTCTTCTAGTTGTGTTTTATGTTCTTCTATTTGTCTTTCATGTTTTTCTAGTTGTCTTACATCTTATACTTGTTGTATTTTATCTTCTTCTGGTTATTTTTCAATTTCTACTAGTTGTTTTTCATCATCTGGTAGTTGTCTTTCGTCCTGTACTAGTTGTCTTTCATCTACTACTTGATATCTTTTATGTTCTACTGGTTGTCTTTCATCTACTACTAGTTGTACTGGTTGGCTTTCATCTACTACTTGATATCTTCTTCGAGTTCTCTTCCATCTTCTTATGGTTGCCTTACATCTTCTTCTTGTACTGGTTGTCTTTCATCTTGCATTGGTTGTCTTTCATCTCTATTGGTTGTCTTTCATCTACTACTATTTGTCTTTCAATTTCTTCTTGTTGTATTTCGTCTTCTTCCTGTTGTATTTCAAGTTCTTCTAGTTATCATTCATGTTCTTCTAGCTGTCTTTCATTTTCTACTGGTTGTCTTTCATATTCTACTGGTTGTCTTTCATCTTCTACTTGTTGTCTATAATGTTCTACTGGTTGTTTTTCATCTACTACTTGTTGTATTTCATCTTCTTCAAGTTGTATTTCATCTTCGACTAGTTGTTTTTCATCTTGTACTAGTTGTTTTTCTTGTTCTACTGGTTACCTTTCATGTATCAATTTCTTCTAGTTGTCTTTCATCTTTTTCTAGTTGTATTTCAACTTCTACTAGTTGTCTTTCATCTTCTACTAGTTGTTTCTCATGTTGTCTTTCATCTTCTGCTAGTTGTCTTTCCTTTTGTACTGTCTTTCATCTTCTTCTTGTTGCCTTACGTCTTCTTCTAGTTATGTTTCATCTTCTTCTAGTTGTGTTTCATCTTGTACTTGTCTTTCAAGTTCTTCTATTTGTCTTTCATATTTTTCTAGTTGTCTTTCATCTTATACTTGTTGTCTTTTATCATCTTCTAGTTATTTTTCAATTTCTACTAGTTGTTTCTCATCTTCAGGTAGTTGTTTTTCGTCCTGTACTGGTTGTCTTTCATCTACTACTTGATGTCTTACATGTTCTACCGGTTGTCTTTCATCTACTACTAGTTGTATTTCATCTACTACTGGTTATAGTTCATCTTCTTCTGGTTCTCTTCCATCTTCTTCTGGTTGGCTTACATCTTGCACTTGTTGTCTTTCATCTCTATTGGTTGTCTTTCATCTTCAACTTCTTGTCTTTAATGTTCTATTGGTTGTTTTTCATCTACTACAAGTTGTCTTTCAATTTCTTCTCGTTGTATTCCATCTTCTACTAGTTGTTTCTCATTTTCTACTAGTTGTCTTTAATGTTCTTCTAGTTGTCTTTCATCTTGTACTCGTTGTCTTTATTGTTCTACTGGTTGCCTTGTACTCGTTGCTTTCATCTTCTTCTAGTTGTCTTTGATCATCTACTAGTTGTTTTTTATCTTCTTCTATTTGTCTTTCATCTTGGACTGGTTGTCTTTCATGTTCTACTGGTTGTCTTTCATCTACCACTGTTTGTATTTCATCTTCTTCTAGTTCTTTTGTATCTTCTTCTGGTTGTATTTAATCTTGAGTAGGTTATCTTTCATGTTCTACTGGTTGTCTTTCATCTTGTACTAGTTGTTTTTCATCTTTTTTTCTTGTTTTTTTTTATCTTGTATAGGATGTCATTCATGTTCTACATGTTGTCTTTCATGTTCTGTTGGTTGTTTTTCATCTACTACTTGTTGTATTTCATCTTCGTCTTTCATGTTCTACTGGTTGTCTTTCATCTACAACTAGCTATGTTTCTATTTCTTTTCATTGTATTCCATCTTCTTCTCGTTGTATTTCAACTTCTTCTAGTTGTCTTTCATCTTCTACTAGTTGTTTTTCATGTTGTACTGGTTGTCTTTCATCTTCTACTAGTTCTTTTTTTTATCTTCAACTTATTGTATTTCATGTTCTACTGTTTGTCTTTCATCGACTACTAGTTGTTATTCAATTTCTTCTCGTTGTATTCCATCTTCTTCTAGTTGTATTTCAACTTCTTCTAGTTGTCCTCTTCTACTGGTTGTCTTTCATATTCATCTGCTTTCATCTACTACTGGATGTCTTTCATGTTTCTACTGGTTGTTTTTCATCATCAACTAATTGTTTTTCATCTTCTTCTATTTTGTCTTTCATCTTGGACTGTCTTTCATGTTCTACTGGTTGTCTTAATCTACCACTGTTTGTATTTCATATTCTTCTAGTTCTCTTTCATCTTGTTCGGGTTGCCTTACATTTTCTTCTAGTTGTCTTTCATCTTGTACTAGTTGTATTTCATGTTTTACTGGTTGTCTTTCATCTTGTACTAGTTATTTTTCATCTAGTGCTAGTTGTTTTTCATCTTCTTGTTTTTTTTTTTTTTTATCTTCTATTGGATGTCATTCATGTTCTACAGGTTTTTTTTCATGTTCTGATGGTTGTTTTTCACCTACTACTTGTTGTATTTCATCTTTTTCAAGTTGTATTTCATCTTCTTCTAGTTGTCTTTCATGTTCTACTGGTTGTCTTTCATCATGTTTTTAATCTCTCTACAAGTTGTCTTTCAATTTCATCTCGTTGTATTCCATCTTTTACTAGTTGTTTTCCATTTTCAACTAGTTGTTTTTCATCTTCTTCTAGTTGTCATTCGTCTTGTACTCGTTGTCTTTCATTTTCTCCTGGTTGTCTTTTCATTTACTACTGGTTTGCTTTCATCTTCTTCTAGTTGTCTTTCTTGTTCTACTGGTTGTCATTAATCTACCACTGTTTGTATTTCATCTTAAACTAGTTCTCTTTCATCTTCTTCAGGTGGCCTTACATCTTCTTCTAGTTGTCTTTCACCTCGTACTAGTTGTATTTCATGTTCTGCTGGTTGTCTTTCATCTTGTACTAGTTGTTTTTCATCATGTATTTGTTGTCATTCATGTTCTACATGTTGTCTTTCATGTTCTACTGGTTGTTTTTCATCTACTACTTGCTGTATTCATCTTCTACAAGTTGTATTTCATCTTCTTCTAGTTGTATTTAATCTTGTATAGGTTGTCTTTCTTGTTCTATTGGTTTTCATTCATCTACAACTAGTTGTCTTTCAATTTCTTTTCGTTGTATTCCATCTTCTTCTCGTGTATTTCAACTTCTTCAAGTTGTATTTCATCTTCTACTAGTTGTTTTTCATGTTGTACTGGTTGACTTTCATCTTCTACTAGTTGTCTTTTGTCTTCAACTTATTTTATTTCATGTTCTATTGTTTGTCTTTCATATACTACTAGTTGTTATTTAATTTCTTCTCGTTGTATTTCATCTTCTTCTAGTTGTATTTCAACTTCTTCTAGTTATTCTCGTCTACTAGTTTTTCTTGTTGTACTGGTTGTCTTTCATCTTCTACTAGTTGTTATTCTTCTTCTTCTAGTTGTCTTTATTCATGTACTAGTTGTCTTTCATGTTCTTCTGTCTTTCATCTTCTACTTGTTGTATTTCATCTCCTTCAAGTTGTATTTCATATCCTTCAAGTTGTATTCATCTTCTTCTAGTTGTCATCTTGTACTAGTTGTCTTTCATGTTCAACTTGTTGTCTTTCAATTTCTTTTCGTTGTATTCCATCTTCTTCTCGTTGTATTTCAAGTTCTTCTATCTTTCATCTTCTACTAGTTGTTTTTCATGTTATACTGGTTGTCTTTCATCTTCTACTAGTTGTGTTTTATCTTCAACTTATTGTATTTCATGTTCTATTGTTTGTCTATCATCTACTATTAGTTGTTATTTCAACTTTTTCTACTAGTTTTTCCTATTGTATTGGTTGTCTTTTATCTTCTACTAGTTGTTAATCATCTTCTTCTAGTTGTCTTTATTCATGTACTAGTTGTCTTTCATGTTCTTCTACTTGTCTTTCATCTTCTACTTGTTGTATTTCATCTTTTTCATGTTGTATTCATTTTCTTCTAGTTGTCTTTCATCTTGTACTGGTTCTATTTCATGTTCTACTGATTGTCTTTCATCTACCACTGGTTGTATTTCATCTTCTTCTACTTCTCTTTCATCTTCTTCTGGTTGCCATACACCTTCTTTTAGTTGTTTTTCATCTTGTACTGGTTGTCTTTCATGTTCTACTAGTAGTCTTTCATCTTCGACTAGTTATTTTTTATCTTGTACTAGTTGTTTTTCATCTTCTTATGGTTGTCTTTCATCTCTTCTTGTTGTCCTTTATCTTTTTTTTTTGTGTTTCATGTTTTTGTGTTTGTCTTTCATCTACTACTAGTTGTTATTAAATTTCTTCTCGTTGTATTCCATCTTCTTCTAGTTGTATTTCAACTTCTTCTAGTTGTTCTCGTCTACTAGTTTTTGATGTTGTACTGGTTGTCTTTCATCTTCTCCTAGTTGTTATTCATCTTCTTCTAGTTGTATTTATTCATGTACTAGTTGTCTTTCATGTTCTTCTAGTTGTCTTTCATCTTCTACTTGTTGTATTTCATCTTCTTCAAGTTGTATTTCATCTTCTTCTAGTTGTCTTTCATCTTGTACTGGTTGTCTTTCATGTTATATTGGTTGTTTTTCATCTTCTACTTGTTATCTTTCATGTTCTACTGGTTATCTTCTTCTAGTTGTATTTCAACTTGTTGTAGTTGTCTTTCATCTTCTAATGGTTGTCTTTCATCTACTACTAGATTTATTTCAACTTCTGCTAGTTCTCTTTCATCTTCTTCTGGTTGTCTTACTTTTTCTAGTACTCTTTCTTCTTCTACTTGTTGCCTTTCATCATCTACTAGTTCTTTTTCATCTAATTCTAGTTGTATTTCATCTTCTCCTAGTTGTCATTCATCTTGTACTGGTTGTCTTTCATGTTCTGCTGGTTGTATTTCATCTTCTTCAAGTTGTATTTCATCTTCTTTTAGTTGTATTTCATTTTCTTCTAGTTGTCAATTTCTTCTAGTTGTATTTCATCTTCTTATTGTTGTATTTCATCTTCTTATTGTTGTATTTCATCTTCTTCTTGTTGTCTTTCATCTTCTACTCGTTGTCCTTCATGTTCTTCTAATTGTATTTCATGTGCTTCTAGTTGTCTTTCATCTTCTACTTGTTTTATTTCATATTCTTCTAATTATTTTTCATCTTCTACTAGTTGTTTTTCATCTTCTTCTTGTTGTCTTTCGTCCTGTACTGGTAGTATTTCATATTCTCCTGTGTCTTTCATCTATTACTAGATGTCTTTCATGTTCTACTGGTTGGCATTCATTTTCTTCTAGTTTGCTTTCATTTTTATCTAGTTGTCTTTCATCATCTACTAGTTGTTCATCTTCTCCTAGTTGTCTTTCATCTTGGACTGATTGTCTTTCATTTTCTACTGAACCGTCTTTCATCTACTACTGGTTGTATTTAATCTTCTTCTAGTTCTCTTTCATCTTCTTTTGGTTGCCTTACATCTTTATCTTTCATCTCAACCGCATGCAATCTAGGCAACCGCACAAGATAACTGACAAACAGCAGTTACAGCACTAAACTTGGCAGCCAAGTTCCAATAAGCCCACTAACGCATGATGGATGAATTACAACAAATCTCCTCATCTGGACAGACAGAGAACATAGTAGAATATATATATATATATATATATAGAGAATGGCTAATATACAAACGTTTGTTCCTGGGCTCAGGAACAAACGATTTGGTTCTCCGATTTTCAAAGTCCAAACAACAAATCTAAACCGTTAGATGTTCAATCTATATTAAAATCTACTTGGAGACCAAGTTTTACATTTTTTGGAATTTTTTTACTATTTATTAAGCTGGTTTGAAAACCGCTGTTTTTCAATGCTGCAGAAATTTAATAAAAACAGCGGTTTTCAAACCAGCTTAATAAATAGTAAAAAAATTCCAAAAAATGTAAAATTTGGTCTCCAAGTAGATTTTAATATATATTGAACATCTAACGGTTTAGATTTGTTGTTTGGACTTTGAAAATCAGAGAACCAAATCGTTTGTTCCTGAGCCCACGAACAAACGTTTGTATATTAGCCATTCTCTCTCTCTCTCTCTCTCTCTCTATATATATATATATATATATATATATATATATAGGAAATTGCTAATATGCTATGCATAGCATAGATGGCCTTCGTGCTACGGCTCATTATTTGAGTTTTCAAAATCCTAACGGTCGACCGAACCGTTCAACATGATCTCCATATGAATATGTACTTGCAAACCAAATTTTACATTTTTTAGAATTTTTTTACTATTTTTTTAGATAGGTAGAAAATCACTTGATCTGAAAATTCTGTACCATTCATATCAAAGTGTTTTTCTACCTATCTAAAAAATTCTAAAAAATGTAAAATTTGATTTGCAAGTACATATTCATATGGAGATCATGTTGAACAGTTCGGATCGACCATTAGGATTTTGAAAACTCAAATATTGAGCCGTAGCACAGAGGCCCTCTATGCTATGCATAGCATCGTAGCCAACTCCTATATATATATATATATATATATAGAATTGAGCTATGCTACTACATGGAGTAAAACGCGTTGGTGCTCCACGCCGCTATATTTTTATTTTGAAAGTCCAAACGACCGATCCGAACCGCTCAACATGATCTCCATATTGAAATGTGCTTGGAGACCAAATTTTACATTTTTTAGAATTTTTTTACTATTTATTAAGCCACTTTGAAAATCACTGATCCGGCAGTCCAGAATTTTTTACTGTTTTTCACTGTTCACCCGGATTTTCAGATTTTCAAAGTGGCTTAAAAAATAGCAAAAAAATTCCAAAAAATGTAAAATTTGGTCTCCAAGCACATTTCAATATGGAGAACAAGTTTAACGGTTCGGATCGGTCGTTTGAACTTTCAAAATAAAAATACGGTGTGAAGTACAAACGCGTTTTACTCCATGGAGTAGCATAGCTCATCTCTATATATATATATATATATATAGATAGACTAATATGCTAACGTTAGAACTTCGGCCGAAGTTCTAACGGGTCGTTTTTGCAATTTCAAAATCCAAACAACCCATCCGAACCGTTCAACATGTTCTCTATATTGAAATGTGCTTGGAGACCAAATTTTACATTTTTTGGAATTTTTTTGCTATTTATTAAGCCACTTTGAAAGTTTCTGATCCAACGGTGAACAGTAAAAAACAGCCAAATTTTCTGGACCACCGGATCAGAATTTTCAAAATGGCTTAATAAATAGCAAAAAAATTCCAAAAAATGTAAAATTTGGTCTCCAAGCACATTTCAATATAGAGAACATGTTGAACGGTTCGGATGGGTTGTTTGGATTTTGAAATTGCAAAAAGTGACCCGTTATAACTTCGGCCGAAGTTCTAACGTTATTACATTAGCCAGTCTCTCTCTCTCTCTATATATATATATATATAATAGATCTAGGGTTCTCATATAGAGGCGAATTGAGAGAAAACACGAATAGAATAGAAAATAGAAAACGTGTAAGCTTTACTAGAAGAAGAGAGATGCAAGACGTGAAGACGTGTGTATGAGATAAGAAGATTCTCTAGGTGTATTCCTCCTACTTCTTCTCCCTCTTACTGCATTAATTATGTCTTTTGTATCTTTCGTTGTTGAACTCGCCATGAGCGGCTAAGCAACATCTTTCTAGGGTGAAGGCATGTAATCTTAAATTCTTATGAGTTTAATCTAGAGGTTTATTAATATTTATCATTTGTATTTGATTTGAATTCTTTCTACACTTTATTATTATATTACTACTTAATCCGGCGCGTATACCCCATGGTAGGCGTACAGGGTTGACTGGTTAGGAATAGGGTATGATCCAATAAGGGAAACAGGCGAATATAGATTTGCAGATGAACGTCGCGTTCTATAAACTGATAGTGGGGTAATCTCAGTTATTACAACTACGGAAGGTATAAAGGAATGACGTAACTATGAACTTAGATCCTTCTAGTCTTGGTAATGAAGACTTATCATTGATCTTTATGTGATTGATTAGGGTGAGATAAGGGTACCATCCTACTCAATTAGGGTGCTATATAGCGTACGTGTGATTAGCACTAGGATAGGATTAGCAGCCCTCAAGTTTGCAATTGATACCAGTACAGGACGCATACGGTTATGATCAAACTGCATGCGACACTGATTGGAGTTAGAAACCATAATTGACAGGTAGTAGCGCTTGTATGCGATTGGTGACAGCACCGTATGCGTTTGTATTCTTGACCAGAAACTAGATTAAACAAGTAAGAATGATAGATAGCCTGATCCCTGGAAGCTCATTTTCTATACACAAAGTATTCATTTACTGTTTTAATTATTATAGCAAAACAAATCAAACAATCAAACCAAACAACAACAACTAAAAACCTAGAATTGTTTGCCGTTAGATTTCTTAATACACTATCCCTGTGGATCGACACCCCGATCTATACTATACGATAGGTTCATGTGCTTGTGAATCGATTGTAAAGTAGACAATTAGGGTTATAAATATTATTAGCTCTGATTCTAACCCATCATCTTTCAAGTTCTACTGGTTGTTTTTCAAGTTCTACTAGTTGTCTTTCATCTTCGACTAGTTCTTTTTCATCTTGTACTAGTTGTTTTTCATGTTCTACTGGTTGCCTTTCATGTAATACTAGTTTGTCTATCAATTTCTTCTAGTTGTGTTTCATTTTTTTCCAGTTGTATTTCAAATTCTACAGGTTGTCTTCTTCTACTAGTTGTCTTCATCTTCTTCTAGTTGTCTTTCCTTTTGTACTAGTTGTCTTTCATCTTCTTCTGGTAGCCTTACGTCTTCTTCTAGTTGTATTTCATCTTCTTCTATTTGTCATTCATGTTTTTCTAGTTGTCTTTCATCTTCTACTTGTTTTCTTTTATCTTCTTCTAGTTATTTTTCAATTTCTACTAATTATTTTTCATCTTCTGCTAGTTGTCTTTCGTCATGTACTGGTTGTCTTTTATCTACTACTAGTTGTATTTCATCTACTACTGGTTAATTTCATCTTCTTCTGGTTCTTTTCCATCTTCTTCTGGTTGCCTTACATCTTCTTCTTGTACTGGTTGTCTTTCACCTTGTACTGGTTGTCTTTAATGTTCTATTGGTTGTCTTTCATCTACTACTAGTTGTCTTTCAAATTCTTCTAATTGTATTTCTTCTTCTTCATGTTGTATTTCAAGTTCTTCTAGTTGTCTTTTATCTTCTTCTAGTTGTCTTTCATCTTGTACTAGTTGTCTTTCATATTCTACTTGTTGTCTTTAATGTTCTACTGGTTGTTTTTCATCTACTACAAGTTGTCCTTCAATTTCTTCTCGTTGTATTCCATCTTCTACTAGCTGTTTTTCATTTTCAACTAGTTGTTTTTCATCTTCTTCTAGTTGTCTTTCGTCTTGTACTCGTTGTCTTTCACGTTCTCCTAGTTGTCTTTTCATTCACTACTAGATGTCTTTGATGTTCTACTGGTTTGCTTTCATCTTCTTCTAGTTGTCTTTCATCATCTACTAATTGTTTTTCATCTTCCTCTATTTGTCTATCATCTTGGACTGGTTGTTTTTCATGTTTTACAGGTTGTCTTTAATCTACCACTATTTATATTTCATCTTCTTCTAGTTCTCTTCAATCTTCTTCAGGTTGCCTTACATCTTCTTCTAGTTGTCTTTCATCTTGTACTAGTTGGCTTTCATGTTCTACTGGTTGTCTTTCATCTTGTACTAGTTGTTTTTCATATTCTTGTTATTTTTTTTTATCTTGTAATGGATGTCATTCATGTTCTACATGTTATCTTTCATGTTCTGTTGGTTGTTTTTCATCTACTACTTGTAGTATTTCATCTTCTCCAATTTGTATTTCATCTTATTCTAGTTGTATTTAATCTTGTACTGGTTGTTTTTCATCTACAACTAGTTGTCTTTCAATTTCTTTTCATTGTATACTTGTATTCCATCTTCTTCTGGTTGTATTGAAACTTCTTCTAGTTGTCTTTCATATTCTATTATTTGTTTTCATGTTGTAATGGTTGTCTTTCATCTTCTACTAGTTGACTTTTATCTTCAACTTATTGTATTGCATGTTCTACTGTTTGTTTTTCATCTTCTTCTAGTTGTCCTCTTCTACTAGTTTTTTTTCATGTTGTCTTGATTGTCTTTCATCATCTACTAGTTGTTATTCATCTTCTTCTAGTTGTCTTTATTCATGTACAAGTTGTCTTTCATGTTCTTCTAGTTGTCTTTCATCTTCTTCTAGTTGTCATTCGTCATGTACTGGTTGTCTTTCATCTACTACTGAATGTCTTTCATGTTCTATTAGTTGTTTTCCATTTTCTTCTATTTGTCTATCATCTTAGAATGATTGCATTTCATGTTCTACTGATTGTCTTTCATCTACCACTGGTTGTATTTCATCTTCTTCTAGTTCTCTTTCATCTTCTTCTGGTTGCCTTACACCTTCTTTTAGTTGTCTTTCGTCTTGTACTGCTTGTCTTTCATGTTCTACTGGTAGTCTTTCATCTTCGCCTATTTATTTTTCATCTTGAACTAATTGTTTTTCATCTTCTTTTTGTTGTCTTTCATCTTCTTCTTCTTTTTATCTTGTACAGAATGTCATTAATGTTCTACTGGTTGTCTTTCATGTTCTGGTGGTTGTTTTTCATCTACTACTAGTTGTATTTCATCTTCTTCGAGTTGTATTTCATCTTCTTCTAGTTGTCTTTCATCTTGTACTAGTTGTCTTTAATGTTTTACTAGTTGTCTTTCATCTTCTATTTGTTGTTTTTCATGTTCTACTGATTATCTTTCATCTACTATTAGTTGTCTTTCAATTTCTTCTCGTTGTATTCCATATTCTTCTAGTTGTATTTTAACTTCTTCTAGTTGTCTTTAATCTTATAATTGTTTGATTTCAAATTATGCTAGTTGTATTTCATCTTCTTCTAGTATTCTTTCATCATCTACTTGTTGTCTTTCATCATCTACTAACTGTTTTTCATATAATTCTAGTTGTATTTCATCTTCTCCTAGTTGTCATTCATCTTGTACTTGTTGTTTTTCATGTTTTGCTGGTTGTATTTCATCTTCTTCAAGTTGTATTTCATCTTCTTCTGGTTCTCTTCCATCTTCTTCTGGTTGCCTTACATCTTCTTCTTGTATAATTGTCTTTCATCCTGTACTGGTTATCTTTCATGTTCTATTGGTTGTCTTTCATCTACTAGTTGTCTTTCGTCTTGTACTCGTTGTCTTTTATGTTCTCCTAGTTGTCTTTTCATTTACTACTGGATGTCTTTCATATTCTACTGGTATGCTTTCATCTTTTTCTAGTTGTCTTTCATCATCTATTAGTTGTTTTTCGTCTTCTTCTATTCGTCTTTCATCTTAGATTGGTTGTCTTTCATGTTCTACTGGTTATCTTTAATCTACCACTGTTTGTATTTCATCTTCTTCTAGTTGTTTTCATCTTGTACTAGTTGTCTTTCATGTTCTACTGGTTGTCTTTCATCTTGTACTAGTTGTTTTTCATCTTCTTTTTGTTTTTTTTATCTTGTACTGGATGTCATTCATGTTCTACATGTTGTCTTTCATGTTCTGCTGGTTATTTTTCATCTATTATTTGTTGTATTTCATCTTCTTCAAGTTATGTTTCATCTTCTTCAAATTGTATTTCATCTTCTTCTAGTTGTATTTAATCTTGTACTGGTTGTCTTTCATCTATAACTAGTTGTCTTTCAATTTCTTTTCGTTGTATACTTGTATTCCATCTTCTTCTCGTTGTATTTCAACTTCTTTTAGTTGTCTTTCATCTTCTACTAGTTGTTTTTCATGTTGTACTTGTTGTCTTTCATCTTTTACTAGCTGTCTTTTATCGTCAACTTATTGTATTGCATGATCTACTGTTTGTTTTTCATCTACTACTAGTTGTTATTCAATTTCTTCTCGTTGTATTCCATCTTCTTCTAGTTGTATTTCAACTTCTTCTAGTTGTCCTCTTCTATTAGTTTTTTTCATGTTGTATTGGTTGTCTTTTATCTTCTACTAGTTGTTATTCATCTTATTCTAGTTGTGTTTCATCTTGTACTGGTTGTCTTTCATGTTCTTTTAGTTGTCTTTCATCTTCTACTTGTTGTCTTCCATCTTCTTCTAGTTGTTTTTCATCTTCTTCTAGTTGTCATTCGTCATGTACTGGTTGTCTTTCATGTTCTCTTGGTTGTCTTTCATCTACTACTTGATGTCTTTCATGTTCTACTGGTTGGCTTTCATCTTCTTCTAGTTGTCTTTCATTATCCACTAGTTGTTTTTCATCTTCTTCTAGTTGTACTTCATCTTCTTCTAGTTGTGTTTCATCTTGTAATGGTTGTCTTTCATGTTGTACTTGTTGTTTTTCATCTTCTTCTAGTTGTCTTTCATCATCTTCAAGTTGTATTTCATGTTCTTTTAGTTGTCTTTCATCTTGTACTGGTTGTCTTTCCTTAACTAATTGTTGTCTTCATGTTCTATTGGTTGTCTTTCATCTACTACTAGTAGTCTTTCAATTTCTTCTAGTTGTATTTCATTTTCTTCTTGTTGTATTTCAACTTCTTCTAGTTGTCTTTCATCTTCTACTAGTTGTTTTTCATGTTGTACTGGTTGTCTTTCAATATCTACTAGTTGTTTTTCATCTACTTCTAGTTGTATTTGATCTTCTTCTAGTTGTGTTTCATCTTTGTCTTTCAAGTTCTGTTGTTAGTCTTTCATGTACTACTAGTTGTATTTTATTTTTTTTAAGTTGTATTTCATGTACTAGTTGTCTTTCATGTTCTGCTGGATATCTTTCAAGTTCTGCTGGTGTATTTCATCTTCTTCAAGTTAAATTTCATCTTCTTCAAGTTGTATTTCATCTTTTTCAAGTTGTATTTCATCTTCTTCTAATTGAATTTCATGTTCTTCTAGTTGTCTTTCATCTTGTACTCGTTGTCTTTCATTAACTACTTATTGTCTTTCATCTACTACTGGTTGTCTATCATCTATTACTAGTTGTCTTTCAATTTCTTCTAGTCGTATTTCATCTTCTTCTTTTTGTATTTCAACTTCTTCTAGTGGTCTTTCATCTTTTACTAGTTATTTTTATTTCTTCTAATTGTCTTTACTCTTGTACTAGTTGTCTTTGATGTTCTTCTAGTTGTCTATCATGTTCTTCTAGTAGTCTTTCATCTTCTACTTGTATTCTTTCATCTTCTTCTAGTTATTTTTCATCATCTACTGGTAGTTTTTCATCTTATTCTAGTTGTCTTTCATCATGTTCTGGTTGACTTTCATGTTCTCCTTGATGCATTTCATCTACTACTAGATGTCTTTCATACTGGTTGGGTTTCATCTTTTTCTAGTTGTATTTCATCTTGTACAGGTTGTCTTTCATGTTCTACTGGTTGTTTTTCATCTTCTACTTGTTGTCTTTCATCTACTACTAATTGTCTTTCAATTTTTCTAGTTGTATTTCAACTTCTTCTAGTTGTATTTCAACTTGTTATAGTTTTCTTTCATCTTCTACTAGTTGTTTTTCATGTTCTACAAGTTATTTTTCATCTTCTTCTAGTTGTCTTTCGTCATGTACTGGTTGTCTATCATGTTCTCCTGAGTGTGTTTCATCTAATACTGGATGTCTTTCATGTTCTACTGATTAGCTTTCATCTTATTCTAGTTGTCTTTCATGTTGCACTGGTTGGCTTTCATGTTCTACGAGATGTCTTTCATCTACTACTTGTTGTATTTCATCTACTACTTGTTGTATTTCATCATCTTCAAGTTCTCCAACATCTTCTTCTGGTTGCCTTACTTCTTCTTATAGTTGTATTTTATCTTCTTCTGGTTGTTTTTTATCTTCTTCTAGTTGTATTTCATCTTGTTCTACTTGTGTTTCATCTTGTACTGGTTCTCTTTCATGCTATGTTGGTTGTTTTTCCATGTACTACTAGTATTTCATCTTCTTCTAGTTGTCTTTACTCTTATACTGGTTGTCTTTACTCTTGTACTAGTTGTCTTTCATGTTTTTCTAGTTGTATTTCATCTTTTACTTGTTGTCTTTCATTTTATTCTAGTTATTTTTCATCTTCTACTAGTTGTCTTTCATCTTATTCTAGTTGTTTTTCAATTTTTTCACGTTGTATTTCATCTTCCTCTAATTGTATTTCAACTTCTTCTAGTTGTCTTTCATGTTCTACTAGTTGTTATTCATCTTCTGAGTTGTCCTTCGTCCTTTACTAGTTGTCTATCATGTTCTCCTGAGTGTTTTTCATCTTGTGCTATTTCATGTTCTACGGGTTGTATTCATCTTCTACTGGTCTTTCATGTTCTACTGGTTGTCTTTCATTTATTACTAATTTTCTTTCAATTTCTTCTCGTTGTATTTCATCTTCTTCTAGTTGTATTTCAACTTCTTCTAGTAGTTGTTTTTCATGTTGTAATGGTTGTCTTTCATCTAGTACTATCTGTATTTCATCTTCTTTTAGTTCTCTTTCATTTTCTTTTGGTTGCCTACAACTGGTTGTATTTCATCTTCTTATAGTTGTATTTCATCTTGTACTGGTTGTCTTTGATCTACTACAAGTTGTATTTCATATTTTTCAAGTTATATTTTATTTTCTTCTAGTTGTCTTTCATCTTGAACTTATTGTCTTTCATGTTCTATTGGTTGTCTTTCATCTTCGACTAATTGTTTTTCATCTTCTTCTAGTCTTTCATCTTCTATTAGTTGTTTTTCATCTTCTACTTCTTTCATCTTCTTTTAGTTGTTTTTCATCTTCTACTAGTTGTTTTTCATCTTCTTCTAGTTTTCTTTCGTCATGTACTTGTTGGCTTTCATGTTTTGTAACGTTTCGTCACGTCAACTTTGTTTTAGTTTTATCATAAATCATCCCGAGAGAACGTAACGACTATTATAAGTATATATGTAACACTTCATCACGATTAGGTACATTTTAGAACTTATTTAAAGACGATTTTTATACAAATAAATACTAGAAAGTTTAAACACTTTGTAAAAGAAGAGTTCAAACGAGAAACCGATATGATATACATCTTGAGTTATAATCGCACGCGCGATTATCCATATAGGAAATGTCGTAAGAAATCTTGTAGAAAAATACAAATATTTCTGAAATAAATGTCTCTTTACCTGGCCACAACAATTAGGACATAAATACTAATCAAATCTTTAATTAAAACCTAGATTTGAGCTACCCTTTTGATAACCTTTTAAATTTAACTTCAGCTGAATTTTTCACACGGACAACTGTCAGTATTATAATCACAGCTCATTCATATTAATTCAAATTTGCATGAAATTTAATATCTGAAAAGTTAACTTTAATATCTACAACTTTTGTCTAGAAACCTACCACGAATTCCGAACGTAGAATTTTTCATAAAATTCTAAAGTCAGTAAACAGTGTTGTTCGGAAACTGCAGACTTCTGTTGACTATATTAATTCAAACTTTTGTCTACAACATCAGTCGCGATTGAACTGTAACAGAAAATCCTACGATTATTATGTAGTAATTTTTCTCAAATTACGAACCTATAAGTTCAGATAGGTTTATCTTTAAGAACGAAAATTAAAACTGTAGAAAACATAATGTTGTAATTAGCCCAAAACGGTAAAATTAGTTATGGTCCATTAAAACACAATCCAACCCAACCAAAATCTGAAGAGAACCCTAACCTCGCATCTATATAAATCCCTTACCTCACCCCCACCCCTACACCCAACATATCTCTTTTTCTCTCTAGCCGACATCTTTCTCTCTCCATCCGACAACCCTGTCTCTCTCGACCTTGAGCCACCACCCTCCCTCCTCTCTCAACCGAAGACACCAAGGAAGAGGTCAGCCACAAGAAGAGGAGACGTAGGACACTACACAAAACCCCACCGATCTAAATTACTTGGATCGAGGTAAACACGAGTAAACTAAGTCATTACATGCACATAAATAAATTGTAATAAAATAAATTAGTTGTCTAAATTAAAATCATTGTTTCGTTTGGTTTCTTTATCTTTTATTTTATTTTATTATTTTCTTTCTCATTTATTTTATTTATTCATGCACTTTTTCATTTATTCATCCAACTCGCAACCGGTGAATTGCCACCTATGTATGAGTTGGTTTGAATTAATTAAAACAATATACAAATAGGGCCTTAGAATGCCCTCAAGTGGTCATGAGTAATATTAGGTTTGAATATTATATAAATCATGTATAATGATTCAAGCTTTAACTGTTTATTACTTTTATTCGTTATGTTAATTATACCTTATAACAAGCTATGAATCGTATAGAAATCTTGTATAATGATTCAAGCTTTAATCGTTTATCACTTTTATGCGTTATGTTAATGATACCTTAATAACTAGCTATATTAATGTATCTATTTATTTTAATAATAGATGCTATATTTTTTTTATCATAATAAGTCTCGTCTATTAAATTTTATTCTTTCAACAATAGTAAATAATGAAGTTAGATATTCCTAAATCATGTAGATTCATTATAAGTTTTCGGCAATTTGGATAACTCTTTCTTGAATATCCTAAAAGATATATTCCTTTAATCATTCCCATAGTTGGTAATAGATGTTTACAAATAATCCAATATACACCTATTTAAAATTTCAGATTTTTTTCCTGTAATTAACGAACGTTCTCATAGGTAATAGATTGTTATGATATTAAAGGTTCATTAAACTTTCGGATTTGTTTCCTTCTTTGATATTAAATAAATTAATTAACTTTTTAGATTGATGACAACTAAATTATGATGATTCGGGTATTATTTTGATTTGTGGTATGTTTCCTTTCTTATTTATTTATTTTTATTATTATTATTTTCTTCCCATAGAATAATGACAATTAACTTGAATTAATTAATTATGGTCTAGATTCATGACAAATAATCACGCTTCGGATTTGCTACCTTTGGATTTGTTTGTTTTTCTCTCCTTCTTTTGATTTAGTTACTTTTTTCGGATGATGACAAATAATTAGGATTCATTTATTAAAGTCTAGGAGTTATGATAAAGTATTAATGAATTCTAGAAAGTTAGAACTAGACATCTGCTAACGGGTACCTCGGGCAGGGCAGACCCGTACCCGTCCCGGGCAGCGGGCAGGACGGGTACGGGTACAACGGGTAGGCGGGTACAACGGGCACGGGTAGGCGGGTTTTTTTTTGAAAAACTCCGCCCTGCCCGTCTCAAACCCGTGCCCGTTGCGGGTAGACGGGTACAACGGGCAAGGGTACAGCGGGCACGGGCAGGACGGGCACGGGTACCAATAATACTGCTCCCTGCGTTAGACCGAATCTCAAAGCCGTGAGAGTTAATCCCAAACCGTAAAGTGAAGGGAATCTTTTACAGTAATGGAGATTGGAGAGGATGAGACTTGAGAGGATCCTTGTTGCATTGTAAAGTGAAGGGAATCTTTTGTAATTAATATCAACGTACGTTAATGCAGAGGAGTAGACTAGTAGAGGACCAGAGGTAGCTGCCGTATGGCCAGTGGGGGCCTGGTAGAGGCGCGGATCCATATATCGACGGTACCGTAAAAGATTCCCTTTACAATTAGCTATTTACGGTTGAGATTAACTCTCAGCCGGTTTGGGATTCGGGCTGACTGAGGGGGCAGTATTATTGGGCTTTGCGATTCGTGCCAAGTTAAAAAGAACGGTCCAGATTAAGTAATTGTAAAAGCTGTACAACTTGCGCAATATTCACAATTTCAATTTACATCGCAAGTTAACAGAGCAGGTTTAGCTTCATGCAGCGCAATATTCACATGAAAAGCTGTACTCAGTGCGCTGCCTGTAGCCAAAACTACTCTGTTAATATACTGCGAGTGGGGGGGAAAATTTTTGAATTAAAGCTGACACGGGTTACCGGGTGCGGGTACACCCGTGGCGGGTACGGGTAGACGGGCAGCGGGCACGGGTCTGCCGGGTACGGGTACACCCGGGTTTGGCACCAAAACAGGCCACCCTGCCCATTTCAAGCCCGTACCCGTGTACTCGTTTACCCGGGTATACCCGGGCACGGGTACGGGTACCCCGGGCACCGGGCACGGGCGGACCGGGTTCGGGTTACCCGTTAAGGGCACTGTCAAATGTCTAGTTAGAACACGTGAACTTGAGTATTAATTATTAATTAGAGGTATGTTTAAAACTTAGGCTCGGCTTTTGAAGAACTAGGAGACGTGAGGAACAATCAAGAATTTATTAAGCTTACAGGTGTGGGTTTTCTAGACTTTATAAAACTATCTTACTTGCCTATTGTCATTCAATTGTTTATTATTATGGCATTAGTTGGATTTATGCATGTTGTTTTCGAACAAATCGTATGGCTTGAGTAGAACACAAATAAATTGCATGAAATGATAGAATTCATACATTGATCAATGAACTTGCATAAATAGGATGTGTTAAGCATGGCATGAATTGTGTGATTTAATGAATGTACGTGAAATGAACGGATAATGAAAGTGAACCGGGGTCGATATGCTTGCATATTGGGATGTATACATTGGGTCTAGTGTTTGACTGGATCCTCGATAACGTGGCTGTAGGCGAAAGCGGTCCTGTCACGGGTCAAGATCTAGCATAGGGTGGACTCCCCGTCTAGTGAGACAGCCTCTCGCTGTTGGTTAGACTTCCCAGCGGGTTGGTGACCTTTCCAATGTTGGTTGGACTTCCCATTGGTTTGGCGAGTAAATGGTTAATTGCGAAAAGTGAAAAGAATATGAAAGTAGACATAATAGTAGTAGATGCATTGCATTAGGGAATACATATGCATTTTATTTCTTATCATATTTGTGCGAATAATGTAAAGGTTTTATAAACTCTGGGCTGGAACTAAATCCCGCACTGAGAGAAGGTTTGATCTCTCAACCATTCCACTTTTATGTGGGTTCCAGGTAACGAAGAGATTCGAGCAAGGACAAGAGTGAGACTAAGCGGGAAGACATATTTTTGATAAATTGCCACATGTTGCTTAGTTTTTGTTTCCATGATTATCTATTGATACATTGAGCAGGCATGGTAGTGTCTATGTTACTAGCCATGTCCGCCATGATCGTTTGTGAAAGCTCTTTTGCTTATGAAATAAAATATGGCTTTATTATGTTGTTATTGATAATGTATGTGATGTGAATACGCCTTACGTAGAAATACGTGGCGGGTTGTCTCGAGGTGTGACATGTTCTTTTGGTTGTCTTTCATCTACTACTGGATGTTTTGTGTATAGAAGAAGACTTCTAAGGATAAGGCTATATGTCATTCTTACTTATTTCTACGTAAAGCATTTTTACCTCACATATTACTTGTCTCGAGGTGAGACTACAGGAACAATTAACAGTAAAGTAAATGTTTTGTGTATAGAAGAAGACTTCTAGGGATAAAGCTTTGTCCTTCTTACTTGTTTAATCTAGTTTATGGTTGAAAAAACAATTGTATGTGGTGTTGTCACCAACCGCATGTGAGTGCTAAACCTGTCAATTATAGTTTCTAACTCCAATCGGAATCGCATTACGTTTGATCAGAACCGTGTGCGCCCTAAACTTGTATCAAATGCAAATCTGAGAGCTGTTAATCCTAACTTAGTGTTAATCACAGGGACACTATAGCACCCTAATTGAAAACGATTGATAAGGGGAAGGGACCCAAACTTTACCCTAATCAATCGCATAAAGATCAATGATAAGTCTCCATTACCAAGACTATAAGGATTTAAGTTCACAGTTACGTCCTTCCTTTATACCTTCCTTAATTGAAATAAATGAGATTACCCCACTATTAATCTAAAGAACACGACGTTCGTCTGCAGATCTATAAACTAATAGGTTTCTAACTAAGGTCGGATCACAAGTAATCAATAGTTACGTCTATTTTCCTTATTGGATCTAGATAATTGTACCATATTCCTAACAAGTCAATCTTATACGCCTAAACACTATAGTGTGTACACTACTATACGGACGAGGTTAGCACTCACCAAATTAAGATAGAAATATAAAGAATAAAATACAGTAGAATTCAAATCAATCGCAAATGATAAATAAAACAAAACTTCTAGATTAAACTCATAAGAATTCAAGATTACATGTCTTCACCCTAGAAAGGTGTTGTTTAGCTTCTTATGGCGATATCAACAACAAAAGATACAAGAGACATGATAAAAGCAGTAAAAGAGAGAGAGATAGAAGTAGTACACCTAAAGAGTCTCTCTTGATCTTCTACACGCCGTCTCTACCTCTTGACCTCTTTAATAGAGTTTATGTCTTTTCTATTCTAATTGGCTATCCTAGTATAACATAGCATGTCTAGCAAACCCTAGATCTAACCTATTTATATTCTACTAAGTTATCTACTCCTGTTCAGATAGAGAGATGAGTTGTGATTCGTCCATCATGTGTTAGTGGACTTAGTGGAACTTGGCTGCCAAGTTTAGTGTTGTAACTACTGTCTGTCAGTTATCGCATGCGGTTGAGAGAGGTTGCATGCGGTTGAATATTCATTGGCATGGAATTCTTGCGCTGCATATTCTCCTCTGTTTGTGATGTACCTTTATGCGTTTGGCGGCCTCCACTTGCATGCGGATGAATGGGCACCGCATGGCTAGGACCTGTGTGTCCAGAATACTTTTATGCCTGTTTTAACCCTAAAAACACCAAATCTGCAATTCTGCATAATCAAGTAAAAATAGCAAAAGTAATCTGATTCGACCTAAATTGGACAATTGTAACTCGAATTTTGGCAATATTTTAGATTGAGTGATAGTGAAAATCACTACTTATTTCAGCCCTATCATTTTTCATCTTCTACTAGTTGTTTTTCATCTTGTACTGGTTATCTTTTATTTTTTTCTAGTTGTCTTTCATCTTCTACTAGTTATTTTTCATCTTCTTTTAGTTGTCTTTCATTTTGTACTGGTTGTCTTTATGTTCTACTGGTTCTCATTCATGTTCTGTATGTTGTCTTTCATCTACTACTGGTTGTATTTCATATTCTTCTAGTTGTATTTCATGTTCTACTTGATGTTTTTCATCTTCTTTTAGTTGTATTTTATCTTCTTTTAGTTGTCTTTAATATTGTACTTGTTGTCTTTCATGTTCTACTTGTTATATTTCATCTTCTTTTAGTTGTCTTGAATATTGTATTAGTTGTATTTCATTTTCTGCTGGTTGTCTTTCATCTACTACAGTTGTATTTTATCTTTTTTTTTTGTCTTTCATGCTCTACTGATTGTTTTTCATCTTCTACTAATTGTTTTTCATCTATTTAGAGTAGTCTTTCATCTTGTACTGGTTGTACTTACATGTTCTTCTAGTTGTATTTTATTTTCTTCTAGGTGTCTTTCATCTTCTACTAGTTGTTTTTCATCTCGTATTGGTTGTCTTTTTAATCTTCTTGTAATTTTCTTTCATCTTCTTTTAGTTGTTTTTCATATTCTTCTAGTTATCTTTCATCTTGTACTGGTTATCTTTTATTTTTTTCTAGTTGTTTTCATCTTTTACTAGTTGTTTTTCATCTTCTTCTAGTTGTCTTTCATTTTGTACTGGTTGTCTTTATGTTCTACTGGTTCTCTTTTATGTTCTGTACGTTGTCTTTCATCTACTACTGGTTGTATTTCATATTCTTCTAGTTGTATTTTTATGTTCTACCTGATGTTTTTCATCTTCTTTTAGTTGTATTTTATCTTCTTCTAGTTGTCTTAATATTGTACTGATTGTCTTTCATGTTCTACTTGTTGTCTTTCATCTTTTTTTAGTTGTCTTGAATATTGTATTAGTTCTATTTCATGTTCTGCTGGTTGTCTTTCATCTACTACAGTTGTATTTTATCTTTCTTTTTTTGTCTTTCATATTGTACATGTTGTCTTTCAAGCTCTACTAGTTGTCTTTCATCTTTTACTAAATGATTTTCATCTATTTAGAGTCATCTTTCATCTTGTATTGGTTGTACTTACATGTTCTTCTAGTTGTATTTTATTTTCTTCTAATTGTTTTTCATCTTCTACTAGTTGTTTTTCATCTCGTACTGGTTGTCTTTTTAATCTTCTTGTAATTTTCTTTCACCTTCTTTTAGTTGTTTTTTATCTTTTTCTAGTTATCTTTCATCTTGTACTGGTTGTCTTTCATGTTCTACCGGTTATTTTTCATGTTCCGTTGGTTGTCGTTCATCTACTAGTGGTTGTATTAAGGAAAAATAATAAAATATTTTAATTTAAATGGAGGAAGAACAAATTATTTTTTTATGAGAAAATGAACAATTAAAAATGTTTCAATAAAATACTAACAAATCTTTCCTATTTTAATTTAAACCCAAGGACAATCCCGCAACTATTTCCGTAGCACACAATGCAACCTTTATACGGCTATTAATTATTGCTGGCCAATATATGGTCTCCAACAAATTATCATTTTAAAAAAATTGAATTAAAGTTGTTGAGCGTTTAAAATTCGGAATAAAGATTTTGTTCTTTTAAATGTTGGAGATGAACAAATAAAAAAAGAAATCGATGCATTTCTGTATAGGTATAGACCCTAAACATTTAGTATTTTAGTTGCATAGGCAGTCTGATGATTATCATATCAAATTCAGTTTGATATACGATCAAAACTGTATGATTCACATCAAGATTTGTACACACTTAATCCATACATATTTTAAAATTGTCCATACAAATTTATACTGAATTTGAGACGATGTCTATTTCGATCCCAAAGTGCGGAGATACGCATGTTTTGTTGTTCTCAAAAGCAGCTCGCTTCGAGTTGTCCAGACTCCAGATGTAAGCAAATCAAGCTTCTATTTAATGGAGCTGCTAAAAAGTACAGACAGTAAAAAAACAGAATACTAATTGGAGTTGTTTAAAGGATGGGCCCGTTTTTTAGCCCATTCTAATCATCCAAATTTAATGATTCTCTGTAACAAAGTAACAATTTACAAGCCTGGTATATATTCAGGCGGATTTATATTCAATGAATGAGATTAATTGGCTATCATTTATTTTCAGTTTTTTTTATGTTTATAGATGATTTTATGTATAGTTTAGAGTAAAATGTTATAAATATTATAAAGTTGACTTCATTGGTGGGATGAAATTTTTATATGATTGTCAATTCACATTTGATATTTATAATTTGAAATTTTGATTCCGTCATTTGCATGTTTGTAGGACCCATAAATATATATCAGTAATAACTTTGAACATAAATTGCTACAGAAAGTTTAAAAGAGGATTTGCTAAAAATATCCAAAGTTTAATAGAAATTATTAATTATGCCCAGATTCCCGAACTTTTGCTAAAAATGCCCAAGCCGGCCAGAAAATGGCCGGCTTAGGTACCCCAGTAAACCGGCCATTTTCTGGCCGGCTTACTCCATTTTTTTTTTTTTTTTTTTTTTAGAGAGACACTATGAAAATCAAAATATTGAAATCTAACACTGAAAATTTGAATTTTTTTTGTTTAAATTATTTGTTAGATTACTTCTTTTGATATATAATTAGCATATTTATACTAAAATACGCTAAATTACTTGAAATTATGTTGAATTACACTATATTAAGTTAAATTACACTAAATTACATTACATTACGCTAAATTACATATGAATATGGACGATATTTTCACTGAAAAGGCGAAAAACGACGACGAAACTTCAAACGGTCATAAAACGCGCTCGAGTGTCCGATTTCAGCAAATGACCACTTTTCGGAAAGCTTACGAAAATACGCATGTGTCCGTGCTAGCAACGTCGGATTCCAAAATTTAGAATCGCCAAAAAATAAAGGGAAGAGCCTCAAAACTTGAGTTGAAGTTTCCGATTAAGATTTTCATTTCTATTATTCAATCCAAGTAGCTCAGTAAATTAGTTACATAATGAACTTGTAGAATACCAATTTTTACTATTTTTGGAATTTTTTTACTATTTTTTATGATTCATGAAAGATGAGCAAAATCAGTCTACTATAGCGTAATTTTGTGTAGTTTAGCATAATTTACCATATTTCAGCATAATTAGCGAAGTTATTGTAATTTAGTATAATTGAACATAATTTATTATAATATAGTGTAATTCAACATAATTTCAAGTAATCTAGCGTATTTTAGTATAAATATGCTAATTATACATCAAAAGAAGTAATATAACAAATAATTTGAATAAAAATTTCAAATTTTCAGAGTTAGATTTCAATATTTTGATCTTCATAGTCTCTCTAAAAAAAAAAAAAAAAAAAGCCGGCCAGAAAATGGCCGGTTTACTCGGGTACCTAAGCCGGCCATTTTCTGGCCGGCTGGAGCATTTTCAGCAAAAGTTCGGGAATCTGGACATACTTAATAATTTCTATTAAACTTTGGATATTAATAAAAATGTCGGGAATTTTGGATTGCGTTGAAGCATTAATTTGGATTGACAGTTACCTGTCATGCTTTTACTAGCGGACAAATTAAATGCTGTCTCACATTAGTCAATTTGTCTGCCTGCTGTCTTATAATCTTGCACCAAATCAAGTTTAATATTAGATATATTTTCCGGCCAATATTGGCAATATTTTGTTTCTTTTCCCGAAACCATGAGCTACTCTAAATATTTTAATTTCGTAAGAATTATCAGAGCGACTCTATCACGTATATTTTGCATTGACGATCATATATGTTTTACGGTCATATTGTGTTGGTTGATCATTAGAAATCAAGTATGTTCTGCATGTCGTTCTTTGATTTAGACCAACACAGAAAAAAGTTACTAATACAAATTTTATTTCCGGGCTTGACAATATTAGACGAATTTAAAGAAAAATGTCCACAAACTTTTTTAAGTCACTTAGATTTCAATATATATAGCAATGAAAACATCACTAGCTTTTATATTCATCGCGTGATGTACAAAATTTTAGCTTAATTTTTATGTTTGTTACTGATCAGATGGTCGAAAAGAAAATGTCTTCCAATTTTTTTTTTAATTGCCGGTTCTAAATAAGAATTATTATTTTTCTCTAGTTGATTATACTTGATTGCACGTACGGTATCTAACCATTCAATATTGATTATATCGTGAGAAAATGGGCCCTAATACAAAATCGCCTGACAATTTGATATTTATATAACCAGTCTTTTCCATCTTTCCACTTTTGAATTATAAACGGGCAAATAAGATCTATGACTCTTTACGTCCGAATTTAAGCCAGGGACAATTTTCTTCTGATGTCAAGCAGACGAGCTAAAGATTTTGCTCCTGTTACTTATCTTGTGGTATGAATATAGTGCACATTTGGTTTTGGACATATTAGTTACCTTTGCTTCTCATTTAAAATGCCATTTTTCTTTCAAATAATAGGGTAACAAATGGTGATTGATGTGAAAGTCCAGATCGTAGAAATTTCTTTCCGAAAATGTCGTCAGAGGGCCCAAATATTTTTACTCTTTTGTATTAGGAGAAACAAACATTAATGCAATTGCCTAGTGCTAGGCCTATAGCATCAGATTTACATGAATCACAGATTCAGATGTCATAACCCGTCACCCATGTTTTAAAAAAAAGATGGTAAAAATTGAAATTTAAAACTAATATCACTAATGTTAGCCACCACAAAGACAGATACCAATTTGAATCTTTTTGTTAAAAAAAAAAAAGGAACCACTAATATACATTTCCTATCCAAATATATAGTTAGATTAAAATAGATTATATACAGGTGCAACTCACATTTTAAATTGGATATGTCCATTACATAAACTTTCGTCTAAGCTTGCACAGTTGCACACCGCACACTATAACTGTTCCACTGACGGAGCAATAGATAAAGATGTATTTTTTGGGCAACTCCAGCTACCCATAAATCTAGGCAACAAAAAAGAACTTTCGCTTGTGGTAATTAATTGAGAAGTTGTTTCTTATAATTTGGCAGTACAACATTTATCCAAGTAAATATGGAGGAACTTTACCACAAGGTACAAGCTAATAACCCACATATTAAACTTAATCAATTTAAAGTTATTTTGCATACCCTAGCAGTACAACAGGTGCTCAATTATTAATTTATTGAAGCATTTTACCTGCCCACCAAATATTATGTTCCATGTATTACATCACTCAGTACCAAGTCCCTAAAAAGGGATTGTTTTGAAACTGAAAAGGATCAGTTTCTTCATTTCCAACCAGCAGTTTCTTCATTTCCAACCAGGGCAGGACAATCTAGAGGCACGAAAGATAAAAATCAGCTTGTAAATTATTGTCAGTGTGAGACTTTTCAGACAAAATTAATGCTCTGAAATCACCAACCACCGAAAAGATAGAATGATTTTCAGCCTCAGTACTCGTACAATACAAGTACCAAGCTGTAGTTACTTGGACTTAAACCAAAAGTATGGGTATACTTGCTACCTTTTTCCTTTAACTGATGTATCCAAATATTGACTTTAAACCTAGCCAGATATTGACTGATATGTATTCAAATAAAAACACAAAGGGTAAATCAAAGTGTAAGTAACTCGCTATAATAACTTATTTGAACTTTCTGGTTAATCAAGTTGGGCTATAGTAGTGCCCGGATGGGCAGCCTCACTATAAGTCCTTATAACACGTAAAACATGAACATACCCAGAAAATTTATATTTAATTACCCTAATCTGAGGGAAGTGTCGGAGCTGTCTTCATTATAATCTTGGGAACTACCAGAGTGCAGAGCAGTCATCACAGACTCCGAGGATTGCCCTTCTTCTGTTTGTGTATTTTCGGTGTCATTACTTGCTGGTTGACCGGTTATAGAGATCTGCATCACCTTTACATTAGTGCGATAAAGGGAAGTTAATTATTTGTTGTCATTATTTAAGGAATTGATTTTTGCCTTACTTGTTGCTTCAAACACCTATTTTTCTCCTCAAGTGCCATAGCCTGCGTTAAAAATTTAAGAAACAACTGGAAATAAAAAATAATTTTCACACAAGATCCATGGATAGACATATTCAGAAATACAATGATGGAAACAGTGGGCAAGTGCTTATAGGTCGAAGAGAAATTTTTAAGAGGATGTGTACATGTTCTACCATACATATATCAACTAACCTATATATGAGTCTCATCAAATTGGAGTCTGTATGTGCTACTACTTTTCTAAAAAAAAAGTAGGGCCCTACTATTCCAATTCTGGTCGTGTGACTTAAAACATACGGATCAGATCAACCTGATTTGAAATTCAAGGGGGCTCTTTTATGTGAATCCGGTTGGTCCATTCGTTTTCAATCGTATGGGTTGATTTGAAATAGTAGGGCCCTACTTTTCTAAACAAAAAAAAACATGGATAACAACTCATCAAATTGTCCCAAATTTATCACATATATGAAGAAAAAGGTGGAAATCCATTGACGACGAATTAACTCGACAATCGTAAAATAAATTTGTAATTTTGAAATCCCAAGTGCCATTCATCACAGAACTTAAAACTCGCAACGGTTGGTATTTAACACCTTTCAAGGAATATTAAATAATACGTAAATTGCATGAACTTTGATACAAAAGTCGGTATTTAGCACCTTTCATGGCCAAGTTGGTATTTAACACCTTTCATAGACTAGAGCCAGTACATAATCAGCTATCGCTACGGTATTAAAGTTTCACTTTAAGATCATCACAAGCTAGTCAACAAATAAATCAGTTTAACCTAAGACTAACCTTTTGCCGCAGTCCATTGATCTGATCAATCATTAATTGTCCCTGATAATGTTTGCCATACACAAAAATTTGTTAGAGGATCTAAATAAATACTTGTTATGTTTGGTACCGCTATGAAGGTTGAGTATATTACAATTGGTACCAATTAACTATGCGCTTCACGAAACTTCATATATAAACAAATTTTAGTTTAGTTTGTAAAATAAAAATGTACTAGATCCACCAATGAAATGCAATGCAACTGAAGTACTACATTAAGTACCTTTCTATTAAGAACTCGGCTTAGGCCTTCCTCGAGTTTGTTCTCTAGTTGCTGAAGTTCTGCTACACTCATTTTATCAAGTTCCTCACCTCTCATGTGCCTATATGAGATAATCAATTAACCATTTATTGTATCATAAAAAAATGGCATCGCAGATACAAATGTAGTTTTCTTCTTTAGACAAATTTATATCCATACTTCAGTTGGAGACTTGCTGCAGAAACCTTCTTGCTCAATTCTTCACAGTTGGTCTGCTCTACCTAGGAAATGCCATGTATACTTGACAACTTAGATTTGCTCTTACATTACTTGGCCTCAGGGGAGGAACTAGAAATTTTTAGATAGGGAGGCTGAAACTTCAAATGCATAATTTGTAGTTGGCGGGATTTGAACTCAAGACTTCACAATCACAAAATAAAGTTCTAACCACTAGACTACAAGCACACATCTAACATTTTATAAGGGGGGCAAAACTATATAAAACCTTTCAAAACGAAATATCCAATTAAATTTCAATATACATTATTAAAAAAATTAAAATCATAGGGTGGCTAGTGTAGATCCGCCCCTGCTTGGCCTAATATTTTCTTGTCTGGGATTTCAGTCATTAATTTGACTTTCTTCTAGAGCTATACCGCCGGGATAATTCACAATGTTTCATATGTTCTAACTTAACTTGAATACTTTTAGCTAGACAAATAGAATTTTAAGGGATGAGAGATCAAACATATAAAAAATCTTCGATGCAATGGATGAAGAAACTGTACTAGTGTGCTACAAGATAGCCACCATAACTAACTGCCCCCTGGATAAGTCAACCGTTCTAATCAGCAATATGTTTCGCAACGACTGTTTGATAAAATAATTGGAAGTTTTTTCCGGCACCAACAAGGAATGCCATTTTGAGAAATGTCTTGTGAATCAGAAAAAAAAACCGCCGTACCACGCCCGGTACATGATTTACCGAGACTCAATCACTTAGCCATTCTTTCAACTGAAAAGTGCAAGAAGAATGTTAGCTTTTTTTCACACTTAAAACTCTCTGCGCATGAGTTGTGATGTTAAAATTACAAGTAGATTGCACTATATAAACTTCAGCAAAAGTTTGTGCATTATCTAGGTCCTTATTATTACAAGTTTGAATATGTACAGACGAGCTTTTAAATAACATTGATATGGCGTGAATTTAGTGCTACACAATATTTGGGAAATGTACCGCTAAAATGATAGGAATTAACTCTAACCATATTTGGTTATAGTTGGAGAACCCTCCTACTGATTTAGAGTCTAATTGTTGTGTAATTATGGCAGCATTATATCACTTAAGTAAGAGAATTCATCCATCTTATAATGGTACGCTAATATCTTATTATTATTCATCCAAATACACCTTATACAAAATTAAGTATGAATCATGTACAATTTATCCTTATAAATTATGAAATCTATAAAAATTTAAATTTGTACATGATTCACACTTTTGGGCTGTTGCTTTCTGAAATGGTGTATTTCTATTTGTTGGTGAGCCGGGAGTGACATTTTACCGGCAAGCCAAATCATTTCTCATCAAAATTTATAGAAAAAATCTTCTAGGTCAAACAACTTTTCTCACTAAACAGGAATTTAACAAAACAAAATTAGAAGAAATTGAAAATAAAAACTGAAAATATAAACCACGATCCCTATTCACTATGTTTCTCTCTCCCTTTCCATTTTCATCAATATTGTTATTAATTCTCAACAAAACCACCAACTTTTTTCAGCAACCCCACCCCATCCCACAGCTTCACTCGCCTACACTTCCATCTCACCTAGGGATGAAAACGGATCAGAAACTGACCCAATTGCATCCGTATTCGTTTTTAATTTTAGATTGATCATAGACCCAAATACGTATACAGACAAGATAATAAACCAATACGAACACAAATCATAAATAAATCAGGTATTGAACAAAATTTTCACAAAACTCAGACAATGCATAGAACTTTGTTCTGGAGTAATTTTTTAAAACTAATATCTATAAGCAACATAAAATGTTAGGGAAAGAAGTTAACATCCATAGATATATCTAATCATAATGGTGAAAGACAATTGTTTTATGATTTTTTACAAAAATGCGTACTGCCAAAAATCTGATACAAACTTAGATACGGACAGATAATGTATGATCTGTCTTTCACCCCATATCTCACCTCTTTTTTAATTTGCATGGTAATCTCTTAAATATTTTCAATTCCGCAGTATCTATGTCATGGTCTTTTTTAAATAAGCCGAAACCTAACGACATCACTTACAACCGCAACTTGTGTCAAGGTCTTTTTTAAATAAGCCGAAACCTAACCACATAACTTACAACCGCAACTTGTTATCATATAACAACATATGATAATATCTTTTTCAAATAAGCTCAATTCAGTGTATGATCCCATCAGGGTGTAATTTGTAATGGTAGAATTCATATTTTTTATGTTATTATGTTTAGAGATATGTCATTAATAATATAGACTCGTTAAATTATATAAAATTGAATTTAGAAAACATACCGGCATCATGGTTTATCATCTGTTTCATCGCACTAAAACCTAAATGTAAAATAAGTAAATAACCCTCCTGCCACTAAACGTTATGTAGAACCTCATGTATAGATGAAGCTGAATTGTATCATTTTATTACGTACAGGGTACAATGTTTATATGATAAACTCTTACATTCAAGTCAAGAGATGTGGCAGACGGCTGATCATGATCCTTAGAGTGTCCAGAGTACTTGTGAAGCGTCTCCTTCATGCTTCTCATGGCAAAGAAAAAGAAAGTTTAATATATAAATATTATATATAATACTAAAATTTATATTAAGCTACACATTCCAAATTCCACATGGACCATATTTTATTTTTAGATCATTAGTCAAAATTACTCTTAAATATGTAACTCAAGTGACTGTAATAGTTCCCACAGAAAGCTTATTAATGTAATGTGCAAATCATGATATGGATAAGGACAAAACACAACCCACCAAATGCAATACACATGGTTTATCTATATATTCATCAATCATATCCTAGATAGAGATACTTATGTTATTCAGAATTATTGTTAGTGTGTCAAGGTTGACTTAACTAGAAAACTGACAATTAACTACAAATTGGATCAGATCGATCTTGCCGTGATAAAGAAAAAGCTTAATGCTCACTTGTAAAATAAAATTAGTATTTCACCTTCCGAAATCCCCTGCCAAACTTCTACATTTTCTAAGTTCCTCTAAATTTTATCTGTAAAATTAATTAGATTTGCATTTAAAAGAAGAAACAGTTCAAATCAAGCATGACTTTTATATAGGCTACTACACCTGTTCTCCTTTCTCTACAAAAGCATAAGACCATTTACAAATGCACGATTTAATTAAGCAATAAACACACCGAGATAGGACTAGCATGATAAAAAAAATAATGGATTACTTACAATTAAACAAATTTGATAATAATGGGTAGCAAATATTTCTGGTTATTTGAAACACTGTAGTTAGTTTGCTTATCCAAGGTTCAGAGAAAGAAAAGTAGTAACATTTTGAAACCAAAGGAGACCAGGAGAGAAAGAACCAGAAGACTACAGAGAAAAAAAGAAGTAAGAGAATTTACTTAAATAGGTTTCTTATCTCCTCTTCATTTTACTTTTTTTTTTTCGAGTTGGACTCTTCATTTTACTTTTTCAAATACAGGCTGTAGGTTTCCATTTTCTTGACTTATCAATTAATCATAGATTAGTGTCCCATTTGACTGCTCTGAAGACTTATTTTTCAGTACATGAAAATGCAAAAATTGTAATTTCCACTTGTTTGAAATGCTGTAAAGAGAATTCAAAAGTTTCAGGCTCGCCTTTCCTCCAAAGTTTAAAATGGAATTCTGAAGTCTCAACTACTAAGAAGCATGAAAGCAAAGAAATAAACCTCTACACTTCCACAAGGGACCATTACTAGATAATACTTCAAAGAATCGGAACTCCTTAAATGTACATTGTTGATTAACTCATCTCAAAATTGCACAAAACATCATGACATTATTCTATGCATTTACAAGTAACCAGATGACTTGGGATAGTACCAACCTTTTAATTTCTTCTGACTCATACATGTAGGGATATCTCTTGCTTAATGTTTTGAAATCCAAAGGTTCATAGATCATAAAATGATAACAAGAAAAATCATTTTATGTAGAAGTACGCAAGTGTTGAAAAAGCCTGACTTACTGTATATATAACTTTTAAAAAATAAAACAGATAAAATAACGATGCACACTTCCAGAGACGGAAATACTAATTAACTTGACAGTCGACAAAACATATGCTTCCACCAGTCACATAAAATTTTATTATCCGCAAGTAATTTTAAGCTATGGGATCGATCGACTTTACCTCCATGAAATCTATAGTTTAACTGTTTAACAAAGATTCTTTTAAAAGTTAAAACTCTAATATTCGTACAACCTTGCTCAGACTGCTTCACTAAGAGTCGAAGACCATTATTAGTTTATATTGTTTGCACTTTCACGCGCTGCAGATCGTATTTGATTTAAACGACACTCATCGATCGACCACAGGAAATGAACAGCTTCTCCTCTTAAAAAACTTAAAAGGTTGTGTTATTTTCGTCTAATCTTCAGATGACACAACGAGAACAAAAACATATCAAAAAAATGAATCAGTCTTTTAGTGAACACTGTACGTACCTGGAGCTAGAGAACTGAAAGAGCTTGCCAGTAGAAGAGAAGACAATAAGCGCCACCTCAGCATCGCAAAGAATTGACAGTTCCTCAGCCTTTTTGAACAATCCCTTTCTCCTCTTAGAGAAGGTAACTTGCCTCGCGGCCGTATTGTCAATCCTTCTCAGTTTGAGCTTCTCTCTCGCCATGGTCACTGTTCATCTCTTACTCAGTTAGAAAAAGAAAAGAAAAAAGGAACTGAAAGAAGAAGAAAGAGAAAAAGAGGCGTGCAAAGTTGAACAACCTAGGGGGAAGAGGTAACCAGTGTTTGAGAAATTTAGCTCGAGCCAATAAAAGGACCTAGGTTTTGCTGGAGGGAGAAGCACGAGAAAGGAAAGAGGAAAGGTCTCCAATGGAAATGGGATTGGGACTCGCGACTTAATAATCTAAGAGGATTAAATTAAGGGGTAGGCTCACCTGTAGTACTGCCACGAAATGGATCAGGATTCACGGAGAGAGTACCAGATGGAATCGGAGAGACTGAGAGAGAGAGATGGAAAGACCCCAAACCCTTTTCTTTTCTCTCTCCTCTCTCAAGCTCGGCCAATGGAATCGGCCGTATGTCCGTAGCTGCTACAGGAAAAGACGCGGAAATAAATGACTTCTTTCCAGTTTTATCAAAAAAGCTATATGGTCTTATATACCCTTCGAAACTTGATGTGTTACATGGGGACCCTTTTCATTTAGAGTAAAGATGTTGTCCCCCGCACTCCAGTCCCCTAAACGTCCCTCCATTCTAACTAACTTTGTCAATCATTAAATCACCTTGAAAAACGTGTAAAAGATGAGTCCAGTTTTTTTCTTTAAATACTTGATGAATTATATATGAATATTGATAACTTAGGTATGAATACTTTCCATTTTGTATGAATACTTTCCATATTTGAGTCCAGTTTTTTTCTTTAAATACTTGATATCTTAAGTATGAATACTTGATGAATTATATATAAATATTTGATATCTTAGGTATGAATATTTTCCATCTTGTATGAATACTTTCCATATTTGAATATTTGATACCTTGAAAAACGTGTAAAAGTATGTCATCATGGATCTCATTTGAAAGATAAAATTGTGTAGAACACGTTCGTGATTTTAGATTTGCAAAATTCCTCATAAATCGTCCCAAAAATTGGTTAGATTGAACGGAGAAAAAAAAACCACTTTGAAAAACGTGTAAAAGATGAGTAGGTATTGTGTCCAGTTTTTTTTTAAATACTTGATATCTTAGGTATGAATACTTGATGAATTATATATGAATACTTGATATCTTAGGTATTCATACTTTCCATTTTGTATGTGAATTAATTTAATCAATGAATGTAGCACTGGTGGTGTGATCCACGTGACTTTTTGGTTGTGGTCCCCAATGCAGTCTGACAGTTACTGCCCCCGAAAAGTAATGGTCCCCAGTTTGTATGTGAATTAATACTTGATATCTTAGGTATGAATACTTTCCATTTTGTATGTGAATTAATGTATGTTGAATGGGGGACTGACAGTTGTACTTTGACCGTTAGGGGGACGTTTAGGGGACTGAATGGGGGGGACTGTTAGTCGATCCCTTTCATTTATATTATAAGATAAACCAAAACAAAACCATCATATCATTTTATTTTTTTAATGTAACTTGATTGTATCTTCAGACGTCACTGTCATGTCATAATAGTTGGAGGCAAATATCGATAAAATATTTTAAAATTGGATGATTGTTTTTTTTTTCCTTTTTAAGTGCGTTTTCAATAATAATAAGTCAATTTATGTGTAAAAAAATCAATTGTTTGTATACAAGAAATTCATTGCACAATGTTTCAAAGTTTTTGTCATTATTGTTACAATTTACTAGTAATATGAAAAGAAACTATCTAATTTGTATTAAATTGGCCAGGTCGTCCATCCCATCTCGCATTACTTACCCCAATGGTCTTTGTATAATTTAAAAAAAAAAGAGGGTCTAAAAGAAAATGTCATTGAATAATGTTAGAAACAATGCTATGGTCCAAAAGGTATTGGAGGAAAAGAGGGCCAGAGGGAGCAGAGATCTCTTTTCTCTATGTGGTGAAAGGAATCATTTCACCTCTTTCCGTTTCCACTTTGCCTTCTTTGGAGTTTCCAAAAGAAGAAATAGGAGATCAATCTCTCTGGATCGCGTGGCGTAGAACAGCCCGCCCGACGAAGTTACTGTTTCAACAGCTGAATGAAACGGAAGCGACGTTTCTGTCATGTTATGCCTACAGCCAACCCTACATACAGCCGTAGAGCTTTAGTGGTTATTTACACATTGGAGTTTAGTACAGTAAGAATACGAGTTTTCTGTGGCGCTTTTACTGTAGTTGTTCGTGTGGTGCTTCTTTGGCGTTTAGTATTTTAGTGACAAATTAATTATTCGGGTTCGGTTTGACGTGGTCAAAAATTCGTGATTCGGTAATCATTCGGATATAATTCAGGAACAATTCGGTACACAAGGAAGCAAAAAAAAAAACCAAAAAACTAAAAATAAAAAAAATTATGTTTTTCACATTTTATTTGCGAATAATTCGTGATTCGCGTTTTATTCGCGAATAATTCGGTCAGGCGTTTTATTCGGAGTTCGATTCGGAAACCCCAAAAAAATATTTTATTCGCGAATTATTTGTGAATAAAACGCAAGTCTTGTCACTGTGTTTAGTACAGTGAGTGTACGAGTTTTCTGTGGCACTTTTTTTGTACCTGTTTGTGTTGCGTTTAGTACAGTGAGTATACGAAATTTAATGTACAGTAAGAGAAAACGTTCTATATTTTGGTGCTATTTTTTGGAGAAATATTATAAAAATATTTAATGATTACATTTTTATTTTATTTTTTCTATATTTTATACCTTCAATCTAAAAATATTATAAATTATTGACATAATACAGAAATTCATTCAAAATTGAACTTGTATTATTAGTAAAGACGAGACAGGCATTCTGAAAGTAGACTGACTTGATCTAACTTGAAACTAAGTACATTACATTCAAATAATTAGAACCATCTTATATTAAGATTTTTATAATTAATAAAATTTATAAGGATCATTACGAAAGGTGTTGATATTAATTATAGTTTGTACATTATAGTTCGATTGGAAACTGAAAACTTTGATTGTTGGAAAAAAAAAATATGACATGACTTGAAAAATTAGAGAAAATTCAAACTCTCTCGTGATTATAAGAGTAAATATGTGAACTTCATTAAAAAAAAAGAAAAAAAAAGAACATACGTCGTTTTTGTATGACGTTTCTATTGCAATAGAATAATGCAACTCATTTGTTTACATATTTATCATTCTATCTTTGTTCGTTAAGAGGAAAGTTGTATAGAATCTGTAGTTGATATTTTCAACTAAAAACGGAAGATAAACATTAGACCCTAAATTGATATGAATCCATATTCTCCGAGGTCACATAATATTTTGGTTTGGATCACGGCCGTCCGATCAGAATCAGGACCAATCCGATTCAAGATAAAATACATGGGATTGCTTTAATAGTCATGCGGATGTTGGGATCTTAAAAGCCAAACAATTACATCTTATCTAAAGATCAAACAATTACATCTTATTTAGAATCAGACACTTACATCGGGGAAAGAAAAACAGTTCTCCACCTTAACCTAAGAACCGTTTTAAGCCAAAACCGACCAAATTATAAAACTGTAGAACGTATCATAATACCTGATTCCATGAATGTTTCCATAGAATAACTCGATCCTTTGAGATATCGCCTACTATCTACGTGAGCACGAGACTAGACTCTAATGGCAAGAAGCCCTTCTTACCGGTTCATCCTATGGTCGTAGGAATAGGTCTTCCAAGACAACAAGACGTGGCCCTTGAGAGATCACCTTCAATTTCCTTAATGGATCTCTCATCTCTTTTCTTTAATGGTGGAAGAAGAAGAGAAGACACTCATTCTGTAAAATTGCGGCTGTTTAGAAATTTGAGTTGTGTCTATTATCTTGTCTCTTGGGAACCCATCTTTATATAGGGGTGCACTTCCAGACTGTGTGTGCGGCCGCACAAAACCATGTCAGTTGTGGTAGAACCACTTTTGTTTCAGTCCACGTTTCCAAGTCCAAAAATATCACACACCAGTTTGTGCGGCCATGCCTGGTCGCACAAATAGTCGCACCAATGCCTTGTAAGACTGAATATTAAACTCTGGAATTTCGTGTGGCCATGCCTGGCCACACAACCCGCCGCAGAGAATTAGTGTGGCCACACTGGGCCGCACCATCGGCCGCACCTATGGCCGCACGGGCTCTCTGAAAAGGCAGTTTTCTGAATTGCAAATTTCAGAATCAGTCCATTAATGATTTGATTTTTGCCTAAATTGTTCTATACATTTATGGACCACACTCTATTGAATACATAGATGTCCAATATCTTAATTCCATATTAGATCACTTCATTGCGACAATCATATATGACAATATACAATTCATAGAGTAGAACTAGGGTGTTCTTAAGTTCACCAAGCCCCTTTGTGAACTCAACTTTAAAATCTATCGGATCGGCTTCAAATAACGAATCCAAACCGTTGAAATTCATCTACCTTACGAGTGATGCGTCTACATGTGAAAATTTTAAACTTTCGGATTAATTTAGTATAAAGTCAAGTGGTCACAATTAGAATGTTATAAATTAATTTTAATGCATTCATTTTTTGAATGTTTTTTTTACCACTTGACTCTATACAAAATTAGTTCGAAAATTTAAAATTTTGCATGTTGATGCATCACTCGCAAGGTAGATGGATTTCAACGGTTTGGATTCGTCATTTTAAACCAATTTAATAGATTTTAGAGTTGAGTTCACAAAGGAACTTGATGAAGTTAAGAACACCCTAGTTCTACTCCAATTCATAAGTATATTACATATATGCTCAACGTTAGATTATGATCCAACAGCGGATTCTAATTAAACGGTCTATATCCAAACATAATATTTACGTCACCTTAGGTGATACGAATTCCAATTCGTATCATGTGGAGATTTAATTCAAACATCAATGGACATTAGTAACAGTAGTACTGTGAAGATTTAATTCTCAACCACTTCATGTACATCTGGAGAAAAAAATTTGGAATGGATAGATACAAAAGTTTCTGTTTGGTGAACGAGTATAGTAAGAGTTGTGATGTTTTTGTGAATAGGAAGATTTCAATTTATATATGTACATATTTTGAGAATGTTGCTATGGTAACATGCATATTACACAGCAGTTTGTATTATGGATTTATATTTTAATTTTTAAAATTCAAACTGTTTATTTGAATCATTTAATATTATTTTCATATGAAAAGGTACTTACAGACTAAATTTTATATATTTTTTTAATTACTATTTTTAAATGTGTAGGAAATCATTTGAATTGAAAATTATGAACCATCTAAAAATAGTGATTTTCTACTAAAAATACAGTAAAAAGTTTTAACAAATGTAAAGTTTAGTATATGATACCTCGCATATTTAGTCTATTTTAGGCCTGTTTTAGTACCAGATTCGTGCCCTAATTCACCAGAATCATGTGCATTTCATCGATATATCTTTAGAATTTGGTACTGCTGAATGTTTGTTTGTTTTCTGCAGGTTTGGAGCAAAACACACGAAGAAACGGCGATTTGGATGATGAGGTACGACCCTTACCAGGCTTGGTACGGGTCTCACCAGACTTAGCCGTTTTCAGCTCATCACGCCTGGTACGGCCTGGCCGTACCACTTTGGTACGGGCCGTACTTAAAGGCGGCCTGACAGATTCAAATCTTGGCAGAGGCTATTTAAGGCGGGGAGCTCTCCAATTTCGAGAGCTTTTTCATTCCAGATCTATTTGAGAGCACAGTAAGAGAGAGAAAGAGAGCTAAGGAGCTAGGAGCAAGAAGGAAAGAAGAGGAAAGAGGCGAAACTCGACGGATCAAGCTTCCTCCTCTCGATCCCTTCGATCCATGGCTATCTCTATCACTCTTATTGTATTTTTAGATCAGATCATGTGCTGTGAGTAGTTATTTTAGTTTCTAGGGTTTAGAGATGGATTCTTGATTTGTTTTGACTTTCTTTGACTTGTATCTTGTATGAACTCTTTTGATTGATTGATTGTGATTTCTTTGCTATCTCTTGCTTTGTTTGCTGTGATTGTGTATGATGAACCTCTAGGTCTAGATCAAACCTATCAAGGTCATGTGATCATCTCAATCTCTCATCCAAATCAAGTGCTTAGGGTAGACTTGTTCGAATTGAAGCCGAGAGGTTGAATTCTCCTCTAATCGACAGATTAGAGGGTGCCTTAGGTCTCCAATCAACCAGCTAGGGTAGATCTGTACCAACACATGAAAATTGAGGTGTAGAAATCCCTAAAAGGCAATCAATTGCATTCCAACCTAGATCTTGATCCAATACACGAGAGTTGAGGCTTAGGAACCTTAGGTATGGTCAATTGAACCTTTCTAAAGAGTTTAGCACAAGGTACTAGCAAGAAATGCATCAACTCGAACTGGTAAGCTCTGTTCTGGCAAGCCAATATGGGTCTTACCAGAGTGGTGCGGCCTTGCCTTACCAAGTGAAGTACGGCCTAGCCGTACCAACTTGGTACGGGCCGTACCACTAGAGGCAGATCACAGATGAAATCTGAAACCCTGGAAACGCCTTTTATCCATAATCAAAACAAAGTTTACATTTCTTCTAGCACTTTATTACACCTGTTTGCATTGTTTGATTTGTTTGAATTGATCTTTTAGGAACTTAAATACCAAACCAAATCTTTCTCACTTCTAGTTTTTAATTGAGTTTGGTAGATTCTAACCTAACAATTGCCCGTCCCTGTGGATCGATACCCGATTATACTACTCGATAGGGGTTGTGCACTTGCAACCTTTACTCGTGAAGTGTAAGCGCGGTTTTAAAAGGTACGCCCTCAAGCGTACCGAAACTTGCGTTGCGCTTTCGCGCGAACAGTATACAAGTATATTTTTATACGAAGATCATATTTAACGGTTTCGATTGACCATTTGAAATTTAAAAATAAAGATATATATCTATAACATAGATAGATCCATTATATACATGTTACCATAGCCTTACTCTCTTTTTTCCGAAATTTTTATTAATATTAAAAAAAATATAAAATTTAATATTCTGCACTCAAATTCGAGAAAATTTGAAATCTGTACAATTCGGAGAATAATTTTCTCCGAATTCAGGGGCGCTCGGTTAATGCGTATCCGGAGAATAATTTTTCAGATTTGTGTTTCGAGAGAATAATTCTCCGGATTTGTGTTTTTTCTTTTTTTACTTTTTTAATTAAAATAGAAAATGTTATAATTTTTTTATTTTTTGTATTAAAATATTAGAAATATTTTATATATTTCTTTGAAAATAGATGAAATACTATATAATTTGATTATTAGAAAGAATGCGACAATAACCCGGATTAATATTTTTCAGGCCGGATTTTTTGCGGCTATAAGAAAAATCAAAATATTTCTTTGTGTGTGATTGAAAAAATAAATAAAAATGATTTGAATCTGAGTTATTGATCCCAGTTCAAAAGTCACTTCTAGGTAAATACAGAAAATATTGTAGTCCTTCTATTTTTGAAAAAATAAAAATTTGCTCTGACAAAACTCAAACGAAATGATTGCTTATCAATTTTTTTTTTCAAAATGGATACAAGATCTCAGAATTTAAATATACTAGAAGGATCACAATATTTTCTTTAAATGATTTATGGTTGCTTGATGCAGCTATTCCTTTAAAAGAACGATTGTTAGTTGAATTATTAAGAGCATCAGTTCTTTGGGTAATTTGGTTTGGAGAGAAATCGAATATGTTTTAATGATACTCATTCTCTCTCTATTAAAGTAATTGGTACTAAGATTATTTCATTAGCAACTTTATGGTGTAAATCTAAATCAGAAAATTCTTTACTTGAATTAAGCCTAATGTTTCCCTTTGATGTTAAGGACCTCCCATATCTCATTATGGAGGAAGAAACCAGCAGTCCGGACACATCTCAGGTAATGGATCTTTTGTTATCAATAGCCAGGGTGGATTTCGAGGAAACCTCTACTCAGGATTTCGGAGTTGGCAGCCTCCAAAATCAAATGTCTGGAGAAGAGTTGAATGATGAAGATGGAGTTAATTGGGATGAATTAGCTTAATTTCTTTTAGTAGTTATATTTTGGTATTGAACTATGTGGTTATTTTGGTGCTTTTAGGTTATTTGGATATGGTATTTTGGCTGCTTTAGATAGTTTCTATTGAGTATTTATAGTGATTATGTAAATTCAGATGTATGACTCTTGTATCTGGTTTTGGTACCTAATTTGGGTACCTGATCAGGTTCATATGGTTTCTATATGAAATTGGTGGAAATATCCACTATTTTTCAAAAAAAAAAATATAGTATTCCATTTATTTTCAAAGAAATATATAAAATATTTTAATATTTTAATATAAAAAATAAATAAATCATAATATTTTCTATTTTAATTAAAAAAAACATAAATCCGGAGAATAATTTTCCAGAAAGAGAACTTTGAGAAAGTGTTGGCCCAAGTCCAAAAAATAAAAAGATTCTCTGACAAAAAACTGACAAAAAATTTGTTTGAAATTTTTTTTCTGACAAACTTTTTTGTTTTTTCAAAAATAGAAGAATTCAAATATTTTCTATATTTATCTAGAAGTGACTTTTGAACCGGGATCAATAACTCAGATTCAAAATATTTTTATTTTTTTCCAATAACACACAAAGTAATATTTTAATTTTTCTTACCGCCGTGAAAATGTTGATCCGGGTTATTTGTCGCAGTCTTTCTAATAAATCAAATTATATAGTATTCCATCTATTTTCAAAGAAATATATAAAATATTTCTAATATTTCAATACAAAAAATAAATAAATTATAACATTTTCTGTTTTAAAAAAAAACTTAAAACCAGAAATTTATTTTCCGGTTTTGGAATTCCAAAACCGGGAAATAAATTTGCAGTAATTCGGCCTAAAACCGGAAAATAAATCTGCAGTTTGGATAGTTTTCGAAATCTTGTCAAACAGAGTGTAGATTTTGAAATTTAATATTTTTTTTGGATATTAATAAAAATTTCGGCTATATAACATTATATCATCATTAAATATAAAAAGCGTTATAAAATAAGAGGGAAAAAATGTTACTTGTAGTATTTTGATTAATTGATATTTTTGTTCAATCAATCGTTTATTTTTTTATATTAATTTATTGAATATTTATGTTTAAACGATTGTAATAAAAAAATATTATTTGTTGAGAACCATGCATTATAAATATTTGATATAAATATTTGATACGTCCTATCTCGGAGAGAGTAAGCCGTATGAGGTTTGGACTTTGGGCTGAGCTCGTCCTATCGCAGGGAGATTTGGAGATATTTGGACTCTAACCTGTGCGATATCTCTCTTGTTCAGAATTTCGACCCCTGTTTAATGGGTCTTCTTGCCTTATATAGGTTGTCCATAACCGCTATGACGCGTGGTTATGGAAGACTGGGCGGTTATGCAAACCGTATTGGCAGTTATCCCGCGCAGAGGCGGTGCAAGCCAATTTCGGGCTGAGCCTCGTGAGGCTTTATGAGGCTTTTTGTTGGGCCTTGCTTGGATGGATCCCTGGGCTTTTCATATTAATCCCGGGTTGGCCTCTCAAGGAGGTCCGAATCCCGAGTTGGCCCATATTGTTTGATGGACCTCGGGCTTTTCATATTGTTCCCGGGTTGACCTTTTAAAGGAGGTCCGAATCCCGGTTCTTTCGTGGCCCGTGGCTAGTTTGTTGAGGGCATTGGGAACATGGCCCTATCAATATTATAATTGAACATATTATAAATATTCTAATTGAACATACTTGCTGAGTTAGATTTTTTTTTTAACCTCCGGTTAAGCCATCCAATTATTTAATATTCAATCTGAGTTTTAAACTTATAACCTCTCACACAAAGAACATTGTCTTTGTCACTTAACCAAAAGTTAGTTCTATGCTGATTTAGATTTGAGACGTGGCAAATAGATTAAGTGTACTTTTCAGCTAAACAAATACAAGAGCTTAATTAAGAGAAAATCAAGACGGACACATTTTTTGCAAAACTTAGATAGCAAGAGCAGTTTTGAAAACAGAGTAAGCGTAGATAAACGGATAAATGTTTTACATTTCTTTTCTCAAAAAATGTTATACATTTCTTGCAAGAGACGAAATAAAGATTAAGAAAATGCATGTGGCCAATAAGTACTTGAAATGATTTCAGGCTCCTATGTAGGTTCCGGAGCTCCCAAAATAACTCGAATTTTGAGTTTGGATCCTAACTTTTCTATCCCGATACGGACCAATATGATCTAAATTAGAATTTAAGGATCTCCTTTTACTTTTGTGTAGATTTTAATTAGACGATCTGAATTCTGATTAGACTAATATGTTTTAAGTTAAAATTACGGGACTCCTTTAAAATACGTGTGGATTTTAATCGGACGGTCCGAATTCAAACTCTAAATTTGATTTACTTTAACTGTGCTTCGGAAAAAACAAAAAAAGCGAAAATGAAATGAAAGAAGTAAGGAATTGAGCTACCTCCAAATTAGCGGATAAAAACTAGAGGAGAATAATATTTATTTTTATATTTTAATTCTCGTTCAAAATTTTAATTACTTAAATAAATAAACTTATTTTAACTATCTGATTACCACCATATTTCTCCTCCCCCTTCTTTTTTGAGTATGTATCCCCTGATACCTAAGGTGCAATATATATAAATAGCGGTGCATATAGGAATCAAATTAAAATTAGTGTCTAAACAAACTATAGGAATCAATTTCGAAATTTGTGTCAAAGTTAAAAAAAACGGTCCGGATTTACTTATTGCACCTCAGCTCAGGTACCTGGCAGTCTTAGAAAATTCGAAATTCACTACGCATGAATCTTGAGCGCTTAGAAATTATTTTGGACTTGGGCCAACACTTTCTAAAGACGGCCCTTGATTAAAAAGGAAAAAGAAAAATAAAGACAGCCCGGATCCCATAGGATTAAATGGATCATAACCACACCCGACCCGACTAGTCATGAGACAATTAACAAATTTACAAAAGTTTAAAATTCAAACAGAAAATACAAGAAATAGAGGCAAATCAGATCAAATATTTTCATTTTTAACAATATTTATCTTTTTATAATTTTTCTTTATTCAATGATGAAACAAACTATTTTGTCTTTACCTCCCGTTAAATAGGAAGGTAATCATAGTGAGCAAACATGTTATTACTTTCTTATTTTGTTGTAATCAATAACATAAAAAGAAAAAAAAGAAATGTTATCAATTATTTGCTTTTATGACAATATTCATATGAAAAATTTATAATGAAAAATTTATAAGGAAAAAATTAGTGTAGCGAGTGTTCAAAAAACTAAATACAGACCGCCAATACATTGCCACATAAAATCACAATTGAGAATTTTTTTATTTAACCATTTAAAATTTAGCGAATTAAATCACAGCTGTTGACGGATTAAAACATCTGCATACTTAATAGAAGAGTAGAGATATCCTCTCACAAGTCACAATTACAATCTCACTACCATAATATGACACATTATTCCCACTATTTCAAATTCCTGGCAAATTTTAAAGACCTTTCTAAGAAACACATCAGATTGCGTATTATTAATGATGAAGCTGAGATTTTAGGTCAGTGTGACAACGAAGAGAAACCTTTTAGAATTTTTTGGGTGATGTTAAAAGTTTGTATGATTTGAAAGACATTTTTTTTTTTGGAAAATTTCAGCCGAGTTAAATGACCCATAAATGGCCCAAGACAAAAGATGCACACTTGGACCACGAGAAAGGCTTGGGTCCGATGGCCATCGGACTCAAATTTGGGTTCGATGGGTTTCGGGACCGTCCGATCCACTTTAAGACCGTGCGCACGAATTTTAAAGCAGACGCGAAAGCTGCGGGTGCGAATTCTAAAGCAGATCAAACGGTGAGAGAACCCGTCGAACCCACTTTGGATCCGATGCCCATCGGACCCAAATTTCTCCCCTTGGACCACACGATGAAACATGCTTATCACTGATAATAGCATGTCAAGAAGAAGAGAACTGGACATTTTATTGCTAACTTCTTTTCTAGAGTTGGGCATTATTTATGCAATGTTGTAGAGCATTTGTCCATTCGATTGGGATGGAATTACTAGTGATTCAAAATTCTCCACGGATAGTAATTCTTCGAGACTTGAGAAAATTTAATTAACCGTCTTTCACAAAATATATTTGGAAATGTAGAACCGAATCTTCGGTCAAAGTCTATAATTAAAATATAAAAAATATTTAATTTTAAGAAGACACAACTCATACATTAATTCTAATCATTCATATCATTGATGAATTGATGGATGAACCTTAGTTGGTTGGAATTCCTCATCAATCGCGATATGTATATATGAATTTTTTTTTACTAGGGGTGAAGATAAGAAATAGAATATGACGATGCAAAATTTTTATAACATATTATAATTGTATAATTATTTAAACAATTTTTTTTTGTAATTTTATTATGAAAAAAATGTGACAAAAGAAACATATTTTAAAAAAAATGGATGAGGAATAGGCAAGTGCCTCCTTATGGGCTCACATGGCTTCGCCGTTGTTTTTCAGATTTCTTAACAATCGTCGTAAAAAATTTTGGTCTCGACCTATCTACAATATACTTTATACAAATTAATAAATTATTCTTATAAGTGTAAAATTTATAGAAATTTAAATTCGTACATTATTCACACTTTTTGCCTTATTGTGCACTGAAATGGTGCGCTTCCATTAGTCGGCAGGCCTGAGATGATTTTTCGGAACGAACAAAATCATTTCTGCTTTATTCTTAAAGTACCTATATTATGTAAAGAAATATTTTCGTAACTAAACTGACATCAGAATATGTTGAAATTTAAAACCAAGAATTATAGATTTGATCTTTATTGTTTAAATTATTATATATTAAATTTGATGTAATTTGAGAATAATTCGTGCATATCGTACATCATATGTGAAAAAGCTGATTTGCGACTAAGATGATTACGTAATGAATATAATTAGTCAATCTAAAGATTTAGGTTCATGTTCGACAATTTAAAAAAAATGAGCTGTTGAATAATGTGTTTTCACTTTTGAGTTATGAACGCCCATAAGATATTGCATCAATATCTCGAAAATATACTATTTTTATAAACGCCCATAAGATATTGCATCAATAATAGAAATGATTTTTTTTGCTTTTCTTTCGAAAAAGCAGGAATCTACTTTCTTCATCAAATCGTTGATCTTTGCGCATGAACAAATTTGAGCTGTTGGATGAGAAAAAACAAGTGCCAACGCAACATATTCTTTTTCCAAATAATAACATGTCAAGATCTTTAAAAAGAAGCTGGTAATAGAATGCTTAGCTTTGAAAATATGAGTTGGAAGTAGTACGTCCAAGAACATATTTTTAAAATTTTATTTTCTCCAACATGGGAGGAGGTGTCAATGTCGTACATCATATATATCTAATGTCATAATATTTTATAAAGATTTAAATTAGATTTAATTTCTATTATACAAAGATCTCACTGCTTCAAAGCCGAATTTTTTTACTTAATAGTTGTGAAATTTTAAATTTTTACCTTTAAAAAATTATTAAACGAATATCAAGACTTAGAAGGCTGGAATTTAAAATCATAGTCCTAACAAAAAATTTCTAACACAAAAAAGAAAGTTTCCACTAAGATGGTACGTTGATTTTTCAACACTAATAAGGCCGAAATTTTTATTAATAGAAAAAATATTAAATTAATGTCGACATAGAATAAAAATTCGTCAGATTTTGAAATCTAACAAAGACGTTACCTTTCGTAACGTCCCGATTAACAATACTTAGCCACGCAGATTAGAAGCGGAGCTGGCCGTTGAGAACGTGACGTCCAGGGAGAAAAGAAAAAAAAATGTCTGGCCGTTGAGAACGGTGACGTCCAGGAGAAAAGAAAAAGATTACAGTAAACGTATCAAATCTGACCGACTACGTAACTTGCTGTAACTTTTTAATATTATTTGGAATCATCTTTTTCTGTTTAAAGTTGACCTCTCTCCGAACCATATATAAAGGTCTCAACTTGCTTTCCAACAGAAGTGGGACTAAAATGTTGTGATCTCCAGAGATAATTTCGGATCCTTATGATCAGTTGAAGGCTTATTAATCGGTACTCTGAATTCGGAGAAGTTTGAGCATTCTCAAAAATAAAAATGAAGGTAAAGGAAGGCTAGGAAAACATAAAAATTTGAGTATTAATTCTTTATTTGTTTTCCTATAATTAGTCTATAGAAAAAATAAAAAAGATTCCATTCAACTAATAATTAGCCACGCAATCGCTGCAGTAGTGCAGTGCTTTTATGTTTAGAAAGAAATTAGCCACGCAATCGCTGCTGTAGTCGGTCAGATTTGATACGTTTACTATAATCTTTTTATTTTCTTCCTGGACGTCACCGTTCTCAACGGCCAAACATTTTTTTTTCTTTTCTCCCTGGACGTCACCGTTCTCAACGGCCAGCTCCGCTTCTAATCTGCGTGGCTAAGTGTTATTAATCGGGACGTTACGAAAGGTAACGTCTTTGTTAGATTTCAAAATCTGACGAATTCTTTATTCTATGTCGATATTAATTTAATATTTTTTCTATTAATAAAAAATTCGGCTAATAAGGACCGGAATTTCAAATTCCATATTTTCTATAATTTTTAAAAGGAGCCGGATTTTTAATAAGGGTCTTTGATTCATTATTTTTTTCCAACTCTTAACCTTTTAAATTTCGAATTTCGTTAATATTTGTAAATATTTAATTTAAGATTCTATCATCTATTAAATAAATAGAATTCGGGGCTCCAAGTGCATACACCATCTATAGCCGCGGACTACGCAGATTTCAAAAATCGACGATGCGCCGATGTCACAAAATAAAAGAGAGCCCCTACTATAAAAATTCAAAACATAAAAATAAAAATTAAATATTTCTGGCTTCAGTTCCTCCTCCCTCTCTCGCTTCTCGATAGACCTCCCCGCTCTTGCTCCAAGCCACACCTACACTCCCAAGCACATCCCCTCTCACTCTCTCTTCTCTCGCCTCTGTTCTTTTTTTTTATTGATCTAGGGTTAGACCTTCTAGCTCCGTCAATGGCGGAGCAGAAGAGGTGGACCTGGGATGTACCAGGATTCGAATCAAGGGGTTCCTTTGAGAGGGAGGAGGCTACAGCTGGAGCCCACCGCCCCTTTGTAAGGCGGCTCTCCATTTCTCCCTCGACACTAGCACCTTGCTATGAGCTGTCTAGACCAGCTGTTACGACCAAGCTTCAGAGACTGGAGAAGCAAGTGAAGGTTTGTCACTGCGTAAAGCTGAAAAAATTGCTTTAAATCCTTGTTTTAATGGAATTTTCCCCAGATACTGGCCTTTTTTCCGCTGCTGATTTGGTTCTTAACTTCATGAGCTTGTGTATGATTTGAGAAATCATCGGGTTACTCTTTGCTTGAGAAATTTGCCATGGCCATGTTCAGACCTAATCTTGTTAAGCAATAGCAATTCATGAAATTCCTATTTGTTTAGTTCTTCCTATGCCTACAGATAGTGATGCTGGGAGTTAGTTCAAGGAAAGCTCTAATAATGGCACAACTCTTTAGTCAGTTTATTAATTTTTATAGAATGAATTAATCAGTTAAAATTGAAAATAATAGCTTTGCGAGCTTTGTAATAATGCTTTGAGCGGCTTGTTATGATACTAATGAATTGGAATTTCATTCAGAATACTAGAGAGGATTACATAGAGCTGAGACAGGAAGCAAATGACCTGAGAGAGTATTCAAATGCCAAACTTGACCGTGTAACTCGATATCTTGGTTTTTTAGCAGATAGAGCTCGGAAATTAGGTACTGCAATTTTGTTTGTTTGTTAAGTTCATAAACTTTTTTGTTCATGCTCATTCCCTTTTCTCTGATGAACCAATCCAATTCTAGCATTTAGTTATTATGATGCCCGAAACAACAGTTTGCTTTTCGTTGTCCAAACCACAGTATGCTTTGAGAGCACTCTTATTTGATACTTCTAGTGTCACTGTATTAATTCGACAATGCTGGAGTTGCAAACTACAACACTTTTGAGCGCAATCAACATAATTAAAATCCTATTTGGACTGTGTCGATATATTAAAGTTTTATTTAGAACTATGTATTTATTTTAATGGGCTGTCTTTTGTTGTCAGATCAAGCTGCACTTGAAACTGAGGCCCGAATAACTCCTTCAATGAATGAAAAGAAAAGGCTTTTTAATGAGTTATTAACTCTAAAAGGTACAATTATTCTATTCCTTTTTTGTTGGCATATGCATCAGGACCCGGTTTATACTTTTTTAGTCCTCTTAACATAAAAAAAACTCCTTTCCAGGCAATGTGAAGGTGTATTGCCGTACAAGACCGTTATTTGAAGACGAAGGTCCTTCATTGGTTGAATTTCCTGATGATGTCACCATCCGTGTGAATACCAGAGATGAGTCGTTAACCAACCCAAAGAAGGACTATGAATTTGATCGGGTATATGGGCCCCATGTTGGACAAGGCAAGAAATCTCATTTATTTTTTTAATAATTCTGTGTTAATTAAAAAGTAGTCTATTGAACGTATACTCATTTTATTTCAACAGGAGAACTTTTTCAGGATGTACAACCATTTGTGCAATCAGCTCTGGATGGTTACAACATCTCTGTGTTTGCTTATGGGCCTAGTCGTTCTGGGAAAACACACACTATGGTATTTTTACATGCTTGTTTATACATGCCATTTTTAGCTTGTAATGAATAATTTTCTCTAAGATATATTTTTTTTTCAGGAAGGGTCTAGTCATGAGCGTGGTTTATACATACGGAGTTTTGAAGAGCTCTTCGACCTTTCAAATTCAGATACTACCTCCATATCTCAGTACAATTTTTATGTCACTGCCCTTGAACTTTACAACGACGAGGTTAGTGTTATGTCATAGTATAAAAAAACTTGTACTTTATCATGTTGTTACCTCTCTTGTAGTTTTTTATAGTTATTTTCTTGTACAAATTAGGTGAACGATTTACTGTCAGAAACTAGAAGTGCTTTTCCAAAGGTGAGGATGGGCATGCAAGACTCATACGTAGAACTTGTGCAAGAGAAAGTGGAGACCCCGATGGACTTCTCTAGAGTTATTAAAGCAGCTATCAAGAAACGAGAAGTAGTATCATCAAAAGCTGCCTTCTCTCATTTGTAGGAGATAAATCATACATTTCTTATTCATAAGTTAAACCACTGATTTACGTTCTGGGTCAAATGCTTTGTTTGAGCTTGATTTATTGATTTATTCTTTCTCTTTGTGCTGAATTTTGTATAAATAGTACAATTCTTGATGTATATTTCTCGAGCCATGTAAAATTCTAGAGATAAGAGTGTAATTTCAACTTTATTTCGAAATTCCAGGATAGTTACGATTCATATACACTACACAAATTGTGTGACAAGAGAGCATACATACAGCAAGCTGTCTCTTGTTGATTTACCGGGGAGTGAATGCCTAGTAGAGAATGATGCCAAGGAGCATGTAACAGATTTTTTGCATGTGTCAAGATCACTGTCAGCGTGAGTTCCCTTTCTCTTTCATTTTTCTGAGTTTGAATTAATCAATCTGATCCATATAAAGTAATTGAGGTTTCTGTTAGGTACAATTTTTAAACTTCTAAAGTTATTTTTATTATCCTTTTTTTTGTTTGCTGAGCATCTTAAAGGTGGGATATATCCCCATAACTTAACCAAGTGAAGTGCTTAAGATTGTAATTTTTTAACTGTCACTTTCAATTTCTTCTTAGTTTCAATATTCATTTAATTATTTATCTATTTATCTTGGTTCTTCATTGACTCAAATAGGTTGGGTGATGTTTTATGGTCCTTGAGCTCAAAAAAAGAAGTTGTTCCATATGGAAACTCTAGACTTACACAGACTCTTGCTGACTCATTAGGTATCTAACTTATACATCTCGTCTTTTCAAATGTTGAGTTTTATTTTATAGAAGCTTTCGCCGATTTCTACTAGATAATGTATCCAAAACTGTGCTCCTTTATACTGTCAGGTGGCACCTCGAAGACCTTGTTGATTTTTCATCTGAACCCAAGCACTTCAAATCTGTCTAGAACGTTATCAACCCTTAGTTTCTCGGCAAGGGCTAGAAATTCTGAATTAAGTCTCGGCAACCGTGACACAATAAAGAAATGGAGAGATGTGGTAAATCTTCTTTCTTTGTTCTTTTGTCTGTGTTCAATCTTAAATACTGGTTATCATTGATTGACCAATGATTTAGCATTACTAAAAAGCATATTTTCTTTTAATTATAGGCCAATGACTCAAGGAAGGAGCTACAAGAGAAAGAGAAAGAACTAATGGATTTAAAAAAGGAAATGTTGGGATTAAAAGTTGCACTGAAGGATGCCAATGATCAGTGTACCCTTTTATTCAATGAAGTTCAGAAAGCTTGGAAGGTCTCTTTCACTCTTCAGTCTGACTTGAAGGTATCATGATCCCTTGTTCTTTATGTCATTTATTTGTTTATTTTGAAAAAAAGGCTGTAAAGCCCAATATATTACTAACAGAAACAGTTACAATGTATCTAAAACAATCCTACTTGACCCCTAGACCCAAAAAAACCCTTAAACAGGTCCGGAAGTCTCAGCACTCAACACTATGCTTCATTGACAGAAACTGTCCAGCTAGCTGCTCATCCGTACCATAAACTGGTACAGGGCTGTAAGCTGAACGTTTCAAGTCTCAGCCCCATCTTTATGTCATTTATAATTTTACGGGACTTCTTCCCTGAGTTCCTTTTTATCTCTTTGGTTTTTTAGTCAGAAAACAAAATGCTTACTGAGAAAGAGAAGGTCGAAAAAGAACAGAACCTCCAGCTAAAGAATCAAGTTTCTCAACTTCTGAACATAGAACAAGAACAGAAAACACAAATTAGGGATCGTGATTTGACCATTCAATCGCTGCAGGTATAAGAAAATGGCTTCTATTTTTTGTTTTTATTCGTACATGTCATCTTTAGTTGTGATTTAAAATGTGATCATTTGGTAATTTGAAAATGCACCCAATATCTATGGCTCTCCTTGCAGTATTCATGATTTTTTGATATTTACAGAACAAATTTAAATTGAAAGGATTATTCTAAGGGAACTCCTTTTTTTTATTTGCATTGTTGGCTTTGTTCTTTATCTTTGAGAAAAGTTGGTATCTGTTTCAATTGTTAATTTCCTTTTTAAAGATAACTTTTACCAACAGAACCTTTTATAGGAAGGTAATCACAATAATAAAGAAGGAATTAATTTGATTTTGGAGAATTCTTTTTTTTTTTTTTGAGTAAAGATTTTGGAGAATTCTTAAAGGTAAAATTCATTTTTATTGGCCTTCCCCTGAATCATGTTTGGTGTTACTGAATTAGGGGTAAGGCTAGAACCCAGTTAAGGTTTGATGTAATTTTAGATTTCCTTTGTAATACAACAATCCATGAACCTGTTTTGCAACAACTGATAAACATTGGTTGCTTCTTTGCAAAAGACCCTTGTTTTCATAAATGGTACAATATATCATTTCAGGATGATATACATGTAATCTTGCAATTTACAGGCTAAACTTAAGGCTATTGAGTCTCAACTTAAAGAATCCAGTGAGGCAAGATCAACTTTTGGTTCAGAATCAGGTTCAACTGGGGTGGTATCTAATACAAAAGCACTGGAGTCGACTGCTGATTCCGTACAAGTGACCAAAAAGCTTGAAGAGGAATTATCAAAGAGAGACGCCCTTATAGAGGTTTGATATAGACGTTTGAAGTTTATAGATTAAACTGTATTTTTTGTAAAATCCCTCTCTACTGTGTCCAGATATTAAGTTTTGATTGCTAATGTTTCAGAAATTACACGAGGAAAATGAGAAGCTCTTTGACCGTCTCACTGAGAAGTCAGGTTTGGGAGGTTCACCCCAGGTAATATTGTGAATTTTACATAAATGAAAAAGCACAAATAACTACCCAAACAAAATGGCGAAGTTAAGAAAAAAAAAAACAATATCATGCATATGTGCTACCGAAACTAACTATTTTCATTAAGCTCTGAATGTGAATCTATCTATGTAACTTCAAGGTTGCTGTATTGAGATTCATACACTTTTCAAGTTAACAAAACATTTTGTTTATAGTTAAGGTCCGTACAGGAGGAATTCTAACTTTAATTGCAACAATCTCCTTTACAGGTTGCAAGTCCATCCATTAAAAGGGCAGTTAGTAGTACACAGGGCAAGGATCCAAGCAGGTCATTAAAAGATTTTCTTTTTTCGCAGAAGATACTAATTAAAAATATGCTCGACTTTATTTGTTGGATTTTGTAATTACAGCAGCAAGGCACAGCCTCAGATTGGCGCACAGTCACAAGTGGGCTTTCGGGGAAGTGAAAATGCTGGGGCAATTGTGAAGACGAGCAATGAATTAGCAAAGACCACTCCAGCAGGCGAGTACTTAACATCTGCACTAATGGAGTTCGATCCTGAACAATTCGAAAGCTTTGCTGCTATCTCTGACGGTGCAAATAAACTTCTCATGCTGGTTAGTAGCATTACAATAAGACAGTTTCATGTGCAATTGTGAAAATTGGGTTTTGATAAGGCTTGATTTGATAGACAAGGTCAAATGTATTTGTTTCTCTCTTTGTAATCATTCTAAGAGAAATGTCCTTGTGTAGGTTTTGGCTGCAGTCATTAAAGCAGGGGCTGCAAGGGAGCATGAAATACTCGCCGAAATCAGAGATGCTGTTTTTGCATTTATCCGTAAAATGGAGCCCAGGAAAGTTATGGACACAATGCTTGTTTCCCGAGTGAGAATATTGTACATCCGATCATTAATTGCCAGGTCACCAGAGTTGCAATCTATCAAGGTAAACAAGCAGCATTTTCAATACATCCTTTATTACTCGAGTTATTTTTTCATGGAGGCTACCAGCAACTTCCCTCTGTCATTTTTTCTTGTGTAAACTTGGGAGTTTGCTCTAATGCTCCGGTAGCCTGTTCAATCTCTTTTCACCAGTAGCCTTCCTCATGTAATTTTTGGCTCTGTTAGTAAAAAATAAAAAACATTTAATTTAACATTCTGATGCACTATGGCTGCTGTTGAAACAGGTTGCACCTGTTGAAAGGTTTCTAGAAAAGTCAAATTCTATCCGGAGCAGAAGTTCGAGTAGAAGCAATAGCCCTGGTAGATCTCCAGTTTACCATGATTCCAGTTCACGAATGTCATTAATCAATGAGCACGTTCATGGATTTAAGGTCAATATAAGACAAGAAAAGAAAAACAAGTTATCGTCTATAGTTTTGAAGCTCAGAGGCATAGATCAGGTAAAGTAAAAAAACTTCTATCTTAATTTTCATATTTTGGCATCAATATATTCTTGAATTATCGTGTTCTAAATAACTTAAATCCGTGAAAAGTTTTATTGGTATATCTTTAGCTTATTAATAACTAGCAGCAAAGGAGAAGTTATTTAAAATATTAGTGAGTTGTAGGGGCTTTTTAAGTTTTTCTTTGTGCATTACTCTTACTTCAATCCTCTCCATTCCCCTTCTAAAAGGAAACTTGGAGACAGCATGTAACTGGAGGGAAACTGAGAGAACTAACAGAGGAGGCAAAAGCCTTTGCAATAGGCAACAAGGCTCTTGCTGCACTCTTTGTTCACACGCCAGCTGGCGAGCTGCAACGCCAGATCCGATCATGGCTTCTGGAGAACTTTGAGTTTCTATCAGTCACTGCTGCTGATGTGGCAGGTGGAGCGACTGGGGAGCTCGAGCTTTTGTCTACTGCAATTATGGATGGGTGGATGGCTGGTCTAGGCACTGCTCAGTTCCCAAGTACCGACGCTTTAGGTCAACTGTTATCTGAGTACAGTAAGCGTGTCTACACATCACAACTGCAGCACATGAAGGTTTTCTTACTGTTTCATCTTATACTTTTAACTTGTACAATAATGCCAATAATGCAATGTTTTTCTTGTTTCACATCTGTTCTAAGTTGCGAGCATTGTTTGAGTGCAAGTTAATATAGAGTTTTCCATAATGGTTTTTAATTTAAATAACCCGGAGTTCTTTTTTCAGTGTTTCCATCTGGAAAAAAAAATCTATACAGAGTTTTTCATAATGATCTAATGGATATATATTATAAGAGGTTCACTTGGTTTTGATCTACCCCCTTCAGTTACTAAACCTTTTGTTTTCATCCCATCAACTCAGTTCCTTTCATCAGGTAAACAAACTAAACTAAATTTGCAGTACATTCTCTATCCTTCCCAGTTGTCCTTGATCCATCAATTTCCTTTTTTTTTTCTTCCCCTTCGCATTTCTCTGTTACTTTGAACATTATCAGGGGCAGTGCCCACGATATGTTATAGGATGTGGCAAAATTTTAGGGTGGGGCATATGTTTTGTAATTATTTGAATTACAAGCATATGTTTACATTTTTTCTGAAAAAATCATACCTGAAGAAGCATATTTTTTTAACTTTTGGGGGCTAGGGGGTGGCAAGTGCCACCTCCTGCCCTTACTTTGATGACCTCTTTCATTATTAAGCCTTATCTAATGTTTTGTACAATAACGGACTTGTAAGCTGACAAGTTAGTATTTTTCTTATGAGACCGCATCAGTGCTGACTCTAAAATAGATGTTCTTCGTAGTCTTTTCCCCATATTTTACCTGTCTTGTTTGTGAGGCATGGCAATTGTAGTCTTTGAATATTTATGTTAACATAAACTGTATTCTTAGCTAATGCAGTAATGCTACTATTATACTTTTAGGATATAGCTGGTACTCTGGCAACCGAAGATGCCCCTGACCAAGCCAGTGTCTCTAAGTTGCGCTCTGCCCTGGAATCTGTTGATCACAAGAGGAAGAAGGTTTTTTCTGAGCCTAATTTGCCTCCTTTTTATTTAATATGCTAAAAATTAATCTGTTGCAAAGTCAGAATTTCCGGTGTATCCCTGTATACCCAAAACATATCATGTATATTGCAAAACACAATATATTATGGATGACTATACAAAGCACTGTAATATCACAGATATCTCTGTAGTCTTACTTATATTGTAATTGTCCCTATTGTTGCTAGGATGTCGAGCTCCTTCAGTTTATTTTGATACCAATATTTACTTCTATGATAATTGTATGTATTGCATAAATAATTTTTACCCCTGTTGTCCAAGAAATAGTTGCTTGGCTGATCATTTTATCCTTTGCCTTGCTCTATCAGATTCTACAACAAATGCGTAGCGATAGTGCCCTGTTATCAAAAGAGGAAGGAGGTTCACCCATTAGAAACCCTTCTACAGCAGTCGAAGATGCCCGTTTAGCATCTCTCATATCTTTGGACAACCTACTAAAACAAGCCAAGGTACATCTCTGCACTAATTAGCAATTGTTTTCTTTACCTTCACCTATTAGATAATCCTCAGAATTAACTTCTTTAGTATTTTTTTTTGTATAGTATTCACTGTTAATTATTTGTATTCTGAAATCAGGAGATAATAAGGCAAGCTTTGGCCAGAACTTTGACAAAATCGAAGAAAAGGGCTTTGCTGGCATCTGTTGATGAATTACTAGACCAGATGCCTTCCCTGCTTGACATAGATCATCCATGTGCTCAGAAGCACATATCAGAAGCACGCGTAGTAGTAGAGGTATTCTCAGCACTTCTCTTTAGGTTCTTCCACAATTTGCACCTTGTTTTTAAGAACTTATTTTCAAATGACCTGCAACTTTTCCAGTTTAACTCAGACTAAAATAATTCCAGAATTAGATCTTGAAGAAACTTAGAATTTAAGTTCTAAATCTGGTTAACTTTTATTTACTTCATCACAAAAAGAAACGGCTGGGTTCTTGCAAATGTACTAAACTTAGATGATATTGCAAGTACGAGAGGTCGTTGGTACAATTTAAAGTTGGATATAGGGTGTGCAAAGGACCATCTCTTTAATGAAAATTTGTCAAGGTACTTATTTCTATAAATTGATACAGTCTGCGCCAGAAGGAGAGAGCAGTATTGATGAGGCGACACAAGGCGGGGTCCAATCAAACTCAAGTTCATTATCCGGCGACGGTGAAGTTTCTCAATGGAATGTCTTACAGTTCAACACTGGTTCGACAAACCCATTTATAGTGAAATGTGGAGCGAACTCCAACTCTGAGCTGGTAATAAAGGCTGACTCGCGGGTCCAAGAGCCCAAAGGAGGAGAGATAATACGGGTGCTTCCAAGGCCATCTGTTCTGGCTGAGATGAGTTTTGAAGAGATCAAACAGGCTTTCGATCAATTGCCGGAAGCAGTTAGCTTGCTTGCTCTGGCACGAACTGCAGACGGTACTAGAGCAAGGTACTCTAGATTGTATAGAACTCTTGCTAGCAAGGTCCCTGCTTTAAGAGAAATAATTGCTGAGATGGAGAGGGGTGGGGTTTTCAAGGATGTGAGGTCATAGTATTGGGGTGGGGACTATATTTTATGATGTATTTTGTGTAGAGTGAATACGATGCTGGGTGTAGCACCAGCATGTATCTTGTCTGTATTGGGACAAGAATGTCATTTATATTTGACATTTGCCATGTTATATAATTGTTTTGGATACAAGAGCAGTGAAATTTTCTCATCTCGTTGTATGGATGGCTAGTGTCTTTCTCGAAACAATCTACTTATTGACTATATCAAAATCCCAGCTTCATGGTGTAAAAGTGATTGCCATTTATTATGCAAGCAATCGGCCGAAAAGTAAGATACGAGTAAACACGTCAAGAAGCATTAATTGCAGCTTCAATACCACAGGACCACAGGAAAAGCCTACACTACTCTTCTAGAAATATTTGTTAGGAAATTATTGAAATTTTTCGTGGGTAGTTGTGCAACCCAAAAAGGCTTGTTATATCAGAATATTTGAAATCTCTTTTTGAGAGCTGTCGACACTTAAAACAAAAATAAGAATATTTGATGAAAAATAACTTGTTAATCCATGCATATTAGTATATTTGTGGATGCATACTACATGCATTTAGAAAAAAAAACATTATTATTATTACTTTCAAAAGGAAAATCGAAAAAAGTTCCGGCGTGGATCCAATTTGTTCTCTTCGGATCGAACAGTTCGGATTTCATGTCCTGCTTTTTCTAAGCGACAAAAAGCATGAGCCGGCTTGTAGAGAGAAGAAAGGAACTCTTCAATCAACGCTGCTCAAGAATCAGCTCAGGAATAGCTCAAGTGTGATCTCGATTTCTACGGGAAGACAATGGAGACTACGCTTCTTCCCCATCCGGGCCCGGCGATGGGAAACCCTAACATGGACGGAGGAGCCAATCCGGCGATGCCTCCTCCGCCCGGCACGGACATGACCGGAATATGCTTCCGCGACCAGCTCTGGCTCAATACCTACCCCCTTGACCGCAACTTGGTTTTTGATTACTTTGCCTTGTCTCCATTCTATGACTGGTCTTGCAATAACGAGCAGCTTCGGTCTCGCGCCATTCATCCCCTCGATCTCTCCCAACTCTCGTAGTTCCCTATACTTCTCTGGATATTTAATTATTACTATAATGAAGTTATGTACCGAGTGCTTACCTCCCTTAAACTTACTGGGTGCAGAAGTCGATACTGGTACCAGCCCTGGTGAATGAATGCAAAGGGTAAAATTATGAGGAGTTTAGTTTCAATTTGACAACATTGAGATCCAGTTTTTAATTCGCTGGTGTAATAAATTGTGAATTTTGTTTAGTAATAGTGCTGGAAGGTAGAGTGACATAGTTGGTACCAATGTACTGGTCCAACTGTGTCAAAGCTAGTTTTGCATTGAGGTAGAATTTTGAGGTTAAATGTCTCTGTTGAGTGTGACAGAGACCAGTATGCTAGCTCTTGATTAGATAAAACTATGTAATCAATATTCTGGTAAATAGAATGTGCTAATATAGCCTTTTTTCAAACAAAAAAGGTTATGTACCGAGAATGGGTTGTATTTTAGTTTGATTTATCGTTGTCACCAAAAGTTGGGTTCTTTAGCCAAAACTTCCTTTTCATTACAAAAGAACGCCTAGATCAAAATTCTGTCAATGGATGTGTCAGTTGTGTTTCTCGAGCATTACAGCTGTCTGCAAGAGTTTTTAAAAAAAAAAATAAAGCTTTTCAGCTAGAATCCTGACATTAAATCCATTCCTTGCATCTTTTAATCAACTGCTACTACTAGTGGAGCTCCTTTTTGTTATTCTTATCAACAAAATCCCAGTAATGTACCATTGTTACCCATAAATAAAAAATAGATGTTTTATTATTGCAAGTTTTTAATGCCTAAAGTTAATTAGACTTTTAACTTGATATTGCCTAATAAGATGTGTTTTTGGATACTGATCTTTCCAGGAAAATGACTGGGATTGAATACATGTTAAGTGAAGTGATGGAACCTCACCTCTTTGTGATCCGTAAGCAGAAGAGAGATGGACCAGAAAAGGTTAATCCGGTGCTGACCTATTATATCCTTGATGGTTCAATTTACCAGGCCCCACAGCTTGGCAGTGTTTTTGCAGCTCGTATTGTGAGTTTTTTTTATCCCCTTTTTAAGTTGTGTCGGTTCCACTTTGTTTTAGAAAAGGACATAATATTCAATTATGTGGATATAGTGATTTGGAATATTATTGACCATCGGTACAATAGTAATCTTGTATCACTGTGATGTAACCAGAGCTATTCTTGGTTTTCAGTAGCTGGTATTGAGCTACTGTTGTTGATTCCTGATTCAACATATTGGTACTAGTTGGTAAGTACTGATTTGTAGTTTTCATTATAGTATTGGATGATAGAATAAAATTAAATCTGTTCTTTTTTTTTTAAATTGCTAACTAATAAAACCTTTTTGCAGGGCAGGGCTCTTTATCACCTTTCAAAGGCTTTTACAATAGCATCTACCAAACTGGAAAAAGTTGGGAATGGTATGTATTTTCAAAGTTAGTTTATTATGATTCCTGACTACTGGTGGCAAATTATTTTTATTACCATAGTAAAAGTTGTTTTGGAAGAACATATGTTTTTAGTTTTGAATTGAGATTAATGTCATACTTATGGCATTGCAGCGGATGCTGACAATGAATCAGTGAGTTCTGAGCCCAAGCCTCAAAAGGAGACAATTGATATAAAGGAACTGAAAAGAGTGGATCACATCCTTGGTGCCCTTGGTCGAAAGGTAGAACTGCATTTTTTCACATTTACTATAGTACTAGTGCCCCTTTGTTGATTTTTTTTGGGGGGGGGGGGGGGGGTGCTTACCAAATATTGGGAACCATGTTATTTAAATAATTGAAATGCAAAAAGAAAATTTCGAGTTAATATAAAGGGAATTCTTACTATAGGTAGTTGCCATTTACCAAGTTAGAAAATTTGATTTGTGATTCAGGTGGCCATTTTATGGACGGATTTTTGAGGGACTGACTCTATTATGTAGGGAGTCTATATACTATAATATCTTGAATGTTGGAATAGTCTGAAGGTCAAACAGATCTGTTGAATTTTCTAATCTTCTTAAAGAACATATTTGTAGTATGAAACTACGAGACTCTTGACTATTTTGTTTTTTACTGGCAATCATGTGTTTATTGGACACATTATATCCATATCGGATACCAAACTATCGAAATTTTGGTTAAATGATTATGTGATCTTGCAGCTACCTCCGGCACCTCCACCTCCAGCATTTCCAGAAGGATACGTCCCACTGACAGCAGCGTCAGAGGCAGATAAAGCACCAGAGGACCAGCGGCCGTCTGATGCACAGCCTCCATCTATTGATCCTATCATTGACCAAGGCCCTGCCAAAAGGCTCAGGACCCAATAGCGAGACCATTTAGAGTGAATCTGGCGTCTAATGGTATAGGCTACAGTGACTAATTCCTAAGAAAACCTGGAATTCAAGACAAGGACTGGTTTCTTGTCTCACTTCCTTTTGTGGGGAAGGAAAATGATTGGTTAAATCTGTATGTAAGTTTTTAGCATTGTAGGTCGTCTTTTCCTTTCACTCGTGACCTTTTCTAGTTGACTAGGTGGCTTTGTAATGTAAATCTAGTTTACATCTTTTTATTTTTAAGAAGAGTGATAACTACACATAAGGTATTATCTTTTTGTATTTTTTAAGGAAAATATGTATACTCGAATATAGAAGTATTTACACCTTATATTATTAGGACGAAAAGGTATGCTCTCCAACTTTTTTATGATCATTAAGAAAAGAAAAAAAATGATGAATATTTTGCATACCGGATAGAAATATTTGTGAATAAAGATATAAACAATTTGCATGTGAAGTATAAATATTTTAAAAAAGAAACAGATAAGGTGTGCATAATATAAGACACAAAAATATTTTTTCTTTCAGGATATACACAAGGAATGCATAATATATGGTACAAAAATAATTAACTTCCAAAAAAATTGGTTGGCATCATTTGGGATAGTAACGCAATTCATTACATTAATGTTTAGACAGACAGAATCAGCGTGAGAGTAGCCGTTTCAAATATGTCTTCCTGCCGTGTAGTCCCAAGCTGTTCCAGCTCACTGCTAACAATGACAGACATCCTTCGGTTGGAATCTGGAAACGCAATCTTATCCTTTCAGAATTCAGATGGGTTGATGGCGGTTTGTTTCCATCCCTGGTTTCCCTCCCTGCGAACTTGTCCGTTGTTTTAGCTGGGAACTCCTTGCGAAAATATATTTAATTTTCACCACAATCCACAAACTCATTAAAAAAATAACAAAATTCATCTCCAACTAAATTATGTTACTCCAACAAAACCAAGAGAATCAAGTTCCATGGATCATCTTATCCAGAATGGAAAAGAGAAATTCCTCCTATCGAGGCTGTTTGATAACATAATTTGGACTAATTAAAGTTTAATTCATATTGAAGAGTTAATATTCGATTGTTTTAATCCACAAGTTATAAGTAGATGTTAAATAAATTTAATATACGGATAGAAGTGTATTAAGATTCAAGCGGGAATTTAGAATCTGCAATAGAAAAATTTGTTAAAATATTAAAAGAACTGATCTTAATCTGCGCTAATCCGAACTGGTATTAAAAAATAGCAAGCAATTAGGGGGCGTTTGATTTCTGTCAAGATGATCCATTCTAAAACGAGCGAATTAAATCATTATTAAAACTTTTTTATAAATCACCTGTAAAATCAATCGGATTGTTTAGAATTTTTCTTAATTTGTCATTTTAAATCGGATTGTTCTGAGCCTTCTCTTTTTCTAAGAACTGTTGATAAACAGCATGCCTCTTGAGGTTTAATAGTATTATAATTGATTATAGAATATAGATAACAAATGCCGCCGCCTTAGCATGTCAGTTTGAAGTTTGAACTTGCTCTGCCAGCAAAGCACCAACTGGTCAAAAGGAGAAGGCACACTCCCACTTGAATCCTTGATACATGTCCCTGCTGCCACCTGAGGTAACAATATTATCTATCTATTCGCCTTTTCGAGTTCAGTAGAGGTAGCTAAGAACATTTAATGTGATTAAATAAATAATAATTTTCAGATTGGCCATATTAATTTGAGTGGTTCCGTTCCAGCTGTATGATAGATATAACAGGTAGTAGCTTGCTGATTTCAAGTTTCGGAAGTAATTATTATATAATTTTAATTCCTTTTCAGTTATTTTGAATACATCATGTATCGATTATAAATTATGAATTTGTTGAGATATCATTAGACAATAACTTAAAAGGGATGGCTCTTTTTATAAATTTTATAGATAATATTAATTTGAGCAATGCTCCACTATATCATATTTTTTTTTTTTGAGAAAATTTAATAATTGGAGTTTAACTATCCTATCAAATAAGAATAAGGAACGTTTATTTACTTTTTAAGACTAGTTCCTAAATTTTAATAAGAGATTATTCACTTATAAATATAAATTACAATAAATTATTTTAAATTGTTGTTACTTGATTTTTTGTGTGTGTGTAAATCTCAATAACATCACCTAACCATTCAATCAAATAAACATGAATCATGAACCATCCGACAAAACCTTCATATAATAGAATAATAATTTTCTATTAATTGGTATGTCTATAGTTATGTTATTGTTCTGTTATGTATGATTACCAAGTCTGGTCAAACTTAGAAAAACATATATTTTTTTCCCTCGTCCTCTGTTCTCTAGATTCGGTCCTAGTGCAGTTTTTCGCGCCTTTTTTACTTTTTATTTTTTATTTTGACATTTTCTCATTCTTTGCACTTTCCTGTTTAGTAGACCTTTTTTTGCTCTTTTGCGTTTTTTGTTTGAGAAAATATCTCTCTCTGCACTCTTGAAGGGATCTTTTCACATGTCATATATTATGATCAAAAGATGTGTTATTATAAAAAATATTTGTAAAAAGAGTGAGGTTACGGTATCATGCACATCGTATATTGGTCCATATATACTATAGATTACTATTTTTATTTTTAAAATTCAAACACAATTTGAACTATTTTTAATCATATGAATACACACTTGTAGAACAAATTTACATTTTTTATGTTTTTACTAAATTTTAAATAGGTAAAAAAATACTTAATCTAAAAATTCTCGCCATTTCAAAAGTAGTGATTTTTTATCTATTTAGAAAAATAGTAAAACAATTTTATAAAAAAATGTAAAATTTGGTCTGGGAGTATATTTTCATACGGAGATCATGCTCAATGGTTCACTTCAAGATTGTTTGTATTTTTTTTTTTTGTTTGGCCAAATTGCCCATGAGCTTCGATTGTTTGTATTTTCGAAACGAAGATATTGAGTACAAAATACATTTATAAATTTATATAAAGGTGAGACGATTTAAATACAATTGAGTACAAAATACATTTATAAATTTATATAAAGGTCAGACGATTTAAATACAATTGGAGGATTTAATTTGAGTTCTATTGAGATTAATACTCCTAAAATGATCCATGGTGAGTGCCGCAAAAGATCCTCCTGTGAGAGGCGGGGTGCGTGTGTGTTGTCTATGTCCAAAGTCTCTGCTACTTGCCTACTTGCCTACTTGCCGTGCTCTCCCGGTCTGAACACGTATCCTCTGCATTAACTCAAAAGAGAATCTTTTGAGTTAATGCATCTCGGCCGTCTGATATTAAACGGAGCCAATCTAGCTGTCTTTAATATTAGTGCGATCTAATTTGCACGGATATTAAAGTAAATCGGATGGTCCAGATGCATTAACTCAAAAGATTCCCTTTTGAGTTAATGCAGAGGATACGAAGTCCTCCCGGTCTCCCCTCTCAGAAAATTTATCCCGACTCACCTTGTCCAACGGTAAACGGAAAGGCTACTTATTTAAGTTCAACAAGTTACAAACAAGCTCATCTCCAGTTAATCTCCATTTCTCCTTTCCACCTTATTCTATTCTAATGGCGACAGGAAATCTTGGCTGCGTAGTGGTAGCAGTAGATGGCAGTGAAGAGAGCATGAAGGCCCTCCAGTGGGCCCTCGACAACCTCCGTCTCCGCCCCGGCGGCGCCGCCTCTGAGGAAGGCGGAGAGGTAGTTGAACCGGGTGTTCTCGTCGTTCTCCATGTACAATCACCGCCTTCCATCGCTGCTGGGCTCAACCCCGGCCCCATCCCCTTTGGTGGCCCAAGTAAGAATCATGCAATTGTGAATCATTCAATAATCAGCTTAATTATTTTTTTGTGTTAAGTTGCTTGATTTGATTTCCTTTAAGCATCCTTTTTTGTGCCGGGATTTAAGGTGAAGTAGATGTACCGGCGTTTTACGCCGCAATTGAGGCGCACCAGAGGCGGATTACACAGGCAATCATGGATCATGCTCTAAAGATTTGTGAGGGCAAGGGGGTAACGAAAAATTGATCAAATTCTAGCTTGGTTTAGAGTTTATCTTCAATTGTGAAACATTTGTGTTTGATCTAGTGTTGTTGATTTACTTTAAATTGAAGGTAAATGTGAAGACTGAGGTGATCGTTGGTGATCCAAAGGAGAAAATTTGTGAGGCTGCTGCTAATTTGAAGGCTGATCTCCTTGTCATGGGATGCCGCGCTATTGGGCCAATTAAGAGGTTTGTTGAGGATAAAAAATCAATTATTAGAGATGGATTACATTGATAGTAGAGATCAATTAGTATCAATTAGCGGATATAGAAAATTGTATGGTACAAAATTATCAACTATCAACCGTTACAAATGCAAACCGTGGAAGAAGAGAAAAATTAATGGACAGAGCAGGCACAGGATGGGAATTTAATTGAAATTAGAGTGAACTAACGAGTAACAACGTCAAAGAATTAATTAAACCTTGGTTAAACTTTAAGCCCAAAATGAACCAACTTAGCAATATAAACAGATCAAAATGGCCTGCTACTTCAAAAAGAAAAATGATAATAATAAGAATAATAGAAAAGAAAGAAATATGATGGAATTGAAATATAAATTGTTGCAGGATGTTCCTTGGGAGCGTGAGCAATTACTGCGTCAACCATGTTTGCTGTCCAGTAGTTGTGATGAAAGATGCCTAATTTCTCTTCTTCTTGTACGATATCGTTTTATCTCCAGGTCAAGTTTGTTGCTATCCTAAACAGTTTACAACTTTTAATTTTGTTAGAAATTTCCTTTTGTGATGGCTGGTTGCACTGCCTCTGGGCATTTATTTATTTATTTGATGATGTTCAGCTTGCATAGGTTCAGGGCTTTATGTACAGAAAAATCACTGGTATTGGTTCTGTTTCTTGAATAAAATTTTCAATTGGCATTACATTCTAAGATTATTGTTTTCTTTCTTTTATGCCCCTTATTGACAATTGTGAAATTTTCTGGAAAGGTGTTGACTAGCTAATTTGACTACTAGGTCCAAAATAAACACAAGGATAAACAGTCATAAAAAAAAATCCTGGAATTAACATTGGAAAGGGACAAAAAACTAAAAAAAAAAACAAAGAAGGATAAAAAAAACACCCACATCAGGAATTTTTACATCCACATCGTAAATTTTACAATGCTTCAGAATACTTGCATGACAAATATTATACCCTTTCCAGGTGCATTCTTTGAAGAGAATTGCCCCCCAGATTTTACATCGTTCCAGAGTAACGACATCACAAGTGTTACATTGTTTCAGAACTTAGTATTATACGAGAAATTGTCCCCAAAAAAATCTTCTGACCATCGATCGTACATGCCGAAATCAAAGTGCATTAATTAATTCCCTCTCCTCTTTTAACCCCACCATTGATGAACTGCCACTCCTTCATCCCTAAGCCTGCCGTAAAGGGCTAAGCACTCCCAGTAAGCCCTCTTGCTCTTTTTCCCCTTGAACCATTGGTTCTTGCATTCTAAAAACAACTCATCAACCAGCGCAATCGCTTTTCCTTGCAGCATTTCCTCCACTGCCCCCGCCTCAGCCTTCATTACTACGTAATCTTCTTTCTTCACATTTGTCCTTAGCCAGTCTGACATCCCTTGTGCATCCGCATCCGCCTCTCTCGTCTCAGACCCTGCGACATCCAATCTTACCATCTCAAAGTCCAATTTACCTTTAGGATAATTCTTCTTGAACCAACTTTCGCTGTCAACTCTTTTCGATGGGCCGATGTCGATGAAAACTCTCCTCGGGTAGTTGTCTGGAGAATCACCGATCAAATTCAGGAGGAACCTGATCCTTTTAGGGTTTTTCATTTTGCGTGATTTAATCGGTGGCTCCAAGAGCACGTCCTCAAGTTCATCTAGAGTTTTCTTGTTCACATCTGGCACGGTAAGCAATCGCCTGCTTGTAGCTCTTCCAGTGGCACTTTGTCCAATCTTCTTGACCGCAATGGCGGTCGAGTCAAACTTTTTCATGAAAACCATTTTATAGTTTTCTGGAAGTTTAATCGGATCTGAGCTCAGTTGGGTCACAACAATTCCTCCGATGCGGAGAATTCTATCTATGAACCCAAATGAATCGTCACCAAAACCATCAGCTGCCATGATGAAATCAACTGAATGATCGGGAACAATCGTCTCCCATTTGCGAGAGAGAGGGATGAGATTGTTCTTCTTCAAGAGAGGGAGTAGCGACAGAGAGTTACTGAGAAAGACGGCACGGTCATCAGAGTTGAAAAGACCATCGTGCCTCAGATTAGTTAGGAGCATTTGCAGCTCAAGGGAGTTGTCAACTCCTGACCGTGAGAATATCACGGAGTGAAGCAAAGGGAAAGAGAGAAGGACCATGGTGATCAAAGCGGATCGAGCGATGAGACGAACAATTCGCTCAGCAGAGAAAATCATTACTTGGTTCTCACTGAGTTTTGTCGCGACAGCGGTTGATGAGCACTTCATTACTTAATTGCTATGAAGAGAAGCAGCAGTTGTTTACTATCTAGTGGAAGCAGAAAAGATAGAGAGGGGGGAAAACGGGGTCAAGGAGATCGATTAGCGGGTGCAAAAGCGGGCAGCGGTATGGTTTCCACCCACAAGAGCAACACGATTGCTTTTTGATCTAACCAAGATGAGTAACAACTGTTTTACGCGTTCAGATTCCATAATTGGTTGCACTGTCTCTCTCTCAGAATTATTTATGATGATTTTTTCATTCCTCGGTCTCCACCGGCCTGGTGGGAGGCAGAGTGCCGGGATGTTTTTCAGGAGGAGAGACGTGCTATCGGAAGACTTATTGATACGAAACAACTGATGGGATGAAATGGGGTTAAAACCGGACGTATATATGGAAAACAGTAGCAGAGACAGATTGTTCAGAGAATCTCACTGATTTGCTAATTTGGGATCTGCCAAATCATTTCCAGGTAGTATGGATAGAAACACGGTTCCTCCAAATTTGCCATGCTTTTACAGAGTATATTTGGCGAAACCGTTGTTACAATTAGCTTGATTGTTATCTCAATTAAGGATGTGTGGCCCAAATTCTGTGATATCCTGTTTTTGTCTGTGATGCTCCATATTCTGTAAATAGCTACACAGCTGCTACAGGAAAAGTGGGAGCAGAAATTTGAATTTCTTGGGGGGTTCTGTAGATGTGCTAAATTTAGAAGAAATTGAAGTTAATAATTTCAGGGCATTGCTTGTTTTTTGTTAGGAGGCTAAGCGCCTTGGTACTCAAATTTAAATTTTATGTTACAGTTGATATGTTTTCTGGTATAGGTTTGGTTTCAGACCGCCTGCTGTTCAGTAATTAATATATGAGGAGGGTTCAAATGCACCTAAATTTCTATGCTCCCAAATGTACCCAATTCTTTATCTTCTTTATCTCTATTTTTAAAGTCTGAACAGTCGATCCAAACCTCTCAACATGATCTTTATAATAAATTATGCTTGGAGACCAAATTTTATATTTTTTAGAATTTTTTTACTATTTTTTAAGATAGGTACAAAATCATTGTTTTAAGGAGATTCTGGACCATCCGATAAAGTGATTTTGTATCTATCATAAAAAATAGTAAAAAAATTCTAAAAAATATAAAATTTGGTCTCCAAGCATAATTTATTATGAAGATCATGTTGAGCGGTTTGGATCGACTGTTCAGACTTTAAAAATAGAGATAAAGGAGATGGTGCATTTGGGAGCATAGAAATTTGGATGCATTTGAACCCTCTTCTATATTTAAGCTGGCGCAACTTAGAATGATATAGCAAAGGCGAATGAAGCCTTTCAGTATGTTTTTTTCTTTGCATATTTTTTTTTCTATTATCTCAAAAAGAATTCACATATATAACCCTTCTGGATTGTTGACCTAGATTTCATGGAGTTATATGGATGATGAAAATGAAGGAGATTACTTAGTTTCTTAAGAGGATGAGACAATTCATATATATTTTATGTCTAACGACAAACAAAGTACATGATGCACTGATACATTGTTGTACGCTTACACAAGCCGTTTAACATTGAAAACATAAAATCATCAAATCAATGTTTATAGAGGAAGTGGTTTCTGTATTTAGTATGTATGGCACATTTAAAATTTTATTTGTGTTATTTTTATTATTTAAACAATAGGTTTTGTTATAAATAGATCATTTGACTCTTATGTATATTCTTTTCAAGACTTTGTATTGGTGAGCGGCTCCAAATTTTCACATTTTTTTTTACAATATATTGCTACATTGGTTTTTAGTTACCTCACTGTTTACCCTTGTTGTATTTCTAAGCGTTAATATTACAGATTTATTCGCGTACATTATCTTTTAGAGAAGAAAATTATGACAGTGATTTTGACCATTCCACAAGGACCATAACCTAGGTAATATTGAAAAATTGAGTATAATTTAGTTGCATCTTTTGTGGTAACATACTTTATAATTTAGATTGTGGTACTAAGAAATTATAAAAATCTTTGTTTATAATTTAGAATGAGAAAGACAATGTGTCCATTAGTCTTTTAATGTAATGGAGACTCATCTGTAATTTTAACACAGAGCTCTTTTAATATAAAAAAATCCCTTTTTCTAATTTTCTAATTAATAAGCAAATATAAATTCACTTTCAAGGATAGAACCCGTATTGTGTCTCTTGTTTCCTAAATAAATATATTTAAACAAAAATAATATTTAATTTCTGTAAAAGTTACTAATGACATTGTTAAAAGTGGCCAACCATCTACAGATTGCATGTTGTATTTCAAAATATTGGTACAGACAATGCCATTAATTTATTATCACCATCTACAACTTGCTATAGATTACCACAAATCTCGCTCAAGGTTCACTCGTAAATTTTCTTAATATTTTTCTGGATTTTAGCACGAATTTCGTTTTTATTTTCGCCTCTCAGCGCTCTCTTCGTACTGTTTTTCTCCCATTTTGGAATCATCATTTGTTTCTCAAAAAAAAAAAAAAAACAAGAAGAAGAAGAATCATCATTTTTATGTTATAGCCTATAGTTAATATAATTCTTACTAGTTACCAGTTTTGAAGATATAATCATGAGACAACCTATATAAGTATTGTCTCACTTACGTAATTTCAATAATAGTTCTTCGAAATTAACAGCGGCATTGTTACATTTTGGCAAATTATGTTGGACTATGGTCTTTTTTTTTTTATAATAGTGGAAATAATCAAGGATGTAGTCAGAATTTTTATCAAGAATAGGCAAAAAATATTACTAGTACAACTAGCGAATTGCAGAGTGCCGTGAATTAATCAATTCAGACTGTCAGCTGTTTAGGAGTAGGCAAAATTTTCTCTAAAAATAAATAACTGATTATACATAGATCTATACTCAGTTTTCAAAATACAAGAGTAGACACTACCTACCTCTGATTTGATGTGGCTCTGCCACAAAAAATAATTACACCGATTTTTATTGAAATCAGGATAAAACTGAGCAAAAATATCTAAAACAAATACCTAAACTCAGGAAGAGTACATTACATCCTACAGTTCTTTAAAACTAAAAGATTACCCCTACATATATTAGTCATTAGCTACATCCAGCTATTAACCCAAAAGTACGACACCTAAATATATACCCATAAGAACAACAATAACAAGTACCAAAAGTAAGCCAAAACATTACAACTACACAAAACAAGATAAATTAAAACTCAGCATCACTAGAATCTCTTTCAAATATTGAACTGGGGTAGTGCTCCCATCCCTTAACTGGCCCATGATATCCCCCATGAAAATTTTCTTGAAATCATCTTCCTTTGCCATAGCCATGAGTAGACATTCCTGTAAAAGAACATCTTCTTCTTCCTCTGAATTAGCTCTTTTTTTTTTAAGGTAAGAAGGCTTACGCCTCTAACAAATATATTAAGAAAAAAGTATATTCACCTCTAATTTACAAAGTGTTACTCTGAATCAGCTTTAATTTACTGGTGCTGGTAAATCCTTCCTCACTATGATATCGTATAGGCCTGTTAAAGTACCCAGCAAAGCACTAGTGTTTCCACTACATAGCAGCTCCAATCGAAGCTAACATCAGGCTGAAGTATTAAAGTTAATTTAAAAAAAAAAGTTATCACAGATTTGCACCAAAAGAAGCTAACGATATACTACTATTTCCTAAAGTTTAGGAGATTTGGAACTAACCCCTTTAAAACAACTCCACTGATTAATTCTACTAACAACTTGTCTTTCAATGGTATAGTTGAATCAATGTACCAAAAATAAATAATAATATAACATGTAAATGTAAAGCCATTAAAAGTTGATATTCATCTCCAAGTATGTGAAATATATGGGCATACAACAAAAAGATGATCGGTGGATTATGTTAATCCACAAAAAGGGCAACCAGTGGACCCTGTGCACCATCTTTTAGCTAAATTAAAGTCTAGTAAGTATTTTATATTTCCTCATTAATCATAAGAAGATTTTAATTTTGAGAGGATTTTAGATTGTCATAATTGAAAATAGATAGGAATAGTGAGACTTGAGAGCACATTCTTCATGCCACCTGTCTAACCTGAGAAAAATATTTAGTACAGTACAATTTCTTTATTTAATCCTAAGTTAATCATCTCATTGTCTTTCAAAATAGCTTTCTAAAAAAAAGAGAAACTATTTGCTGAACTATTATTACCATACTTCAGGTTCTACAAATCTAATCCACATATAGCAAGTCGTGGGATTTTATAATCGTCAGAGTATCTACATTCCAGCAACTCAAATGAGTTTCTAAATAACTGTTAACAACTTTTTAGAAATTAAAGTCTCTAAAATTTCTAATTCTCACATTCCTGAAATTAATTTTAGAGGTTCTATTAAGCCATATCAACAACAAATTAAAAAAGAGAAATAATTTGAGCTAATCATTTGGTCAGCATGAAATTTATAAACAGTTTCTTAATAAGAAACTTTAATACTGCATAGTTTCTAAATAAGAAACTTTCACACATCTCTGAAATTGAATTAAAAACTGTCACATCAGATTAGAAAATTTTAATAGTACCAGAGATGGTCTTATGGTATTATTTTCTGGTATATAATAATCCATTTCGTGCTTCGTCGATTTTAATTTGATAATCATCTCCGCCAGTTCAGTTGGTCAAGATCTTATAATGGGCCACATTACATTGGGCTGGGCCGATCGACTCGATCCAGCGTATGTGCTGTGATGCTGTCTATGATGCCACCCCGAAAGGCGAATATTTTGTCTGTTATTATTATTCATAACAGGCCCATGCTTTTCAAATTCTTCCCGTCCAACTTTATATCGAAAGGTCTGGATTTAATAGCATAATTTTGTTATTTTAGTGAATAACAGAAGAAGCTGACCCCTCAAACGGCGGCAGTGAGAGAAGAAGAAACGAGAAGGGCTAAAATATCTATTGCTCTCGTGTTGGCGGATTGCGATCGGAAGCGCAGAGAAGAGAGAAAACAAAAATGGGAGTGCAGAAGCAAATCCTGAGAGCTGGCACCGGACCTAAACCCGTTAAGGGTCAAAATGTCACTGTTCATTGCACCGGCTATGGTACTTTTTTCTTTCTTTTGTCTATGTTTAGTGTTGCTTTTTTTTTTTTTTTTCTCCTTTCCCTTTAAGCACCTTTTAAGGTTTATATGTTGCGTTTAAAGTACTAGTTTCAGATCAGATAATTAACATTTTGTTAGCTGATGGGTAGAAAGATATTTGACTTTTGATTGAAATAAAAAATTTATAATATGATTCTCGACTTGAAAAAGTTAGTAATTGATCTAACAAAAGTAGTTAATTTCTCTGATCTGTTACTCTGAAAAGAGTTCTCACAAAAGCCCCTGAATTGTAGAATCAAAATCCCAGGTATTAGATTTGATATTGAACGTCTGATATGTATACTTTTTCATTTGCAATTACATTGCCCCAATAAGAGCACTAAAAACTAGTTTGCAATTTTTGAAGCTTCACTCTCAGTTGCTTTCATTTGTTACTTGGGAAGTACTTGATTTAGGAGATTTCCTCTTAAGTTTGGCATTTCAAGGCAATTTTGTTTTTATTCTTGATTGTAATATAACAAATAAACAAATCAATCTTTTTATTTGATAGCTTAAGCCGCCATCTATTTGTTTAAGATTTCTGCAATTACTCTACTATGCTATGCGTGTTATTTTGCTGGCCTGCATCTTACAACTTGTTGATATTGCTAACTCTCTTTTTTTATTCATGTTGTTTTGTAGGGAAGGATGGTGATCTCTCAAAGAAGTTTTGGAGGTGGATATACTGATTTGTTTAGCTTATAGGTTTTGTTTAGACTAAATTGAGATGTTATTTACATAATAGTTGCTTATAAAATTCTTTGCATCATTTTTTTCAGCACCAAGGACCCAGGACAGGAGCCGTTCAGCTTCAAAATCGGAATGGGTTCAGTCATAAAAGGTGAATAATATTACCTTATATATATTTTCTTGAATCTCTAGAGTTGTGTTGCTTCATGCTCATGCAGTCATGCTGTGAAAGTGTAATGTATTATTTCATTAGGTGCTCGTGATAAGATTTGCTATTTTTGTTTTATTTTTCAATTCAATGTTGTGGGGAATTGAAAGAGAATATTGTTAGAAATTTCTACATATGATGCCATCTATTTGTATTTAAAAATTTTACGCTAGTTTACGTGAGTGGTGGATGCCTAAAAAACCTTTTTTTTATCTCAAGGCGCATATTTGCTACCTTATGTCAAACTCACCAGAACTGCATACAGCGTTTAGAAATTTTAACTGCGTGCCTTGTGTCGAATATATGAATCATACAAATTAACTTTCTTTGTGTTTGTCATTCATATACTATCATTGAATAGTATTGAGTGCTTTGATTTTGATTGTCTAATATTCTATTTACTGACTAATATAATCTTTAATTTTAAAGGATGGGATGAGGGGGTGTTGGACATGCAAATCGGTGAAGTTGCTCGTCTTGAGGTACTCCTAATTAAATTTTTTCAGTTTTCTATTTGTATATTTTTGGTGTGAAGTTCCTAAATATAAACCTTCTCATACCTAAGGTGGATGCTTCATTCAATATGATTAATCTTATTAGCATTTAATGATGAATTAAGTGGGCATATAACCTAACTACTGAGAACATTTGGTGTAATTTTTTGTCCTGATTTGCACATTCCTGTACAATTAATCTTGGTAGGTTGCTCTTCTATTTTGGTCATATTTTGGAATGAAAATGAAAAGATATAGATTAGTTGGTCTTGTATTTTCAACCAACAATGTAAATACCTAATATTCATCTCAAATTTTGTGTTCTTAATCTTATATTTTTCTTTCAATGAGAATAACATATTGTATTTCGGATACTTGTTTATTGCAGTGCACTCCAGATTATGCTTATGGAGCTAATGGATTTCCTGCTTGGGGTATTATGCGCAACTCGCCTCTCATCTTTGAAATTGAAGTTCTGCGTGCTCAGTAATGTGATGTTTTTTTATACTTTCAATGCTGAAGTAAGAATTTCAGTTATTAGTAATGGAGTATATTGAAGAAATTTAAATAAATTATTAATACTTATTTAAAGCATGCTTGATTTGCTGTTCCAATATTTCTCTCTGTGTTTCATTTTCTAATGTTCTACTTCCATGGCAACGAGAAGAGGTGAAAGTTTAGCATTAATTTCGAAGAAATATTCAGGCCTTGATAAAAGTCAAAATGTCCAGTTTAAAATTAAATTGATGTGTTTGTTTTTTGGGCTCTTGATCGGTACTGATTACTGAATGCCGTTTCTGGCTTTCTGCTATGCATCCATTGGTTCTAATATAGAACAAAATTTTGCGCATGTAGTTGTCATAAAATTGTCGCCAAAAGTACCAATTCGGTTTTTTTGGGATATCCCATACTGGTGGCAAAACCTGACAGGAAGTTTGTAAAATAGCTAATTCTTAAATTAAGATAAAAAAAAATTCGAATTTTTTTTTTCATTTTTAGATAAGAAAACAAGGATTTTTTTTTATCATAAGAAAAGGTAATATATCCTCTTAAAGATCTTGGAGATTTTATAATGCTTACTCTCAAACTTTTTGTTTACACGGTAGTTATTTTTTTTTTGAAGGTTATTATATTCTTAGTTTCCTTTTTTTTTTTATTATAATAGTATTACTTGTTATTTGTCCGCTACCGTTTCGTTATCTGACAACCATAACGGATAAGGGTAGGGTACGGTTAAGGTAATTCGTAGCGGGTAAGGGTAGGATACGGATAAGGACAATTTGTAATGGATACGGGATGAAAATGCTTCCACCCGATCCTTACGGGTACTGTACCCGTTGACACCCCTATATTTTTAGTTTCCTTTTTTTTATTTTCGAATTTTTATCTAATGATCCAGGGCGTACTAAAGGAAAGATTTTTTTTTTTTGATACACTTAGTAGTAGTAATTAAGGAAAGATAGACTACTTGTAGTTCCGAGAATAATTATCTTAATTAATTTTATGCAATTATAAAATTACTTGCACAAATTTTATTAATAAAATGATTTCGGGGAACCCAGCTCGATTGATCCAACCTAGACCTGATCCGAATCCGATCTAATTATTTTAAAAGTCAAACTGACCAAATCTCAGACCCGAACCAAGATCCAAATATTATTCAAAATTGGACAATCCGAAACTCAGACCCGAACCAACTTGACCTTTGAGCCGACAATTATCGAGTGTCAAATGGATCCACCTGATTCGAACAAGATCCTTTTGTAGTGCATTACAACTTAAGCACTTACATCAGCCCATTGTATTTGTGGCTTAGAAATAGTTTTACTGAACTTTTATGGTTTTATATCTCTGTATGTGACTGTTTAGGATGGATGAATAATTAAATATTGTCTTTTGTGGTTTAGGGTATCTTGATGATGTGAGATATCTCATATTACTAAGTGGTTGTAAGTTAACTAGTTTCTTTAATGAAACGGGCTTTGAGCATGTTTATAATAATAATAAAATCCAACATATCCGACCCGGCCCGGCCCGCCAGATCTTACCCAATCCAAACTTTTTAGAAATAATTGACCAATTCTCGATGACGAGACTCACTTTAAACGGGGACAATTCAAAATTGGATGAACCAAAATTCGATTCGACATGTGGCTTGACGGTTCTCGAAAGCCGAACTGATCTGATCCAATTCGGTCCGATCCGAATTCAACCTTATTCACATTCACAAAGGATCCAGGAGAAAGATATACGCATGATTTCAATTATTGTACCTGTTATATTGAACTTGCGATCTTGCATAGTTGCATGGTTGTTGATCACATTTTAAATTTAAGGAATGTCGACCAAATATGTTGTTGCGACTTGCGAGCAACCCACCTACCTAACTGTATAATAAATTAATAATGCATCAGCTGTTTAATGTTGTAACTCGGAACAGAACAATACTTGTGCCTATATAATCCGAAAACAGGATCCTAAGTGTCACTGAGTTCCATTAATTTAATAAACAAAAAGAGAGCTTACTTGTTTTTATTTGTTGAGCTGTATAAGGATTGGTCTTTTTCTTTAATGAGCTATTTTTGAAACACACTTAAATATTAGTTTAGTTTAAATTATGTTATTCTAAAAGTAAAAATATCAAGTTCATCCATACTTCATCTATTTTACAAAAAAATAATCTCAGTAAAAAGCAAAATGAATTGTTTATGCTTGGCGCTTCATTCTCAAAGAGTCGGGGCGTTCGGATGGGCATCAAATCAAATTTGATATGATGCCCAATTGAACCCGTTCAATTCACGTGCACTTCATTCCATGAATCTTGATGTAGATCAAACAACTCCGATCAGACATCGAACTGAATTCAGTCTGATGCCCATCGAACACCCCGTTTCCCTTTCTCAAAAACCCCTCCCCCTTTTCTCAAAAGCCCCTCGTCTATCTCCCTTTCTAACTTAATTGTATACATTATATTTTCATAATTTAATTAAATAGCTAATTATTTATAAAAACATAGTGTTCAATTTTTTGAAAAGATAAATTAGAGCGCTTTGGAAGAATAAATAATATTTTTATTCTTAAAAGAATAAATATATAATTAAAAAATTTGGAAAGGTATCCAAGAAATTTTGCCTTATAATATTACAACGCAGCATTAGCTGTTGACATTTGTAATTTAGACTAACGAAATTAATTTATGTCAGCCTCTGACAAAATTAAAAAAAAAAATTAATTTAGAATTCCAGATGATGGAATTTGTCCTTTCAGACAGCAGAAAGGATCCACATTCAAAACGCGTTAATTAATTGGTCATCGATTTAATTAAAGTTTTAAATTAAAAGCCCTTTGTACACAGAAAGGTCGCTCGTCTCAGCGTAAGAAGTCAATTCTGCGCCGATCTAATAAACCCGAAATTTTTATTTTTAACATTTTAAAGAATTAAATTAATAAAATAACCACCGTTTCTGGTCAATTCCATATTTAACACGGCCGCAGAACACCGGAGCGGACCCATTTGGGGGCCGCCGCAAAATGCCGGAGCGGACCCGGGTCCGCACTATGCCGGAGCGGCCACTTTTTTTTTTTTTTTTTTTTTTTTAAATCTGATTCTGATTCTGAAGTTGATTATGATTTTGTTTTGGAAATTTTTTATCAAAAATGTAAAGTTTGTACTGGAAGTTTATAATAATTGAAGACACATTTTATAAATGTATGACATGGTTTGCGCAAAGGAGGGCCAAAGCAGAATGGGAAGTCAGTCAAGGTCAACAATTCTCGTGTCGTGTGCATCATGTACTTTTATTTGTAGTTCTTTCTTCATAATTTTTAATGAACTTTGTTAAAAAAATCTGACTTCTTCATTATTTTTTAATTTTTCGTAGCTGATCAACAAACGGTTCGAGAGGTCCGATAAAATGAAGACGCTGGGGGGCTTTGGAAACAACAACGAGTTCGAGGTAACCTCCACACAGGAGAGAGTTCACGCTTTCATACCTGACGATTCTGGTCGGTTTACCAAGGCCAATTACAAATACACGGTGATAATCGGGGATGATCACACGGTAACTTGCACGTGCCAAAAGCCTCAATTGGAGAGAATACCGTGCTCTCATGTTCTGTCCGTGTGTCGTCTCCGAGGCATCGACCCTGGCGTCTTTGTAAGTCACTACTATCACATCCATACACTGATCAACATTAACATTGTTGTTTATTTTCGGTTAATTAGACGTATTTGTAATTTCCGATAACATTAACATTGTTCTATTGTATGCTTCTTTATATGGCTCCTTGTTCTATTGTAATGTTTCTTTTGATCAAACAAACGACGAACAACAATTTCAGATTAAACGACATTTCAAACATAAGTAATTACACACAACTTCCAGTACAAACTTTACATTTTTGATAAAAATTTCCAAAATCAAAATCATAATCAACTTCAGAATCAGATTTAAAAAAAAAAAAAAAAAAAAAAAAAGTGGCCGCTCCGGCATAGTGCGGACCCGGGTCCGCTCCGGCATTCTGCGGCGGCCCCCAAATGGGTCCGCTCCGGTGTTCTGCGGCCGTGTTAAATATGGAATTGACCAGAAACGGTGGTTATTTTATTAATTTAATTCTTTAAAATGTTAAAAATAAAAATTTCGGCTAATAAACTGAGCAAGAAGCCAGCAAAAGCTGCCGTCATTTTTATTAATACCCTTAAAAAAAAAATAACAAATATGTTCTCAATCTCAAATTTTTATTAAAAATATCATGACCGCCCCACAGTGGAGCGGTCCACTATTCAAACCAAACCGTCTCACAGTGGAGCGTTTTTAATTATTTTTCAGAGGGAGGGCAGATTTCATATTTTCTTTTTTTTAGGGATATTAATAAAAATCACGACAAAAGTTGCAAACGCAAATAATGTTTTTTTTTTTACTAATTTTCTCTACAACCCTATCTTTTTAACGAATTCCAGAAGGATGCCTAGTGTATTAATTATATTATAATCTATACTTATTAAAAATAATTGAATGTTAAGATTACTTAAATATATCAAATCACTTTACTTCCAACGAAAGTAGTCAGTCTTTATTTCTCTCTCCTCGGTTAAAATGAGTCTGCATCATTTGCATTAACGCACCTTTTGAATTTAGCTCCGGACCATCATATCAGAATCCGAACTAATTCCGTCTACGCATGTAATATACATTCGTACAGATTTAAATTGAATGGTTCAGATCTAAATTCAAAATTTGAGTTAATTCAGATGATACGAATTCGTTTAAAAGTGTGTTTGTTGTGCCTAAAATATTTTGTTACTTTTAAAATGATAATCCTTTCTTATTACTTTGAAAGGATTTTTAGACAATTAATTGTGTTGTTCTTCATTGCATAATTTTAACATTTTTAAAAATATTTATTAATTTTTAATCTTTCCACATGTAATTTTTTTTTTCTAACAATCGTGTCATTTTAAAATTATTTTTTCTTCAATAAATAGTTTTTTTTTCAGAACAAATTTCAAAAACATCATATTTGCACGAGGAGGGTTCCAATGCCTCATATTTTTCATACCTCATCTTACCTCATACGTTATATCTTTGTTTTCAAAGTTCAAATTGTCGATCCGACCGTTCAACATGATACCCATACTAAAATATGCTTGGGGATGAAATTTTATATTTTTTGGAAATTTTTTACTATTTTTTAAGATGGGTACAAAATCACTGTTTTTGGACCGTTTAAAAAACAGTGATTTTCTACCCATCTTAAAAAATAGCAAAAAATTTCCAAAAATTATAAAATTTCATCCCCAACCATATTTTAGTATGGATATCATGGTGAACGGTTCGGAACGACAATTTAGACTATGAAAATGAAGATATAGAACATGAGGTATGATGAGGTATGAAAGGCATGAGGCATTGGAACCCTCCTCTATTTGCACATAGGTTTCCAAATGCTGCTGGAGGGACCAGCAAATTGTCAGATCCATTGATTCTAATAAAAGTTCCAAGTATTAAATTTTCATTTTTAATTAACAATTGACTGACTCTTTCTTAGTAAATTCACCATTACAAATTAAATACCACAATCTAAATATTGGATATCCTATCGAATCAAATTCCATCCGTTAATTATTTTTTCTAGCACAAATACTAAAATTAAAATAAAATAAAATATTACTTCGGTATAAAAATTAGAGACGGCCGGACGATTAATATCATACATTCCAAATTTTAGGTCCTGTTCGGCCCCGCTTTGGGAACAGGAACGGGTTCGGGTCCAATTTGAACTGGAACGGTACTGTGAGCGTGGGGTTTTTTTCACGAAGTCAGAGTGAATTTTTTTTCCCGCGCGCACGCAGAGTGAATTTTTTAGATGCGTAGGAAGACTGGAAGAGAAAATGAAAAAAAAAAAAAAATAGTGGAATTTCTTTTGAAACAGACAAGTATTTTCCGTTTTCCTCACTCAATCATTCGCCTATACGTTTCTAGGTTTGGCTGTTTGGGACATTGTTTATTTGTTTTTATTTTTTTTGCTCATTGTATTTGGGGCGTTGTTTTTTAGTTGTTGTTGTTGGTATCACTAAAAGTTTTGTAAGGAACGGAAAATCAGTTATTCCTATAATTTGAAATTTATTTGTTATTTTTTTAATTTAATTTTAGATTTAAATTTTATAATTTTAGGAAGATGCGGACCTTATACACACAAAAGTTATAGATATTTCTATTTAGAAAATAAGCCAATGGATTGTAAAAAAAGAAAATTGAGAACAAATAATATCAAGCTGAACACAATAATCTTGAACCGTAGTTGCAGGGATAGATGCCTACAAAATTGAGAAACTTCAATCATTTCTATATTTTAGAATTAATTCAATATTTTTAAATAAATTTAATTTTGAATTAAATAAAAATGATTCGGTCACATTCTTTTGTAGCGCTGGACAAGTTAGTGACTCAACGTCTCTTTGTCATTAAATTTTTAAGAAAATAAAAGAGATTTTCATACAAAATTTGGTAAAATACGATTATCCGATTCGTGTTAAACTTATTATTTATTTATAAGTATGATTACATAATTGTGACCTATATATAATTCTTTCTGGAATCAGTGTAAAATTGGGATACTATAAGATCGGAAGGTAAAAAAAACGAGGCAAATAAATTGAGAAGCGAGAAGTCAATAATGGAGGCAGAACCTGAAAATTAAGATTAAGGGACTGAATAATAAGTAAGTGTTATATAATTTTATTTAACGAAAGCGAATATGGGTAGTAATGTTCGTGAAAATTATGATTTCTAAAGAACACAAATAAAAAAAAAATTCAAATCTTAGAGAGAGAATATTAGCATGTCCAAAAGAAATCGTTTGCTTTATAAGCAAATTTGCTTTTTTAGCAATTGGCCTACAACCCAGCAATTATATTAGCAATTGACACATCAGATTAGCAATTTAAAAACAATTACCATTGTAGATGCTCTCATATAACCTTCGCCCATTGGGGCCTTGGTGGCCTGAAAAAGTCTTTTCTGGAATAATTTGGTTCGCTGAACCAAAATGAACGGTCCATTTGTGATCGTTCAGATTTTCTCTTCTTATCAATTTAATATTATTTTTAATGAAATTTCTCAGGTTGGGAAAGTCTCACATTTTATTATTTTAATTAAACACGAAAGAACACTTGTCATTTGGATGGCGGAGAATAGTACTTAAATCCTAAATTAAGATGGATCTTAAAAGAAATATTAGTGAATTAGTCTTACGAAATGGATCAGTTTTGATATTGTCAATCTAAATTTGGTAAGATTGTTGGATAATTACGTCTAATAAATATTAACTTTGTCCTGAATCAATCTCCAGGAATTTTGATGATTTATTAGATTGTTGCACTTGCAATTAGGGCTTCAAGGGGAGAACAATCTTAAAAAACTTAATTAATCTTAATTTTGAGGCAACTGGAAAAAAAAAAAAGGGTGTGTGTATATATCTTTGACGAGATCACAAGATTCATTCATGGTCTAAAGGTGTGGGCATATCTTTGTCAATTAATTAAAGAAAAGTTGTCATTATTGATGTGAAATGTAAAAATCTCTGAACCTCTCTAAATGAGGAGACAAGTTGACAATTTCCTGGACATCATTTATCAAAAAATTAAATGTATATTTAATTAGATTGGTAGGGTTAATTGAATCTGCAGTTAGGATACAAAACACGCCACGTCATTTGCTGGCATCTACCACTTTAACAACAATTAAAATAAAAAAAGTCAATAACGGGTTTCGGTCAACATCCTCTGCATCAAAATCAAACATAGCATGATCGTAGATGGATTGTAAATTTGGAACAACATTCTAGTTTTTTTCGTAGATGGTCCTTTCACCTTTTCATATAAAAATAAAAAGCAAATTAGGTTTTACTGGCACAGCATAAAAGAGATACATGAACCGTGTCAGATTCGCCGCGCAACGGCGCAAGTGGGTCAAAATTTATAACCCATTGATTTTAGTTTACATGATGATATGTTTATATGGTTTCTTATTATACGTCGCCAATTGATTATAGTTTACATGTTTAATGACCTTATTAGGCGTATAGTGTTTTTATTTTATTTTGTCAAATTAAACTGAAACCAAGACCAAACATGTCGGTTGGTCCGAGACAACAGCTTACCTGCTAGCGGCTCAACAGAAAAACGTTCTTTCTAGAATTAGAAAGTAAATTATTCTAAATAAATAAAAGTTTACACATCTTACATCACACTTTAACTTAGTTGTATAATCAGCCTAAATAACATGAATTGAAAATTAGAAAAAAATCTTAAAATTAGCGAAACAATTTCACATTCCTAGTTATGTTGCTCATGTACCTATTGGAAAATAGAAGGCAGTTGCTTGTGCTGGGGCTAAGTTAATCCTTGATTAATTAGATAACGTATTGAAGGAGAGAAAGAGAGGGTGCTAAGTTAATCCTTGATTAATTATAGTTTTAAGAATATTAAGCATAATTAATCTTAGTTTTGGGTATATTTGATATATAATAAAGTTATATTGGGTAAATATGTGACTTATTAGATTTTTAGATGATAAATACATAATTATAGAAATTTAGATGGTAAATTCGTAATTTTACAGTTTTTGAGTGGTATATATGAAATTCTCCCTATTCTTTATGAATAAAATGATAAAAAAATTATGCAGAGCTAAAAGAAAATGTTCGATCGCAAGATTTTGAAGAAACTCAATTCCACTGATTTGGTTTTTTTTTTTTTTTTATATCATCTTCCGTCCTTTATAAGAAGAGATGCTAAAAAACGATACCCTGAAATATTGCTAAATAATGACTGTAATTTTCTTGCAAAAATAGTCGTTCAAATTTTATAATTGTACCTCACGTCTCCTGCCAGTTTTCTTTTCTTAGAACAAAATATCATAACAGTGTTGTAAAACACGGTTGTTACGTTCTACTAATCGGATATTTGTTCGATTAATAGTTTGTTTTCTGTTTAAACAGTCCGATTAATTGATCTGATTTCTATTTAAACGATCCGATTAATTGATTGTTTTCCATTTATACGACTGATTAGTCAGTCATTTTTTATTATTTTTTCAACATTTATTCGTTATATGCACTATATTTTGTCTTGTCTTATCTGAATCTTTTCTTCATGTACCTGATTCGTCACATGTAAAAAAGAAAAATGGATTAGGTTCGAAGCTACATCTCTTAACTACACTATAATCCCGACTCTAACAGCTTGTCATAGTACTTGACAATTTAGGTTAAATTGCAATCAAAATCATGGGTACTTGACAAAAGTTACAAAACTATAAAAATCAGTAGGTAATTTACAAAAGTTACAAATCTATAAAAATCGGATTAGTTCAAAAAAAATTAACGGAGGTGAAGTGCTGTCGCTTCTGGTCTGACTCGCCGTGCTTCCCGTCACACTAATTTCAAGCCTTGCTAACAAAAAATAGACCAAAAATGAAGAAAGTATATACCTTCCACCACCTCATTTATCTCTACAGCCGTCAAGAGAGATATCTATCTATTCCTTGTTAGATGGAAAAGACAGTCTTGCAGTTCATTTCGAATATTTCGTCCTACCAAGTCGTAGATCTGGAAAATGAGTGCCGGTGAGTTTTCTTCTATTGAGAGAGAACGAACAGTTTGAGAGAGAGAATAAACAATTGGGAAGTGAATTAAAAAAGATGGAGAGACATTTTTTTATTAATATTGCTACTCCAACTTTCGACTAGAATTGCTAATCCACCTTTTTACTGGGTTAGGGAAATAGCGCTATTATTTCGCTATTTTTTTTCTTATTTCCCGTTTGGATGACAGCTAACCTAGAAATAGTTCGTTAATCTGAGAATAAAGCTATTATGGGAACATCCAACGCAGCCTAAATGATAATTTCATAAAACTTTATTAATTAATAAAGAAATTAAGTTAAAATAAGTTTATTTGATAAGTTTGATAAGTTAAATTTTTTTTCTTAATAAATTATGAATATATGCATGTAACTTTAATAAAAACATTTTATTAAAAAAACTTTAATGAAAACCCAAAATTGTTCGTAAAATTCTAATTAATCGGACACATACCGATTAATCGTTTGGTGATACTCTGTCCGTCCGACAAGTGTATACCGTTATTTACATAATCATATGTGTTAACGGGTCGAATTTGGTTGGATTGTTGAGATGTTCAATCCAATCTATTATAGTTGGGTTATAAGATTTTTATCCATAACTAACCAATAAATTCAAAAACTATTCAATGCGAACTTTACGTGAGGTGGTCGAATTTTACGAGTTTGATGAATTTTACTTATTCTTAAACATATAAGTAACAATAATTATAATCACAAATAAAAATACAAATACAATATTTTATAATTAATAATGATATATACAAAATATAAAAATAAATAAATTAGTTATATCACATTGTTTCGATTAATAATGTTACTACAATAATTATATACAAATGTTTTTATTAAAAAAATAATATATTACGGTCCAGTCGAGTGATACTCTATCAGTTTCTAAAATAATTTAGCATCCAAAATTTATTTGTCAGATTAAATAATTATAATTCATACGTAATCAATTAGATTATAAATCCACAATATTTTGAATCGTATCGATCAAATTAATCAGATTAATTGATCGAACAAGACTCAGAGAGAATCAAAACATTCAAACTTATGACATATCTCATATTTCAGAATTCGTATCCTCTGCATTAACTGAACGTCCGTTAATAGATCTGGACCGTCCGATTGAGATCCGCACTAATATTAAAGAGCTCCCTACGTCAATAGGCGTGGGCCGAATTGACTGCGATCCTGATCAGACGGCTGAGAGTCACGAATCCGAGAGTTACAGATCTTGCACTTTTGCCTAACCCAAGGCTATATCGGCACCTTATAAACCGTCCATCCTCCTCCATCGAACGGCAGAGAATATATGCTGTTTCTAGGGTTTTGTAGAATATTATTATATACGGCGCGGGGCCGCGGGCTGCTCCGCGTGAACGCCAAGCGGAATAACAAAAATAGGTCCGTGCCGGCGTGCCCTGCGTTTGTGGAGACCTGGTAGGAGAATATTAATCAGACCCATCTCCACTTTACGTCACATATTTCTACAAGTATTGCACACTGATGATGTGGCACCTCAAATGTGCGATATAAATTAAACTTGTAGAAGTGAGTGAGATTACGAGGTACATAAAAATAAACAAAATTAAAAAGGAATAAACCCTCACCAGGTATCACCCCCTGGCCCCTGCTTCAATTTTAGTAGTGGACTCTTTCCTTTACTCTTCGTCCTTGCTTCTCTACCTATATAAAGACCTTCTTCCCTCTCCACTAGAAATCATCCCACTTTGATTTATAATAGATTGTTCAAAATAGCATATGTCTCAGAGGCCTAACGTACCACATTACTCTTGCATAGCTTTCTCTCTCCATTCCCATCTCCTGGTTTCCAGTGAGATGAACTCTAATTCCAACTGGTAGCAACATTCGATTCTTTAGTAATTTGTCTATTGATACTCCATTTTTCCTCCTTTTCCATTTCCCAGAAGAAACAAAGCACCTTTTTTGAGTTTTTTCACAACCAAATCAAGAAATGGGTGTCAAAGGATTCGTTGAAGGAGGTATTGCCTCTATTGTAGCGGGTTGCTCCACCCACCCGCTTGATCTGATCAAAGTGCGCATGCAACTCCAAGGAGAACCTACCCCTGCTCCGGCTGCTCAACTTCGCCCGGCAATGGCATTTCATAATGGCGGCGGTGCCACCATGGCACTGCCCCAACACCACCACCTCCCGACCATGGCACCACCTCCTAAACCGGGTCCCATCTCAGTCGGAGCTCAGATCCTCCGCTCAGAGGGCCCATCGGCTCTCTTCTCTGGCGTATCGGCAACCGTGCTTCGCCAAACTCTCTATTCCACAACTAGAATGGGTCTCTATGACATCATGAAGAAGAAGTGGTCCCCAAATGGCGACGGCGCATCTCTCCCGCTCCATCGCAAGATTGCTGCGGGCCTCCTTGCTGGAGGCATTGGTGCGGCAGTTGGCAATCCAGCTGACGTGGCAATGGTAAGAATGCAAGCTGACGGTAGACTCCCATTGGCCGAGCGCCGCAATTACAAATCCGTAGGTGATGCGATCCTACGTATGGCCCGCCAAGAAGGCGTTAAGAGTCTATGGACCGGGTCCACACTGACCGTGAACCGAGCCATGATCGTCACTGCTGCACAGCTTTCCACCTACGACCAGGCAAAGGAGACAATTGTGGGTTGGAGACATGGTGAGGGGGCTGACAGCCTAGGGACCCACGTGGCAGCTAGCTTCACGGCTGGCATAGTAGCAGCTGCCGCTTCGAATCCGGTGGATGTAATTAAAACCCGGATTATGAACATGCAAAAGGGGGTTGATGGGTCTGTGCCTTATGCCGGTGCGGTTGACTGTGCGATGAAGACCGTTCGAGCAGAGGGGCCAATGTCATTGTACAGGGGTTTCGTGCCGACGGTTTGTCGGCAGGGGCCGTTTACGGTGGTGCTTTTTGTGACGCTTGAGCAGGTCAGGAGGTTGCTCAAGGATTTTTGAATTTTTGATGATGACGAAATTGGAAGTTCTTATTTGAACTACTAGAATTATGAATTTGTTGGAGTTAAGACTGGAATTTTCCCTATGGACCCTATCCAATCAGCCATGTCACTATGTCGCCTAAATGTTACTTTGGTTGAAATTATATTATTCGGATGGATTTTGAATCAAATTTGATCCGATTTCGATCGAACCCATTCCTTTTACGTGCATTTATTCTATCGAATCTTAACGCAGATTAAACGACTTCATCGATGAGACATAATTCGGTTTGATGCCCATCGTCGGACCCGAAATTTTTATTTATACCATTTTAAGAAAATCAATTAATAAAATAACCATCGTTTTTGGTCAATTCTAAATCTAACACGGCCGCAGAATGCCGGAGCCGACCCATATGGGGGGTACCGCAGAATGCCGGAGCGGACCATCATATGGATTCGCAGAATGCCGGAGTGGTCCCTGGGACCGCTATATGCCGGAGCGGACCCTTTATTTTTTATTTTAAAATACGAAATTGTAATTTGTTAAGAGTTATTTAGTTTCGAATGTGGTTTAAATTGATTTTTGGTCGTATCGTATTTTTAGATATGTCGATCCTTTGAAATATTTTAGATATTTTAGATATGTGGTTTGTTTGAAATTCTTTTGTGTACTCTGAGATAATGAAATCAACAAAATAAATAAATAACAACAAAATCAAACAAACAAGAAACTAATCAACGAAATAAATAAGTATATGACAAAACATCTACCAATACTACAAATAAGAATCTAACAAAACATCTAACAGTACAACAAATGAAAATCTACAGCTCTGGACTAAACACCGTCCTCGCCTTCTTCTTTCTAAACCCCCGACCCTGCCTGCATAGTGGCGTCTCGTCAGTATCTGCGGAGGATGCAGAGTCGTCTGCCTGGACATCCGTAGACTGAACCAGCTCCTGGCGAACCTCCTCAATCTCGGATGTCTGCTGGACCCCAGGACCAAAAACTGTGGTCTGTCCAGACTCAGCCTGCGTGAATAAAAACGCCTGTCTGGCAATGGGGTCATCGTGGAGGGAAGGGTGAGGTACCTGCTGTGAGGACTGGCCAGGGAACGGCGGGATGGGCTCTGTCTGAACATACCCTGGCTGATAGGCAGGAGGTGCTGTCTGAGTGGGACTGTAACCCGGGGAATACAGTCCATCTCCCTCTGTGCCATAATCAGCGGAGATATCGAAGCCCAGGTCCTCCTCGTGTCCACCCTGTAGTAACTTACAAATTAGATAATGTATTGAATAAGAAAAGAATCACAGTTACGTATTTTAATTTAAATTATACCTCGGCAGGCATCCTAGACTGGGATCCCATGGCCTCATGTGCAGCTCGGCGCATCAAGTCGGCACCTCGGTCGAACGCCTGACCGACCGTCTCAGCATCATGGACGCCTGCAAACACGTCCTCTCACCAGTGTAGGGGACATAGACATCGGGCTCGTCAGATATGTCGTCGACCGCATCAACACCGCCCAAGCCAGCGCACCTCAGTAGAGAGTCGAGGCGCGCCCTGTACCCACACTGGCACACCGCGGGTACGTTGTGCTTGAGGATGACCTTCCCGAGCCTCTTCCATCCCCTGGTGACGGCCATCGTAGCCCCTATGACGCAACTCTTGACAAGATATAATGTCTGAAAATTAAAAAAATTATGAAGAAGTTGTACAATTGTAAATATTAATAGTTTTGAATTTCAAATTTCAAATCAAAAATACCGTGGCTGCGAGAGGTGCGCCGGCGGGGATAATACCGTGGATCCGTCCTCTACGATCCCTCGGCTTCGGTACCCGCTCGTGCGGGTTGTCGGCGATGTATCCCTCAATAAATATGGTGTACGCGCCGTGATCCTGGTACCAATCTCTGTAAGGTCTGTACGAATTACAACAAATGTTAGATATTCCAATCAAACAGCTATAGTTGAAGTTTTGAATTAATAAAATTTCTTACACTGGCGCGACATCCATCTGACGGTCGGGCTCGGCCAATGGGGGATCTGCAGCTCCTGCCTCGAACACGTAGTCGGCACGGGTAATCCCCCAGTCCTTGCCTGCAGTGGTCTCCCTGGGATGGTGCAGCCCTCGCCAGACCTCCTCGCTGATCGGTGCCGGGGGCGGAGCAAGCTGGCGCATCCCGAACTGTCTCATGACCCGTCCGGGGTAATGGTGCTCGATGATCTATATATTTTAATACGTTAGACTGTTTTTATTAAATTAAGTTGCTTGTGTAAATAACTAGCATAAAGAAATTACGGTACCTGAAAACATATGAGCGGCACCTCTGCACGCCAGAAACGCTCCTGCTGACGACATCGCTCCGGCAATATCTCAAGATATGACCGATGTGCGCCATCCACCTCGACCTGGAAGTATAGATTTAATATCATATATCAATTCGAACTGGAAAAAATTTAAATAAAAATAAAAATAAAAGTAAACTTACATAATCTCTGTAGGGCTCCCAAGTCACAAACTCGGCATCATCTCTGAGATGCTCGATCTCCTGTCTCCAGAATGTGATGCCGAGAGACGCGCCATGCCCTGCACCCACCCAAATCTTGGGATAGCAGTACTTGGCGGCAAATGCAGGGCAGTTGTCCGGCTCGGGCTTGCCCCACTCCGGCACATCTGTCTTGCTGGCCAGGACTGGACGGCCAACAATCAGATGTGCGTAGGACCAGTGCTGTAGTAACATGCACGGTCCAATGAAGGTCTTGTTCTTCTTCAAGCAGGCTGTGTTAAGACCCCTTTACAATTTACAAAGTCAGTGTTACTACACTACGATGTATACTATTTGAAAATATTTATAAGAAGGTGTTTCTTACCTATATAGGCATGCCAGCGTGGCACCTCCCCAGTTGAACCTGCCCGCAGTGGACAGGTCGCGCAGAAGCTCGAGGTAACACAGCCGCACCTGATCTCCATGCGAATTCGGAAACAACCGACAGGTGATCATCTCCAAAATATAGGCGCGCAGGTATCGGTCAATAACCACCTGTTATAGATTTAAATTAGAACATTACTTACAAGAAAATAAATATAATACTATTTAAATTAAATCTTGTACAAGCAAATACCTGATCTGGTCGATCCGGAAAATCCTTGAATCTCGCCCGCAGCTTTGCCAAGCTGATACAGCTGGGCGAGACCACGGTCTTCTCACCTCTTTTCTTCTCTTTCTGGAGATCCTCGTGCGAGATCCCCAACAGCTCCGAGCACAATACCCGTAAGTCCCCGTACTCGACGCCCGTGACCGGCTCCCCAATAATAGTCATACCCCACAGGCAACTGACGTCCTGTAGGGTGACTGTCATCTCAGTATGGGGGAGATGAAAGCTGTGCGTCTCGGGACGCCATCGCTCAACGAGGCCAGAAGATAAACCCTCGTCAGCATTCTCCTCGGCCATCTGGGATATCTGGTACAATCCCATCGAGCGTAAAACCCCCCCATACGCCAGCTGGTACCGTAGATGAGTGCGGTTGTGACGAACCGTAACCGCATCCAAACCCTGCATTTAAGTAAATAATCAGATCAAGTTCATTCATCAAAAATTCGAGATGACAAATTTACTTACCCCAGTGGCAGCCTTGATGCTCCGCATTCGGGTACCACAAGAAGTCGCTGACCCTGTCGGTGCGACTCCGGATACCCGGAACATCCGCCAATGCTGTCTCGATGTACTGAGACATCTCGTATGGCGTGGCTGTAGGGCCATGCTGTGTACCCCTACTGGAGGATGGTCTATCTCTACTGGATGCCATGCTGTATTGGATAATTTTTGGTCAAATATGAGAGTTTGGTAAAAGTCCGAATTAAATTTGGGTACAATTCTAATTAAATTTGGGTACAATTCGGATTAAATTTGGGTACAGTCCGGATTAAATTTGGGTACAATTCTAATTAAATTTGGGTACAATCTAATTAAATTTGGGTACAGTCCGGATTAAATTTGGGTACAATTCTAATTCTAAATCCTAAATTAATATCTAATTCTAAATGATAAATCTAAACTCTAAACCTAAATTCTAATCCTAAACCCTAAACCCTAAACCTAAACCTAATTACTACTCTACACTAAAAATTAAAATTAGAGAAGAAGAAGAAGAAAACTTACCCGAGGTCGAAAGGATTGAAACTTGAAATGAAATGATATGAAATCGGAACCCAGCGGCCCCTTATATAGGCTCCTGTAGGGGTCCACTCCGGCATATAGCGGCCCCAGGGACCGCTCCGGCATTCTGCGGACCCATATGAGGGTCCGCTCCGGCATTCTGCGGTACCCCCAATATGGGTCCGCTCCGGCATTCTGCGGCCATGCTAGATTTAGAATTGTCAGCAAAACGGTGGTTATTTTATTAATTGATTTTCTTAAAATGGTATAAATAAAAATTTCGGTCGTCGGACACTCCGTTCTCTTTCTTTCCAACTTGATTGTATAAATTAATTTTTCATAATTTAATTAAAAAGTTAATTATTTAAAAATAATAATGTTCAAGTTTTTAAAAAGATAAATTACAGATCTTTGAAAGGATAAATATAATATTTTTATTTTTAAAAAGATAAAGTGAGTGGCTACTCTACTTACATAAGTATATAAGAGCATATGCTTATAAGTCATTTTTGCGTTATCAATGTCTAAATGGTCGATCTGAAGCGCTCAACATGTTCTCCATATTAATATGTGTTTGGAAACGAAATTTTACATTTTTTGAAATTTTATTACTAATTATTTAGAATTTTTCAAAATAGCATTTTTCAGATTTTTTTTTTATTATTTTTTTACCATATTAAACCAATGTTTTGAAAAATTCTAGAAAAATAGTAAAAAAATTCCAAAAAATGTAAAATTTCGTTCCAAACACTTATTAATATGAAGAACATGTTAAGCGCTTTAGATCGACCATTTAAACATTGAAAACGCAAAAATAACTTATAAGCATATGCCCTCATATGCTTATGTAAGTAGAGTAGCCAACCTCAAAGATAAATATATAATTAAATTTTTTGGAAAAGGTATACAAGAAATTCGGCCTTATAAATAATAATCATAATACAACGCATTGCCAGCAGCCCAGCATACATGCATTCACAACTACAGATAAAGTGAATGAACTCTGTTGTTGTTCCAATAAAAAAACAAGATTCTATTTTTCCGACTCCAACTATCAAATTTATTGAGATTTGTGAATGAAAAAAGTTTATTTATTGAGATACGCAAATAAAAAATTTTAAATAGTTGGCATCGAAAAAGCAAATCATGTTTTTCTATTAGAATAACGGCAGAGTTCATTTCCACAACTACACCTTGATAGTGCAGCATTAGCTGTTCACATTTGTAACTTAGACTAACTAAATTAATCTATAATTCCAGATGATGGAATTTGTCCTTTCAGGCAGCAAAAAGGATTTAAATTGAAAACGTGTTAATTTGTCTTTTCCTGATGTAATTCTTTTTGTTCTTAAAAATTATGTTATTATAAAATTATTTGAGTAGAATTAGATGCTCATTAAGCTTCTTTGTGAGCTTTAACTCAAAAAACTTATCGAATTGGTTTCAAGCGACGCATCAAAACTGTTGAAACTAATCTACTTCACGAGCGATGAGTTTACATGTCAAGTTTTTAAATTTTTGAACTAATTTAATATAAAGTCAAGCGGTAAAAAAATGAGCGTACTCTAAACTTTAATGTCAGAATCAAGAATGCAATTGACATATATGCGTACCAAATACTCTGTGCCAGAAGGTCTAACAAAGCATTACCCATGAGCGTACTTGGCTTCCCCAAATTAATTCGTTATTTTTTTCTTGAGGAATCAGTCAAGTTCATGACTAACAATTTGATAATTCTCTCACGACTCAAGCATAATCATTTTGATTTAAAATATAAAATTAGTAAATGGCGGAGTATCAAAGTGCATAGCTTTGATTTAATTTCTTGGTTGAAAAAAAAAGTTAGTAAATAGTGGAGTAACAATAACATAATCGTTCACTGTTCATCATTGATTTAATTTCCGTAAGTTTTACATTCTCAGCCAACTAAATCCCCATCTATTCATCTGTTTCAATTTTCATTCAAGCACGACACCTCACTACAATTGAATAGCTGAAATTCATCGAGCAATGGCAGAGCATGAAAGAAGCGGCTTCCAATCTGCTGCAATAGCATGTGCTATAGCAATATCAATCCCGTCAACAACTTGAAGAGATTTGAGTTCTAACGGTCATTGATGAAGAGCGCTCAATTTTTCCAACATACGAGTGATCTGCTTTCTAAACCGGGAGAAAGTGTCGGTTCTTGGAGCCCAGTCTCCAGTCTAAAAAAATAGTATATATGATGAAAGGGTATATTTGTCTATTTGATTTTTAAAATAATTAAATAAAATGTAAGAAAGATAAATGGAGATAGAGGAAAGAAAATTAAGTTTTAATGGGGAATTGGGGATCGATATTGGATATTACGGTGGTTTTATAATTGGTTATATTGAAAGTTTCCATGGGCACATGGGAAATTTTCCCTAATTTTAAATTTGTTAATACGAAAGTTGATGAAGTCCGGACGGCACCGAAATTGACTAGATGTCCATCACACGTCCTCTGATTTTGTAGACAATTCATTTCATATCATCAACATTACAGTGGGATGACATCTCAGAATGCAAATTTCTTAGTTGTTAACTCTCCTAATGATGCATCATCGTAGCATTCATGGGAACATTCATTCATGGTGGTGTGTAGTTGCCAGATTAAATGCCTACTTACTATTACCTATCAGATAGGGGAGTGCGTATCCTATGAGATATCTCAACTTTACCGTGACAGACGTCTCCGGTGCCTATTCGGGGATAGCGCAGGGGCCAGTATTATTTGTTGTTTGAGATTCATGCAGTACGTATCTGAACGGTTGAGATTTTTCAAAAAAAACACTCAAAGTTTGAGATATCTCAGAGGATGCGAATTCCTGATAGGTCGCATGCGCTTCCTCTTTTAACATTAAAAACAGCCACAGTCAATGTGTTATATGCTAATGCCGTGCTGCTGCTGTAGCTACTAAGCATTTTCTAAAAGGTCTAATATAAACGGAGGAAACCACGGAAGAAAGAGACGGACAATTATGAGTCCAAATCTGCTGTGACTCCGAGAGGAATCACAGGATATGAAATTCCGAGATCAACCGTTCAAATTTTTTTGTGTGCGGATCTCAGAAACGTTTTCGGTAAAATAATTTTTCATGCAAACCATCTCAAAAAAGACCAACAGTTGAAATCGGAATCGCAGGGTCCTCTGATTCCCCGAGAATCACAGCAGATTTACTTTCGACAATTATAGACACCGACATTTTTATTAATATCCAAAGTTTAATACAAATAATTAATTATGCCCAGAATTCGATTCAATATCGAAAAATACCCAAGCCGGCTAGAAAATGGCCGGCTTATTCCATTTTTTTTTTTTTTTTTTTAGAGAGAGAGACACTATGAAGATCAAAATATTGAAATCTAACACCGAAAATTTGATTTTTTTTGTTTAAATTGTTTGTTATATTACTTCTTTTGATATATAATTAGCATATTTATACTAAAATACGCTAGATTAATTGAAATTATGTTGAATAACACTATATTATGTTAAATTACGCTAAATTACATTACATTACGCTAAAATACAGTAAATTACGCTAAATTACAAATGAATAAGAAGGGTATTTTTCATTGAAAAGGCGAAAAAACGACGGCGAAACTTCAAACGGTCATAAAACGGCGCTCGAGTGTCCGATTTCAGCAAATGACTACTTTTCGGAAAGCTTGCGAAAATGCGCATGCGTCTGTGCTGGATTCCAAAATTTAGAATCGCCAAAAAACAAAGGGAAGAGCCTCAAAACTTGAGTTGAAGTTTCCGATTAAGATTTTCATTTCTATTATTCAATCCAAGTAGCTCAGTAAATTAGTTACATAATGAACTTGTAGAATACCAAGTTTTACTATTTTTGGAATTTTTTAACTATTTTTTATGATTCATAAAAGATGAGCAAAATCAATCTACTATAGCGTAATTTTGTGTAGTTTAGCGTAATTTACCGTATTTCAACATAATTAGCGAAGTTATTGTAATTTAACGTACTTTAGTATAATTGAACAAAATTTATTGTAATATAGTGTAATTCAACATAATTTCAAGTAATCTAGGGTATTTTAGTATAAATATGCTAATTATACATCAAAAGAAATAATATAACAAATAATTTAAATAAAATTTCAAATTTTCAGAGTTAGATTTCAATATTTTGATCTTCATAGTGTCTAAAAAAAAAAAAATGGAGTAAGCCGGCCAGAAAATGGCCGGTTTACCTAAGCCGGCCATTTTCTGGCCGGCTTGGGTATTTTTCGATATTGGATCGAATTCTGGGTATAATTAATAATTTGTATTAAACTTTGGATATTAATAAAAATGTCGGTTATAGACATGTGGGTCAGAAAGTCGAATATATACCAAGTTTAGAACTGTGGTTAATTAATTCTTGTACGTTCCTTCTCAAACCAGAAAAGTATTTCGAAACATATTCACACCATAGAACGTTCAAGCATATAAAAAAAAAATATTTTTAATTTTTTTTACAGCAATACGAACCAAGAACATACACAGCGCGAAAATCAAAATCAGACAATATAGTAGAACATATTTCTCAAAATACTTGTACTGAAGTCAATTCACCAAATAAATTCATAATTATAGTAGTTCAAATAAGAACTTCCAATTTCGTCATCATCAAAATTCAAAAATCCTTGAGCAACTTCCTCACCTGCTCAAGCGTCACAAAAAGAACCACAGTAAACGGCCCCTGCCGACAAACCGTCGGCACGAAACCCTTGTACAATGCCATTGGCCCCTCTGCTCGAACCGTCTTCAACACACAGTCAACCGCACCAGCGTATGGCACAGACCCATCAGCCCCCATTTGCGTGTTCATAATCCTGGTTTTAATTACATCCACCGGATTGGAGGCGGCAGCTGCTACTATGCCGGCCGTAAAGCTGGCTGCCACGTGGGTCCCTAGGCTGTCAGACCCCTCACCATGTCTCCAGCCAACAATTGTCTCCTTGGCCTGGTCGTAGGTGGAAAGCTGTGCAGCAGTAACGATCATGGCTCGGTTCACGGTCAGTGTGGACCCGGTCCATAGACTCTTCACGCCTTCTTGGCGGGTCATGCGTAGGATCGCATCACCTACGGATTTGTAATTGCGGCGCTCGGCCAATGGGAGTCGACCGTCAGCTTGCATTCTTACCATTGCCAAGTCAGCTGGATTGCCAACTGCCGCACCAATGCCTCCAGCAAGGAGACCAGCAGCAATCTTGCGATGGAGCGGGAGAGATGTACCGTGTCCATTTGGGGACCACTTCTTCTTCATGATGTCATAGAGACCCATTCTAGTTGTGGAATAGAGTGTCTGGCGAAGCACGGTTGCCGATATGCCAGAGAAGAGAGCAGCTGGCCCTTCTGAGCGGAGGATCTGAACTCCGACTGAGATGGGACCCAGTTTACGTGGTGGAGTCATGGTGGCAGCCGAAGCAGGGGCGGGTTTTCCTTGGAGTTGCATGCGCACTTTGATCAGATCAAGCGGGTGGGTGGAGCAACCCGCTACAATTGAGGCAATACCTCCTTCAACAAATCCTTTGACACCCATTTCTTGATTTGGTTGTGAAAAAACTCAAAAAAGGTGCTTTCTTTCTGGGAAAAGGAAAAGGAGGAAAAATGGAATATCGATAGACAAATTACTAATTAAGAAACGAATGCTGCTAGAATTAGAGTTCATCTCACTGGAAACCAGGAGATGGGAATGGAGGGAGAAAGCTATGCAAGAGTAGTGTGATACGCTAGGCCTCCGTGACAAATGCTATTTTGAACAAATCAAGGTTGGATGATTTCTTGTGGAGAGGGAAGATCTATATAATGGCACAATTTTAAATTATATACCATTGGTGAACTGCCACATCATCATTGTGCAGTACTTGTATTCTTTCTTTCTTTCTTTTCTTTTTTCTTTTTTTGAGAAATGAAGTACTTGTAAAGTACGTAATGTAAGTGGAAAAGTAGAAGGGTCTGATGAATATCCTCCTACCATTCCGCATCTTCTGCATTAACTCAAAAAAAAAATCTTTTAAGTTTATTGCATCTCGGCCGTTTGATCAGGATCAAAGCCAATCCGGCCCGTGCCTATATCCCACGGAGCTCTTTAATATTTGTGCAGATATCAATCGGACGGTCCAGATCTATTAACGCACATTGCGTTAATGTATAGGATACGAATTGCTCCTGCACGAGTGCGTATCCTCTGGGATATCTCATATTTTGCGTGATTGACATATCCGGTGCCTATTCGGGGATAGTGCAGGGCCAGTATTATTTGTGCTTTGAGATTCATACATAACATATTTGAACAGTTGAGATTTTTCAAAAAAAACACGCAAACTATAAGATATCTCAGAGGATGCGGATGCTCCACAAACGCAGGACACGCGCCGTATATAATATTATTATATTATGCAACACCAAAGAAGCAGCATATATTTTATGCCGTTGGATGGAGGTGGATTGGTCGATCGGGTGCTCGATAAGGCGCTCGATTGTAGCCTCGGGTTAGGCAATACCATCAAATCCAACCGTTATACATTATTTTTCTTTAAATAGTTCATTTATGTAGTAATATTATTATCAAAATAATCCGATTTACTTAGGAGTGTCAACGGGTACAATAAGGGTCGGGTGGAAGCATTTTCATATCTGTACTCGTTACAAATTATTCTTACCCGTACCCTATCCTTACCCGCTACGAATTATCTTATCCGTACCCTACTCTTACCCGTTATGGTTGTCGGATAACGAAACGGTAGCGGACAAATAACGGGTAATGCTAATATAATAATTATTTTTATTATTTACTAAATAAAATATTAAAACATACACATTCATTTCATACATATATACGTGTTTTGAAAGTCTAAACTTTATTGAAATTTGCTGGATTTTATTTACATGTTTTAATGGTTAATTAAGTGTAACACAACTACTAAGAGTAGTTGGAGAATGAATATTTCATTAGTATATATATTTTTATAATTACCCGATCGGATAACGGCCGGGTACGGAATAGGCTTTACCCATATCCTTACCCGTTTAGATAACAAAATTTTTCTTTTACCCGTACTTGTACTCAATAAGTTTACGAAAAAAAATCTTAACGGGTACCCATACCCGTCTTATCGAATACAGTATGAATAGAATAAACGGATAAAAGGGTGCCATTGACACCCCTAGATTTACGCAACCCATTTACACTTTTAGTTGTGAATTCTAGTTATGAAGACAAAAATATTAATCCGATTTACCCGTCCCGTTTACACTTGTAGTTATGATAGTTTGTTTTAAAAAAAGAAAACTGATGATAGTTCTAAAGTGTAATTACAAAATTTGATCGATTATTTTTGCAGGGAGAATTACAGTCATTATTTGGCAATATTTTAGGGTAGAGTTTTTTTAGCTTCTCCTTTTATAAAGGAAGAAAGACGATGGTTTTATTTTAAGAAAATAATAATAATTCAGTGAAATTGGACTTTTATAAAATCTTGCGATCAACCATTTTTTTTATATAATGAGGTTATTAGACCCGTTTCTTGATAGAAACATTGTTAAATTACAAATTTATGTTTCTCTCAAACCAATGTATGTTGCTTGTGTATGATCGTTCTTCTAGTAACCTTGTTATCTAAAGTAAGCAAATTAAAGTTCCGCCAACTAGCACATCCAAAACAAAGAAACATGTTAATCATAGCATAACAAAAGCAACTAAAATACTGAAATCCTAGATCTCTCAAATTGATCATTCATAACTCTCCTCTCCATCAGAGTGTTGCACCAGCTAACCATCAGTAGATGGGTCCTAATTCTATATAGGGATAATCCATGTGTTATCTGGCACCCATTTTGTCATTTGAGTATGATCTCCACCAGCTTGTTGACCTGTCCAAAACAAAATCAAGTTTAGAATTGAGAAAATGACAATTTTACTAGTTTCATAGTTTTTATGTTCAAAATAATATTCATTACTTTTCAAATAGTCCAAGCTAAAGCACAAAAAAATAATATGAAATTTTGTTTATTCCCTTTAGGTAGTGTATAAGCAAATTCTATAATATCGTGAATAGACCCCCAAGTACTAAAACGTTGTTGACAGTCCCTTAGCCACACTTGGCTAACATATTTGCATTGTATGAATAAATGGTCTATAGTTTCTGGGATTCCACAAAAATGACAATTGATGTTGCCTATCCAATTATCCCTATGCTATATTAGATTTGGTAAGTATTTTGTCTTTGGTAAGTAGCCGCATGAACAACTTAAGTTTTGGTGGAAGTTTGGGTTTCCACCAAATGATCAATGTGTGTTTTCCCCTACCACTTTATAGGGATCTAACAGAAACATATCATTATTTTGTCACCTCTATGTAATTTGATCTAAAGCTCGGATAGGAGAAAAATTATGTATAATTCCCAAATTTCATTCCTATCTTGCAAATTAACCCCTGTGAGAACCCTTTTGAAGGTAAGTTGGTTGTCCTGTGAGTCAATAACTTCCTGCAAAGTGATCTGAGTGTTATCAAATAATTGATAAAGCTGGTTATAAAACCCATTTCAAAACCTCAAAGGTTTTTTTCCTATCTACTTCTTTGTTGTTTGTGGGGAAAATAAAATCTACTCCAAGCTCCGTGTTTTTTCCCAAAAGCTGGAGCTCACGACTTTTCATTTTTTTTCTTCTCTCAAAATTATGTTTAATTGCAATAGCACAACAAATGGTTTATATGATTTTTTTTCTTCAAAGTGCAGCTAATCATATAAACTATTTCTTTTTATTTTCTTTTTTCAAATTTTTGTTTATTCACCACCACTAATCATTAATTATACCTATATAAAATTTATTCGGACTACTAAACTTTACTAAACAAGTACAATTAAACAAACACAATTTAATAATATAATAAAACAAATACAATTTAAACAAGCCCAAAGATTAAAATTAATTAAACAAACACAATTTCATAATATAATAAAACAAATACAATTTAAACAAGCCCAAAGATTAAAATTAATTAAACAAACACAATTTAATAATATACTAAAACCAATACAATTTAAATAAGCCCAAAGATTAAAATTAATTAAACAAACACAACTTAATAACACAAGAAATTAATTAACAAGCATAATTAAACTAGCAACGTTTAATTTTAATAGATTAAGCTAATTTTAAGTTAAGTTTCTATTTTGACGTCTAGCAGTGTATAGTCAATTCGCTCTTTTTTTTTTTTTTGAGAATCTGATATATACAATTATATTGATCATAATCAATGATTAATATCAATACACTTAATATAGTTTAATTTTAGTATTTACATCTTCTATAAAAAGAAAAAAAAAATCAACATCCTTACAAATTTCCCATGAATTTACCGAACACCTATATTCTAAAATTTTCCATAGGTTAAATACCTTTGGTTTTGACAAATTGAAATTCTCATTCCCATATTGAAAATTCTCATTCCTACAAAATTCTCATGTTGCCAAACAAGCCTTAAGTGTCATATTCATATTATCTAAATATAAGACTCTCATTTCCCTGTGAGTTTTGTCAAGGTATATATGTTTCCAATTGAACAAAGAGTATCATTTATTGTTTGTATCATATTCTTGCCAAAAAAAAAATTCTCCTGATGGTATCAATCTATTTGTGAATGTTTTTTGGAAACCCTACATAAGGACAAAGCATGCTGCATGCAAAGGAACTGAGGATATAACAACATTAAATAACTTGATTCTACCTCCTATAGAGATAAGCCCATTTTTTTCAACTTTGTAATTTTGTGTCTATTTTCAAAATCAAGAATTACCAATCTTTTTTTAACTAATTTTCTGTTATGGAGTGAAAAGCCTAGCTATTTGAAAGGAAATTGTCCCACAGAACAACCAAAGATATATAGCTGCTAATGCTATAGTTTCCTCATTGTTGATGTTAATAACAAATGCTCAGTTTTGCCTAAATTAATCTTAATATTAGATAAGGCTTCAAAGCTTTTCATTGTCCACCAAATTTTCTCTAAAGTATGAGTAGATGCTGATAGAAATAGAATAATATCATTAGCATAGTGACAGTTGGTACATATATAGCAGCTGCACTATGCTGACAAGGTGGACCTATCCATTGCACTAGCCCCAAATTTCTGCATGCGTTGAACATTTTACTCAATGTGTTTGTTGCATAAATATGCAAGAATGGAGAGAGAGGGTCTTCTTATCTAACCCCCTTGTAATATAAATATTGAGTAAGATGGCCATTGATATTTATGCAAGACTGAGAGCTATGTAACGAGTTCCTAATTTGGTGTATCAACTTCATTCCAAAATTCCTACATTTCATGACTTATAAATGATTTGTCCAATTCATTTATCATATGCCTTTTAAAAGTCAAAATTGATCGTTCTCTTTTCGATCAGTTTGCATGGCATGATGAATGATATTATCTAGAATATATATATATACGCCCTTAATAAAGACATAGCATGTGTGTGATATATTATTCTAGTCATCACTGCTTCCATTCTATATGTGGAGTTTTTAGAAAGAATTATAAAACTGCAGTAGGCTAATAGGTTTGTGTTGTTTTATTTTTGTGGCATCATGCTCCTTAGGTATCAGACATATTACATATTTGTTGATGTGATTCATATTCAGTTCATTCAAATAGAATTGCTAACATATAAGGAGGAGATCTGGGTTTAGGAGCTCCCAGAAAAATGGGTGAACTTAAATAAAACAACACAAACCTTGAAAGAATAATTTACTGGGTTTATTTTTATATTTGTGTAATTTTTTTTATATTTGTGTAATTTTTTTTATCAATTTTTTCAAAAAGAATAATTTACTTTCAAATTCTTGAAAGAATATTTGTTTCTTGAGCCGCTAGCAGGTAAGCTGTTGTCTCAGACCAGCCGACATGTTTGGTCTTGGTTTCAGTTTTAAAAGAGGAAAAAAAAAAAATATACGCCAAATAAGGTCATTAAACATGTAAACTAAAATCAATTGGAGACATAAATCAAGAGCTACATAAACATGTAAACTAAAATCAATGGATTATAGAATTTTGACCCACTTGCATGCGCCGTTGCGCGGCGAACCTGACACGGTTCATGTATCTCTTTTATATCGTGCCAGTAAAACCTAACTTGATTTTTATTATTACGAAAAAAGGACCATCTACAAAAAACAAACAAAAGGTGATGTTCCAAATTTACAATCCATCTACGATCCTGCTATGTTTAATTTGAACCAGAGGATGGCAACCGAAACCCGGCCGTTATTGATTTCTTTATTTTAATTGTTGGAAGTGGGAGATGCCAGCAAATGACGTGGCGTGTTTTGTATCCTAACTGCCGATTCATTTGATGAACTTTAGTCAACATGCCTAATTAATCCTACAAATCTTATTAAATATGCATTTATATGATCGGTAAATGAACTTTTCTTTAATTAATTGACAAAGATATATATATACACACACCTTTAGACCATGCATGAATCTTGTCATCTCGTCAAAGATATATGCACCCACCTTTTTTTCCCAGTTGCCTCAGAATTAAGATTAAAAAGATTTTAAGTTTTGTTCTCCCCCAATTTGAAGCCCTAATTGCAAGTGCAAAAATCTAATAAATTATCAAAATTCCAGAAGGAAGTGTAAGGACAAAGTTTGTTTTTATTAGACCTAATCAGCCAACAATCTCATCAAATTTTGATTGACAATATCAAAACTGATCGATTTCGTAAAACTAATTCACCGCAATCCAAATGACATGTGTTGTTTCGTGTTTAATTAAAATAATAAAACGAGACTTTCCCAACCTGAAAATTTTCATTAAAAATAATATTAAATTGATAAGAAGAGAAAATTTGAACGATCACAAATGGACCGTTCATTTTGGTTCAGCCAAACCAAATTATTCGAAAAAAGACCTTTTCAGACCACCAATGTTATCCGTCTGTATCCAAAAATTATATACGGATATTGTTTTAAATTTTAATTATTTGTATTTAACTAGTAGATATATACTATATAGTTTAATATATAATATATCTACGGATATCTGATATCTAATCCGTATCCGATCTGTTTGCACCGGTAAATAGATAAGAGCAAGAGAGATTGACACGTTTGCACCGGTCCGTATCCGTTTGCACCGATATCTAATCCGTATCCGTATCCGATCCGTTTGCACCGGTAAAAAATTATATTTAGATGTTATTCTTTACTATAATGTATATTAGTAATTTATTTTTAATTATCCGAATTATATTTATATATGTATTTATCAACAATGAAAAGTAAATAGATAAGAGCAAGAGAGATTGACACGCGGGATGTTAACGGAGTTCGGCGTAAAATGCTTACGTCTTCGGGGTAACACAACATCGTCGGCGCGCCTTTTTTATTACCCAAGAAAGAAATGATACAACTCGTGACACGTGAGCCCAACACACGTGGGAAGTCATGACCTAACTGGTGTACAAAGGTGAGCCTAGAAGCTCGAGTTGGAGAGTCCTACGAAGAGGATCGTCACACAACTATGGTTTTATGTGAGCACAAACGCTTGAGCCGGTGAGCCCTTAATGTCCTACAAGCGGGGAGTCACACGGCTATTCGAAGGGAGCACTAAAATAGATCTCCACTCTATAGAACAACGGATCAACACTCTAACTAAATCTAGAAGTAAATTAGTCAAATGGATTTGAGATTATCAAATGAGTATTGAAGTTTTGACTCTCTCAAAGATGGAAGCTATTCATAACACAAAATTAATGCTTTTTGAATTTAGAGGCAGCTAGCTTAAATCTGAAGTTAGAGTATTAACTCTATTTATAGAGGGAGCTTCACATCTAGATATTTGAACTGATCTGTTCAGTACGGTGAAGTTTTGTTCCAACGGATAGTACAAAGTATTTGAAATTAGAGTTTTGCCTTTTTGAATTATTAACTGACCCGTTCAGAATATTTCTGCTCATTCCAAACGGATAGTGGTAGGTCCATATACCGATGGACCTTAAAAGGCCCAGGCCTGGCCCGATAAAGCACTCCTAGATTTAAAATACACAAAAGGCCGGCCCAAAATAGAATGAAATAAAATAGGCCCCCTCCCCCTGCAGAAACAGGCCACGATCAAGAGAAGCCCGGGATTCGGACCCCCTCCCGGGGCCAGCCCGAGGTCAAGAGAAGCCCGGGATTCGGACCCCCTCCCGGGGCCAGCCCGAGGTCAAGAAAAGCCCGGGATTCGGACCCCCTCCCGGGGCCAGCCCGAGGTCAAGAACTGCCCGGGATTCGGACCCCCTCCCGGGGCCAGCCCGAGGTTAAAAGCCTGAGACTCGGACCCCTCACAGGGGCCAGCTCGGAGTCTAATAAAACAAGGCTCAAGGCCTAAGCATGCCGAACAGCCAGAAAAGGCCGACGTATGGCCTCGCTGATCCGGCTTGCGCCAGAATGTGCGGACATGATCGCCTATTATGCGGACGCCTCCAAAACAGTCACGCGGGCCCCCATCATTAATGATGACAAGACCCCGCTACAGTAAAGGCGACCCCTATTTAAGGCAGAGAAATCCCCAGAAAAAGGGACCGCATTCATTACAACCAGAGGAGGTATTAAAAAGGGTTAGAGCGTTAATACCCCTCCGACACCCCGCGTGTCCACCCTCTCGGCCCGATCCGCCCGGACCGGGACGAGCTACACTTTCGGCAGCTAGCCACCGCGCGGCCTGTTTCCCAGGAACAGGACGTTTACGCGCCTTACTGGACCGAGTCCAAGTACGGCCCGGCCCCCTTGGGAAGGGACGTATCAACCACCGTGGGGCCCCCAGCCTCAACTGAGCAAGATGACTCCCGTAACCAAACAAACCGACTTGGGCAAGATCGCTTCCGAGGAGGCAGCTCGGTGGACGGAACAAGCCAACCGGCGAACTGAGAACGTGAAGCCCCCGATCGACCTAACCTCGGGCGGTCGGCCCAAAGAGCCCTCGAAGAAGACTCTCCGAGATGACCCGACTGTGGGGGCAACGAGCAAAAACCCCCTCGTTAAATTGGGCCAGAAGACTCCTAACCCGGCCATCCCGCCGGACCCCTCCTTGGGAATGCCCCTCGAAGGGATACCGGTTAACCTATCCGGGATAAACTTGGAGTCCCTCGGAGTTTCCACACCGGTAGTAAGACCGATCGACTCGACTATAGTGACCGCTCAGACCACCGGGCCGATCGGTTCGACCCCCCAAAACACACAAAACCAGATGATTTACACCCAGTACCACTCTCCGTATGTTCCACCGTATGTGTACCCACCTCCTTACAGCTATCCTCCATACCCGCAATATGCCTCTCCATACCCACAGTACCAAACTGCCCCCTTAACACAATACCCTTCCCAGGCCGACCTCAACCTGCCATACTACCCCCAAACCCCCACCTCAGCGCCCGGGGTACGAATGATTCACCCCCCACCGCCCATAGTACAATTGATCCGAGCTGAACCTGGTTCGAACAACCCCGAGCCCAGTCTACACAACACAGACGGCGGTTTTGACAATCCCGACCCCGGACTTGAGACCCTCATAGGCGAGGGAGAAGCGAGACGGGATGGTGGACCAAGGCGGAGGTTATCCTTCGGGGCTGAGCGGCGAGAGAGCGAAGGCTCGTCCGCGGCGGCCAGCTCGAGAAGGAGCGCCGGTCGAGCGAGAACAGAACGAACTCGAGAAGGCCCCACCAAACACACAGAGGAACGGTCTCGTCACTCGAGGAAAGACGATCAGTCTCGCCACTCGCGAGAAGAGCGTCGCCGAACACCCCCTAAGAGGCGACGAAGACCCCTCACCCCACCGGAGGCGGCAGGCGTAAACATGGCAATGATAGACACAATGATCAAGAAAGGGGTGGAGAAAGAGATAGCTAAGAGGGAGAGGAGGAGAGCAGGGCCTCGTTCCGGGTCGACGAATATTTTGGAAGGACCATTAGCCCCGGAACTTTACAAGGCCCCCATGGGTGACTTCAAATACCCCACTGGCCTTCCCTGTTTTCAAGGTAGTGGGGATATCCAGGACCCTCAGAACTTTGTATATGGGTTCTATGAAAGGCTCCGACTACATGGAGCGTCGGACGCTGTCGCGTGTCGCATTTTCACCACCTGCCTGACCGGGGAAGCTTGGGAATGGTACATGAGATTAAGGCAAGGATCGATAAAAACCTTCGATCAACTATCAAGAGCTTTCCTGACCCGCTACGACATGCTCCGGCCCCCACGAGCGACATGTGACTCCCTGTTGAAGCATGTTCAGGGACCCCAAGAAGCAACTCGGACCTTCGTAAACAGGTTCGTGAAGGCCTCTAGGGAGGTCCGCAACTACAGTGAAGACATCGCCCTGGCGGCCATACTGAATGGACTTTGGCAAGGAGGACCGGGCACCCTCCGGTACGACGCCCGAAAAAGAGAATTCAAGAGTTTACCCGAGCTCCTAGCCTTTGCCGAAGGATACATCCGAGCTGAGGAGGATGCTGTCCAATTCGCTAGGCCGCGGTCCAGATCACCAAAACCGCAGCAGCGTGACCGGCAGCCCGGTGGCGGTCCGTCCCGAAGACGGGAGCCGCCAAAAAGAAACATCCTGTCAGCGCCACAATAAGAACGGCGCGAAGATGGCAGAGAGGGCTATCGACCCCACTATGTGAGATACGCCCCCTTTATCAAGAAAAGGAGCGAAATGTACCAGGTCATAAAAGACATGCCCGAAGTTCCAAGGCCGCTGCGCAAGAGTATTTTCGAGAAAAAAGACGAGGCCGTAAAGTGCCTATTTCACCGTTTCAATGGGCACTCTACGGGGGAATGCCTCCAGCTGAAGGATGTATTAGAAAGACTGGCCAGAGAGGGGAAACTAATCGAGTACATCAAGCCAGAATTTTTTCAAAAGTTTACGAAGGAGTACAACGGGGAAATTGAGCGCAAAAAGAAGGCCTCCTACCGAGACGACTATAAGGAACCCGGGTATGCAGGACCAAAACCCGGAGAGGGTAAGGGAAAAGGACCGGGAACATCCGGCAGGCGGCCAAGCGTGGAGATCAATGTTATCAGCGGAGGGCATGAGGTGCCGGTCCCTGAGAAACATAGCCGAGGCACCACCAAGCCGTACCCTACCGTGCTGAACGTTGGAAAGCCCCTTGAAAGAAAGAGGCCCCGGATGGACGAGGCCATATGCTTTTCCGAGAAAGACTTCGGCACCGTTGCGTGGCCCCACGACGACCCCGTAGTGCTAAGGCTCAAAATTGAGGAGTTCGGGGTAAAGAGGATCCTTGTAGACACGGGAAGCTCGGCTGACATCTTGTACTTGTCAGCTTTCGAAAAGATGGGGATACAGCTTGAGAAGTCCCAGAAGAAGGTGACGCCGCTAGTTGGTTTCACTGGCGATTCCCTCCGACCTAAGGGGGTCGCCCGGCTGAAAGTAGCATTCGGGTCCTCGCCGCGCATCGCTGAAGTCATGGTCGACTTCCTTGTAGTGGATGCCCCTTCCGCATACAACGCGATCATTGGCAGGGGTACCCTGAACAAAATTGGAGCCATAGTATCCTCCCCCCACCTAAAGATCAAATTCCCTACCAACCATGGGGTGGGAGAGGAATGCGGGCAACAGCAGGTGGCCCAAGGGTGCTATCAAACCTCCCTCGAAGGACGAGGAGGGGCGGTTCACCAAGTAGATGCGAAAGCAGGAACGAGGTCGGATCCCACTGGCCCGCATTTGCGGTCCAGCAGAGAGTTTTTACCCCCACGCACGCCCATGGTCTTGGACCCCGTTGACAGAGGGGAATTAGATGCATTCGCCGAACCGGTAGATGAAGTCGACCAAGTTGACCTCGGCAATGGCAAGTTTCTGAATGTTGGCAAGGCAGTTCAGGGGAACGCAAGAGAGAAGTTGATTGAGTTCCTCCGAGAAAACCAGGCTGTGTTTGCATGGACCGCCGCAGACATGCCCGGGATCCCAGGATCCATAGCAGAGCACCGACTACACGTCAAGTCGGGGGCAAAACCTGTTGTACAGAGGAGAAGGAACATGGGAGCCGAGAGGCGCTCGGCGGTGAAGGCCGAGGTAGCCAAGCTACTAGAAGCCGGTTTTATCAGAAATGTGACTTGTCCGGAATGGTTGGCGAACCCTGTGCTTGTGAGAAAAACAAACGGAGACTGGAGAATGTGCGTCGACTACACTGACTTGAACAAGGCGTGCCCTATGGACCCTTTCCCCCTGCCAAAGATCGACCAGCTGGTAGATTCTACCTCCGGACACGCGTTCCTGAGCTTCATGGATGCGTTCTCGGGGTACAACCAAATCAGGATGTGCCCAGAAGATGAAGACAAAACGGCTTTCACAACTCACTTTGGGTTATACTGTTATCGAGTGATGCCTTTTGGGCTGAAGAATGCGGGGGCCACTTTCCAAAGAATGGTGAATAAGGTATTCCACGAGCAGATAGGTCGGAACGTAGAGGCCTACGTAGACGACCTTCTAGTGAAAAGCATGTCCGACCTGGACCACGTGCAGGACCTGCGCGAGACATTCGCGACGCTAAATCAGGCTGATATGAAACTCAATCCAAAGAAGAGCTTCTTCGGTCTCACGGGAGGAAAGTTCCTCGGATTCATGGTGTCCATGAGAGGCATAGAGATACACCCCTCCAAGTCGCAGGCCATCCTAGATATGAAACCCCCCCGAAACCTCAAGGAACTTCAAGCACTTACAGGCCGACTTGCAGCATTGAACCGATTCATCGCCAAATCCGGCGACGTTTGCTTCCCTTTCTTCAAGGCAATGCGCAAATCCGCCAGATTTGAATGGACCGAGGAATGCGCGACGGCTTTCGACAAGGTCAAAGAATACTTGGCCAGCCCCCCTTGCCTCAGCCGACCCATAAACGGAGACACACTGGTTGTATACCTGGCCACGACCAACCACGCGGTCAGCGCCGCCCTGGTAAGAGAAGAAGGAAGGGAACAAAAACCCGTATATTTCGTGTCACACGTCCTCCGAGATGCCGAGACCCGATACACGCAGATAGAAAAGGCGGCCTATGCTCTCATAATTGCGGCACGAAAACTGAGACCATACTTCCAGTCCCATCCGATCAAGGTATATACAGGCGTACCCTTGAAGAAAGCCTTTGCGAACTTTGACTCATCGGGCCGCGTGTTGGCCTGGGCGCTAGAGTTGACCGAATTCGATGTCACGTTCCATCCTCAAAGTGCCATTAAATCACAAGTGTTCGCGGACTTTATCGCGGAGTACTCGGGAGCGCCGGAAGAGTTGGACGGCAAGTGGACACTTTACGTAGACGGCTCCTCGTCCCACCTAGGAGCAGGAGCAGGAATAGCTCTCACGGGCCCCCAGGGAGAAGCACTCAACTACGCGCTCCACTTCCAGTTCCCTGTAACTAACAACACCGCCGAGTATGAGGCCATGATAGCTGGCCTCAAATTAACGGCGGGGCTGGGGGCCCGAGAGGTCCATCTACATAGTGACTCAGAGCTCGCGGTCAGGCAAATCAACGAAGAGTGCCGTGTGCACGACGACCGGTTACGGCGATACCGTGAGCAGTTCCATTCCTTGAAAGGACAATTCGATAGAGTGGTGATCGAGCATGTATCTAGAAACAAAAATTGTCAGGCAGACGCCCTCTCGAAACTAGGAGCGGCTGGAAACCTTGACAAAGATTGTCCCGTGATAGTCATGGACATACCCGAGTCAAGTATATCGGGTGACGTGAAGGAAGTTCATGTTATTAACGAACCCGGGGTCGCTTGGTACGCCCCCATGTGGACATACCTCACCTCGGGGACGTTGCCTGAGGACCCGCTGGAGTCCAGGAGATTGAAGAGAATAGCCCCTTTATACTCGATACACAACAACCAGTTATACAAAAGGGGATACGCTCGCCCGTGGCTTAAATGCATCGGAGAGAAAGACGCTCAGGCAATGCTGGAGGAAGCCCACGAGGGACTTTGTGGTAGCCATCAAGGAGCGAAAACCTTGGCCAAGAGAGTCCTGCGCGCAGGATATTATTGGCCCACGATGCAGCAAGACGCGGCCAACATGGCGCGAAAATGTGAAAGATGCCAATACCATTGCCGATTATCCAGCATCCCAGGTTACGACATGATCACAATCTCGGGAGCTTGGCCCTTCGACCTATGGGGGATTGATATCCTAGGCCCTTTCCCCATGGCCGTCCAACAGCAGAAATGGATCATCGTGGCCGTGGAGTACTTTACGAAATGGGTCGAGGCCAAGGCATTAGCCCACATTACGGCAGAAGCCGCCAAAAACTTCATCTGGCGCAACATCGTATGCCGCTTCGGGATTCCGCACGCACTCATTTCGGACAATGGCACACAATTCAATGCAGATGTCACCCTGTCCTTCCTCGAAAGATTAGGCATTCGCAGCAACTTCACCTCGGTGAGTCACCCGGCCAGCAATGGCCTGGCCGAAGTCACCAACAGGACCATTCTGGATGGTCTCAGAAAGAAGGTGGCCTCCAACAGGAAAAATTGGCCCGATAAACTAGACGAGATCCTCTGGGCATACAGAACTACTCCCCGCGAGGCCACCCAGCAAACACCGTACTCCCTAGTATATGGCATGGAGGCTGTCACCCCCCTCGAACTCATCGCACCTTCCCTCCGGATGACGGCCTATTCCACAGAAAGCAACTCCGAAGCACGAGCAGTAGACCTCGAGCTAGTGCAAGAACTCCGAGACAAGGCCCGTATCCGGACCACCGAATATCAGCGGAGGGTAAAACGCGCCTTCGATAGACGCGTGTCACCCCGGGCGTTCGAACCAGGTGACTTGGTGCTAAAAAAGGTCGAAGCTGCCGGACAACATGTTGGTAAGCTCCAACCTAATTGGGAAGGCCCCTTCCGGATAATTCGCCCTTGCGGCAAGGGAGCTTACGAGCTCGAAGGTCCCGACGGGCGACTGCTCGCCCGGCCCTGGAACGTTGTCCATCTCCGCAAATTTTATACTTAAAAAAAAAAGGAGGGGGAGAAAGAACAGGTACAGCAGCGGACATGCCGTCTGCCCAAATGTAATTACTATCTTTTGCCTCTTTTGGACCAGCATGGGAATGCCCGTGCAAGGTCAAGGGCGCCGGTGCGATATTATAAGCACGGCCCGACATTTTGTACTTTTGCGCCAACACGGAAGTGCCCGTGAGCGGCCAAGGGCGCCGTTGCGATATTATAAGCACGGCCCCGGTGCGCGATGTCCGACTAACAAATTCGAGGCCCGACGACACAAAACTGCCGTCGGAACCACCTCACAAAAACAACTGATTATCACAAGGGCAAACAAGAGCCTACGGGCGATAAATGCCTCTACAAAAAATAAAAAATAATAAATAAAATTATTGCGCTAAGAGGATAACCGAAAAGCCTAATGGGCAACGAACGCCTCCGCAATAAAACAACAACGGCGCTTCTCATAGCAGAAGGATAAAAGCCTATGGGCAACATACGCCTTAACCGACCAAACTGGAAACTACTACAACGACTTCAGAACAAAGGCCCTTGAGTATAAGACAGCCCGAAACAACTTTTCCATAACAGCGAGCGTGCGCTAGTCGTGCAAGGTACGAACGAATACTCTGAAAAGATGACGAGTACACACGAGGCGCCTCGTGAGGAAAATTCGCGCTAATCTCAGACCACACGGCCTGAAGCACGAAACAGCACAAACAATTCTCCAAGGCAACACAGGAAGAGAGCCACAGAAGTGTGAACAAAAGCTCTGCAAAGAGCAACAAATACACTTGACTCTCGAAAATGACAACACAGGAAGAGAGCCACAGAAGTGTGAACAAAAGCTCTGCAAAGAGCAACAAATACACTTGACTCTCGAAAATGACAACACAGGAAGAGAGCCACAGAAGTGTGAACAAAAGCTCTGCAAAGAGCAACAAATACACTTGACTCTCGAAAATGACAACACAGGAAGAGAGCCACAGAAGTGTGAACAAAAGCTCTGCAAAGAGCAACAAATACACTTGACTCTCGAAAATGGCAACACAGGAAGAGAGCCACAGAAGTGTGAACAAAAGCTCTGCAAAGAGCGACAGATACACTTGACTCTCAAAAATAGCAACACAGGAAGAGAGTCACAGAAGTGTGAACAAAAGCTCTGCAAAGAGCGACAGATACACTTGACTCTCAAAAATAGCAACACAGGAAGAGAGTCACAGAAGTATGAACAAAAGCTCTGCAAAGAGCAAACAAGTACACATGACTCTCGAACATGACAACACAGGCGCGAGTCGCAACAGTGTGAACGGAAACTCTGCAAAGAGCAACGAATACACGCGACTCGCGAAATCAAAAGGAACAGTTGGGCAAAAAAGCAAAATCCCAAAAGGATAACGAATGCGCATAACCCTGCTTTGGATAAATAATAGCGAAAACCCGTAGCGTAATGAAAAAATCTCTCCGAGGATCCCGAAGCACAGCGTAAACGGAAGCCCGACGGGGCAACGAACACGCAAAACCGGACAAAACATTCCGCCATTCCGCAAGGACAACGAGCTTGCCTAAGCAGTAGGTACAAACGAAAGTCCAGCGGGATAAGCGTGAATAACCTACTGGCCTCGCGAGATGGAAAGTAGGCATGGCAACATGTCCGAACAAAGTCTCGCAGGAATATATCTACTGGCCTCGCAAGACAATCGAACGGGCATAGCGACATGCCCAAATAATAACCTTGCAAGAACATTCCTACCAGCCTTGCGATGCCGCAGGGCGACAAAACAGAGAGTTGCCCAAGCAATCTCGCGAACTTGAAGAAATCAAGAGGACAAGCCCTTAGGGGCAATGCGCAATAATACAGCACGCAACACCACCGACCTGCAAAGCAGGCATCTCCTCGAGACGAGCCATAGAAAAAAGAGGACCGAGGACCCCACTCGCTTCGGGAAGTCACGGAAGCACGCCTCACAAGGTAAGCAAACTGTCCATTCTTTTATATCTGCGCTACAAACGCGTATAAGAAAAGTATCCCGCGTACCCCGAACCCGCACGACCGAAAGACTTATGTCACAACAATTATACGTCAAAGTAAGGCGAACACATAAACATAAATATTGTCAGGTCAACTGTTATCTCGGGTGGCTGAGAAACATTCCTCAGCAAACCACCCGAGCAAAAGCATACAACAAATTCTGTTAACACCTCCACACCTCGGAGGGTTCCTCACACAAAATACGCTCCAATAAAAATAACAGAAAATCATAATAATAAAAACGAAGAAGGATGTGCTCCGCCCAGCCTCTCTGCCGCGACATACTTACTCATCCTTGTCCTGCGACAAACCAAATAATGTAAGGTGACTACCCACATTACACCTCGTTTTATGACATATGTATAGAGAAAAAAAAGAAGGAAGAAGTTATACCTGGTTCACTTCGAGGTTTTCTGCAGGGTCGTCTCCCGACTCTGGATTGTAATCTACCTTGTCCAGCGAAGCCTCTCCATCGACAGTACCCGAGACGGCCTCTTGGACCGTAGGACCCTCGCTGCCTCCCACATGATCTTGAGGAGACTGCGGTGGTGTATCCTCTCGGTCCAAATGACGAGGCCACGGCGCAATCTTACGCCACGTATGAAAAGGCGTCTTCGGAGTACAGCTCAGTAAGTTCATGCTCGGGAGAACGGGCCCACCCTCGGGGTTGAGCAGCTGGCCTCCAGCCTTATCCCACTCATATCCCACCAGACCCTGAGGAGCCCCATCCTCGTCCGCAACAGGCGGGTACCCGAGATCCTCAGGGGCGAACGGATAGAGACCAGCCAAAACAGATAACTCGATATGGACCTGCTTCTTAATCGTCCCAGTTAACGACAACATCGCTGCGAGCTTAAAAGGATCGCTAACCAGGAATTCTCGGATCACCCCCTTCTCGTGATCGAGACGCTCTGCTTGCGAGTTCTTGATTGCACGTAAGGCCTGGGATAACTGCTCCCGCACAAGCGTCAACTCCCGGGCCTGTCCCTCCTTTGCCCGTTTTAGCTCCTCCACCTCCGCTTCACTGTCAACGAGCTTAGACACGGCCTCCTCGAGCAAATCCGTGCTCCTCTTAGCGCTGGTTTCGCTTTCCTCTAACGCACGGGCCCTTGCGTCGACCTCGCTCCTCAACTTCTCAACCTCGTCACTGCTGCCCACCACTGAGCCCCGAAGCTTTTGGTAGTCGTCACTCAAAGACTTGTGCTTCTCCATCCAGTAGTCCCTCTCCACAAGGGCCGCTGTCAAATCCGCTGGTTCTACAGGAGACTGGGCCACAGTCAAATTCTTGGCGATCATTGCCTCCGCCGCCCGACCAAACAAGCAGCCTATCTCGAAAAGACGACCAACTGCGTCCAGCATCATACCAGCCCCGCGTTTCTGGATAAGTCGACCCAAATAAGGAGGCTCCAAAGCGCGGAAGGCCTCCCTATAAAACGTCGCGCTCTCGAGGGGCCGCTCCTTAGCGCTTTGCATCTTAGCCAAGTGAGGGAACAAAGCGAGACACCCGTCTGGTTGACTTAACGGGAAGGGAGTCTTACAAATGGTCCCTACCCCAACCTTGCCCGGAAGACTAGCCTTACGGGAACCCTCGGACGGCGTAGGTGCCGTCTCAGGGGAAGCGGTCGTGCTCGAACTCCCGCCTCCACCTTGCCCCCCAGCTGATACCGGAACTCCTTGGGCCAACACAACTGACGCCACACCCGAAGGAGGGACTGCTACCTCCGACGAAGGGGTAGTGGCGACGTCCCTCGAACTCGGGGCTAAAGGTGGCCGAGTCACGTTCCTCTTCTTATTGGTAACTGGCCCTTTCCCCTTCTCACTGCTATCAATGTCGTGTGTCGCCCTCCGCTTCTTCGACTCTGCACCCCCAGCCCCCTTCTTGACCGTACGCTCCGCGACGCCAGCAGGCGGTTGAGCAGGAGCCGCGTTGGCCCCCGGTAACCCAGCATACAGCCCCTCCGCGTGCGAGCACACCAATTCGGGGATCGCCTTCAGCCCGTTAAAAGAGAAATCCATCAGGCCGTAAGCTGCACCAAAAATATGCACTCAAGGGTCATATATATAGGGAAACAGTTAAGATTCTTTATTAAAAGAAATATATATGCGCAAAAACTACCTCGTGACAAATCCTCGATAACGTCGACGGCTCGTTCATCATCAGCGCTCATCTTAAAGCCGCTCATCTCGGGTTTCCCCTCCCACAAACTGTCATCTTCACCCCTCTTAATCTGTCGCCACGAGCGACGAATACCTCGCAGCGACTCAACTTCCTCGGGCTTAGTCAAATACACCCAACCCCTATTCCAACCGTCGATTTTCCTCAAGAACTTCTTATGCGTCTCATAGTCAAAAACTTCCGGCGCGTCCTTTCTCCTCTTGACAGCAACAAAATCCGACGAAGCTATGCACAGTTTAAAATAATGTGCGAACAGGGCCACGCTTGGCTGTAGCCCGTCAAAACAAACCTGAAATTCGTCAAATAGCCTCTCGAAACTAACAAGATAGCACCATCCTACACCTGTCAACTGGGCAGGAGTTATGTCCAGCGTCGTCAAAAAAGTAACCTGGAAGGGAGTCAAAGGCAGTTGGAACCCGCATCGGGGCATCTTCCAGTAAATACAGAGCCCTCTCTCATCATCATGGGCTCGATCGTCGGCTTGCGGCAACAAGAACTTTAACTGATCAAAAGAAATACGATCCCTGGCATCCTTCTTTACGAACTCACCATAGAAAACGTCAACCCACCAACCTTGACTACGACAACCTGTCGCTGATGGGAATAGGAGACTAACTTCTGTGAACTGCGCATCGCGCGCATGCCCGGGGCGCCTCCTCTTCGATGAAGGTAGTCCCTCAGAATTCTTCTTCTTCTTGAACACCCGCGAGGGCGCCGAAACTGACGCCTCACGGGAAGACCCCTGGCGATCATGTGCCTCGGCTTCCTGCGACTCCTCATCTTCTTCGACAGAGCGACTATCGCTTTTGCCGGAAGAATAATACGAGGGATCAGCCTTCCCCAGCGGGACCCGCTCCCGAGCTATCTTTTTCTTCCCCCCCATCTTCGATGACTGCAAAGGCAAGTTAATAAGATGGTCAGCAATGGGAGACATTACCGAGGGCACTATCCTCTTACCCAACGCGGCGAAGGCCCTTTCCAGGGCAGCTCTCGACTTCCCGGCACCTTCACCCTCTATCCCGTAATCCCACATCGCCGGATCGGCCCAGTCAACGAGCTCGTCGGGAGAACCCGGTTCAGCTGCGGCCCCATCAACAGAAGACTCCGGTTGTGCCGCCTTCCAATCAACGGACGACTCCGGGCCTATATCATCCCAATCCACGGCCGCCTCCCAATCAAAGAAATTTCCCTCGGAACCCGAATTACCGCCCGTCTCCGACATTTAAAAAGAACCTGCCCAGAAACTGTCTTACGGACCAACCGTAGGACCTCGCGTATAGTAGACAAACAGGGGTAGAACAATACCAACCTCGTGGCTCACGGTATCGATCGAGATACCGGATCCCGAACGAAATGTTTGCGACAGTAATACTTACGAATAGTGAGCGACGCTCCCGCGAGGTGGTCGTGCAGTCGTCCCTGCCAATTGTCCTTATCAGCGAGAGCGATGAGCGAGACTACTCCGACAAGGGAACTTGCTGAAAGCGGACATCCGCACGGGCCCGCCTATCTTTATATAGGGCCCCCGTGAAGAACCGTAGGAATCAGCACCAATCTCAAGGAACAACTCTCGACACGTGTCTCGCTCCCCTTCGATCGGCCGCTTCAAAAAACCCAAAACGTCGCGTCGTTCAGCCTTTTGGCGCCAAAATCCGAAGGTATATCGAACCATCGCGTCTCTTCGGCTTCATCTGCGCAAAAAATCCCCATGACGTAAATCCTCTACAACCCTGGAGCATGCTGCCCCTCAAGACACCAATCCCACGACCGTCCCAACGAGTGAATCCTGACCCCACGCTAGGATCACCGTTCACCCGAAGCAGTGGGCGGCCTGGTCAAGATAGCAGCGGATCCCGATGACGTCAGCAAGCCTAAGCATTTATGACGGCCTGACACATGCATTTATTGCATCTACAGTAACCCCCCGTTATATATACGCGTAGACCTTCCGTACCTAACCACCAGATATCTGTTTAACTTAACTCTCGGGAACATGGCGCCAAAACCATCTGACAAGCGTGGAAAGAAACCCCTCGACGAAGGCCAGCCCAGCGACCCGAGGGCAAGGCACCCGACTAATGTCCGAGACCTACCCCCACAGATCCGCTCCAACTGGCTCCGTTTCTTCCCGCGACGCAACCTCGACCGAATGCTGTCAAGCCCCAATCGCAAGCTCCAGAACTTCATCAAATACCTGATCGACGTTGAAGTACGCTCCTACGAGCACTGCCCCTGCTGCCCGAAGGCTCGCCGCAATGAACCCCAACCCGCACCCCCCCATTGCGCCCCACCCAAGCCGGCAACCCTCCGCACTTGCCCAGCATGCGGAAAAACAGGTAATCGGTCAGAGATGCCCCGGTGCCACCGATGCAGGCAGAGGTTCCACCAGGCCTGCCAACCCGAGGAAACTCACTACTTGTTTCCTATCCCGGGCCTAGAAAGCTGGCATTGCGACGAATGTACCGCCATCCTCAACTCCCTGGACGACATGAACGAAGACAGCGACGAAGACGGCAATCAGGACGGTGACAGGGAGGGCCCGCAGTACCACCCCACGAGGTCTGGCAACACTGACCCCGAGGAAGAGTCCTCCACAGACAGCTTCTTCAGCGGTTGATACGCTGCGCGACGTCGCCCCATCCACCTGGCCGGATGTTTACTATTATCTCTTTTGTTCCCCGACAGGGGGATGGGTTTTTTATTTTTATTTTTATTCTGATGGTAACCCCGCGAACTACTATGTTTTGTTGAGAAGGAAAACTCTATAAACCACATAACATTACCTGTAGTTATAATCTTTTCTACGTTGCTAAGTTCCTAAAAGCATGTTCGCATAACGAGACACGAAGGCAGAATATTAAATGAACGTCGCTTGTATGACAATCCCGTCGAAGCCCGGCGGTACGCTACATCACAATGCTGATTTACGATATCGCTAAACCAACTGGCACTGCCTACCCCACGACCTCTCGGTCCGAGGTAGATCGCGAAACATTAACGAACATACTACCTGAAACTAACCACCTCGCGACACCAACCCCATCTGTTACCAACACAAGTTGGTACACCCCCTGTCTCAGGACAGTCCCGGGGATACATGTCTCGCTTCTAATCTTACCAATTGCATGAAAACAAAGCTACCTTGTAAGCAATAATCGCACATTCCATGTCGCGAGACTTAAGTAGTCCAAACAAAACAGGCAATGAAACCACCCTCCCCTTATTCTAACGGGCACGATTCGAGATACCTTGGACAAAGGAGTAACTCTCGACAAATCGCCAGAATACTGCCCCGCGACGTCCCCCGCGGCATAAAAACATTCTCTACTCCAACCCATCAACCTCGTATGCGCAATCGCGCACATTTCCCAAATATGGGCTAACTAACAGAGAATTGCCATTAATTTAGCTCAGACGCTCCGAAAATGATACGTCTCCTACCAATACCACCACGAAGTAACCATTCAATAACCCCTAACAACGCCTCGAAACGACCGCCCCATAAATCCAAAACGCTTCGATATTAACACCGGTCAAAACAACAGGGCTACGCTCGTCCAGTCAGGTCACCTAGCCTCAGCTTTTATGAGTCGGTGGGGCCCAGACACGATAACCAATGGCACCACCCCGCCTATATATTGGCCCACTAAGCCATAAGAAGATCATTCCTCACCAACCAATTCCCCATTCCGTCAACTAACCCTTACCACATCTACCCTCACAATGTCGTCGAACGACTCGGTTAACAAACCCGAGCAACGACGTCTCAACATTACCCTCCCCCGCGATTCGCCTCCCCACCGACCCCGGCCTAACCCCACGCAGCCACCACTGCGAATACTGTCGGAAGGCGAGAGATGGATATTATTACAAGACGTATCACACTCGGACTTAGCATGGATGCTAACCCACGAGAACCTTCGTATCCGAGATTTCCTCGACTTCAAGCTCAGCTCATGCCCGAAATTCACCCCGGAAGACGAGAATGCCATCCAACCTACGGCGCCGTCGTTGCGCACGTGCTTCGTGTGCGATGATCAAGATCCCAAGACCGAGATGGTCAAATGCCGAACATGCTTCGAGTGGCGCCACATGTATCATTACGATATAAAAGGCCGCTCCGATCCCCGCCGTCGGTTTTGGCGATGCCCCCGTTGCATCGACCTCAACTTCGGAGGACCAACCTTATACACAGCCACCAAGGAGGAGCTCGAAGCAGACAATACATATGAGGACACCGATAACGAGATCCTCGCCTGAATGTCCCTTAAGCAGCGACATCACACCCGTCTTCTTGCCGAAGAGGACCCCGGAGTGCAACGGCCGAAGGGGAAATGTCTCTTCCGCCTGCCTCAGGCCCCACCTCGGCAGCCATGCGGGTATACAGGGAACGAGTCGCCCTGCACATCGTAGCTCACTAGGACAAATGTATCCGTTGTCATGTATCAACTAAAGACAAATGTTGTCTACAAAATATGTATCATTCCGATGTAACATCATTACACTTATAAAAACAAACAGTTGAATTCGTTGACAAACCTCCTTACGGTATCAAACAGTCCACCTTTATCGCATTACGATTGGCCGAATTTCGGCCCCGCGTAGGTTCCTCCAGATACACACTGACATTCTTGTCGACCATATATCCCGCGGCCTAACGCCAATCAACTAAAAAGTCGACGACTATACATCATGGGTTGCCTGGGACCCACATCATTTATAGCCGCAGTACCGCCTTACATCTATAAATACCAACCTCACATTACGAAAGAAGGGACAACCATCCTCCTCATTCTCAGTCCATCCCCCCTAAACAAACATGCCTTTCAAGCAAGTGGTTTCAAAATCTAAGAGGCCCGCGGACCAAGGTCAAAGTAGCCGCGACCAACCTCCCCCCAAACCTCGTCGCTCTTATAACCCACGACAAGTCCTCTCTCCTACAGAGAGATGGGCCCTCCGCCAACGATTCTCCGAGGAAGATTTGGAATGGATGCTCCATAACGAGGACCTCCAAATCTGCGACTATATCGACCTCCTCCTCGCCGGTACACCCTCATTCACTAAGGACGACGAGAACAACATCTATGATGACGTCAACTTCGAGCCCAAGCTGCGTTGGTGTGTCATATGCCACGATCAGGGGCCCAAGCACGAAATGGCGAAATGCCGGATGTGCTATGAGTGGAGCTGCTTCGAACACTATGACATCCGAGGTCGCGCGGACCCCCGACGCCGGTTCTGGAAATGCCCTGGATGTTTATCCCGCAATTCCGGAGGCCCGAGCCTCTATACCGCCACTCCAGAAGAAATCCACGCGGACAACCTCTTTGAGGATACTGACAACGAGCGCGTGGTCTGATTTCAATATTTCCTTATCTATTAGGCATTGTATGGTCCCGATTTCATGTCGTGTTTGGGCGCCATGCTATTTAAGAATATTTTAATATCAACATATGCTTATGATTATCGCCATACCCTCTGTGACGCGCCCCCCTAAAAAAAAAAAAAAAAAAAAAAAAAAAAAAAAAAAAAAAAAAAAGAAGACGACGACGGCGAAGAACACCAAGCGTAGCTCGCCCAAATAACACTTAGCTACCCAAAGCCACCCAACACACCGACACAATCAGTCGGACACTTACCCGAGACAGGGCATACCAAACGCTCGCAAACTTTGTAAATAGCAAAATTACGACCTTACAGGGAAAAAAACGATAACACAGGTCAAGACTATCTGGAAAACACGAAAAACCCCGAGACCAACTCGGGGGCCGCCAACAACAAAAATTACGAAATATAACGGCAAAGCAAAATTGACACATACTATGCGTAACCAATAAGCGGTGCGACGCGAGATCATATAAACGAGAACTTCAAAATAACCAACATACAAACAGAGAAACCCCGACGGATAACTCGGGGGCTGACAACAAACAAATACCTCATAAAAAATTCCCAAGATCAACTCGAGGGCTAACACTCGTAAAACATTAAAATAAGTTAGAAGCCGAGACAAGCCAAGAAAACTCCCACGATAGGACCAAAGCCGCCTAATCAAGAACCCGAAAGCGTCATACTGATGCATTTCGGCTTCGGGGGCTAATGGTAGGTCCATATACCGATGGACCTTAAAAGGCCCAGGCCTGGCCCGATAAAGCACTCCTAGATTTAAAATACACAAAAGGCCGGCCCAAAATAGAATGAAATAAAATAGGCCCCCTCCCCCTGCAGAAACAGGCCACGATCAAGAGAAGCCCGGGATTCGGACCCCCTCCCGGGGCCAGCCCGAGGTCAAGAGAAGCCCGGGATTCGGACCCCCTCCCGGGGCCAGCCCGAGGTCAAGAAAAGCCCGGGATTCGGACCCCCTCCCGGGGCCAGCCCGAGGTCAAGAACTGCCCGGGATTCGGACCCCCTCCCGGGGCCAGCCCGAGGTTAAAAGCCTGAGACTCGGACCCCTCACAGGGGCCAGCTCGGAGTCTAATAAAACAAGGCTCAAGGCCTAAGCATGCCGAACAGCCAGAAAAGGCCGACGTATGGCCTCGCTGATCCGGCTTGCGCCAGAATGTGCGGACATGATCGCCTATTATGCGGACGCCTCCAAAACAGTCACGCGGGCCCCCATCATTAATGATGACAAGACCCCGCTACAGTAAAGGCGACCCCTATTTAAGGCAGAGAAATCCCCAGAAAAAGGGACCGCATTCATTACAACCAGAGGAGGTATTAAAAAGGGTTAGAGCGTTAATACCCCTCCGACACCCCGCGTGTCCACCCTCTCGGCCCGATCCGCCCGGACCGGGACGAGCTACACTTTCGGCAGCTAGCCACCGCGCGGCCTGTCTCCCAGGAACAGGACGTTTACGCGCCTTACTGGACCGAGTCCAAGTACGGCCCGGCCCCCTTGGGAAGGGACGTATCAGATAGTATATTTTATCCCAATTCAGTGTAACCTGAATTAGCATGCAGTACGGTTGGCATCTATTCGAGACAAAGGCTATCTGTCCCTGTAACGAACGGAACTCATCTGTTATAAACGTTTGCCAACCGGAACCATTTATTATGTACTGAACGCTTGTCTATCCGTCTGGTACCATTCAATATATTATGTACTAAACGGTTTGCTTTCGTACCGAACGGATAGTTTCAGAAATCAACAATCTCAAATTTACTTTACTTTTTTATTTGATATTACAATTTATAATCTTAATCTTCATAAAGTCTTGTTGATTTCTTCGGTTCTTCAACTTAATCTTGCAATTATAATGTTCATGAACTTGCAAACTCACTCATACAAAGAAATCGTTAAATTCAATAATTGTATGTTTTGCAAATTAGTCAAACAGCGTAATTAGAAGATTATATAGAACAACATCCATAATCAATTTTGTACGTATCCATACCCATGGGATCACATTCTCATCAAATTTCATCATACACAATCCCGTAACAAACGAACATGCCCTTAGGTGTAAACAGGTCGGGTAAGTCGGATTATTTTGATAGTAATAATAATACTACAATAATTATATATTAATGAACTATTTAAAGAAATATAATGTATAACGGTCGGATTTGGTGGTACTGAAACCTTCTTTTTTGCAAATTCGTATCCAATATTTATTTGTCGGATTAATCAAATCTAAATTCATACATAATCGATATTTATTTGTCGCATTAATCAGATTGATGGAATTAATCACATTAAATTATATCCTAACTCTAATTTCAGGGCCCAATTTGTAAAACATTGACGAGTTCTCTCCGGGACCCGCAGTCCGAACAAAACCCAGTAGTTCGTTGACACGTCCCGGACTTCCAAGTCAACCAACTTCAAGTCTAAAGAGCGGCCTGCTGTGACCAGGCAAGCCTTTGCCAATTTGCCCGAGTCTCGAATCCGAGAGTCTAGATCTAGCACTTTTGCCTAACCTGAGGCTTCGACGGCTCCTTATCGAACGTCCGATAGACCCACCCTCCTCCATCCAACGGCAGAGAATATATGCTGCTTCTAGAGTGTTGCAGAATATTATTATATACGGCGCGTGCCATATGTTTGTGAAGACCTGGTAAGAGAATATTAATCAGACCCTTTTCCTTTTTCACTTGCATTACGTACTTTTACAAGTACTGCACACAGATGATGTGGCAGTCCACCACTGGAATATAATATAAAATTGTAGAAGTGAGTGCCATTATGAGGTATCACCCCTGTTTCAATTTTAATTTAGTAGTTCGCTTTCTTTGACTCTTCGTCCCGCTTGCCGCTTCTACCATTCCTATATAAAAGCATCCCACCTTGATTTGTTCAAAATAGCATGTCTCAGAGGCCTAACGTACCATACTACTCGTGCATAGCTTTCTCCCTCCAGTCCCATCTCTTAGTTTCCAAGTGAGATGAACTATAATTCCAACTGGTAGCAACACTCCATTTTTCCTCCTACTTTTCCATTTCCCAGAAAGAAAACACATTTTTTGAGTTTTTTCACAACCAAATCAAGAAATGGGTGTCAAAGGATTCGTTGAAGGAGGCATTGCCTCTATTGTAGCGGGTTGCTCCACCCACCCGCTTGATCTGATCAAAGTGCGCATGCAACTCCAAGGAGAACCTGCCCCTGCTCCGGCTGCTCAACTTCGCCCGGCAATGGCATTTCATAATGGCGGCGGTGCCACCATGGCGCTGCCCCAACACCACCACCTCCCGACCATGGCACCACCCCGTAAACCGGGTCCCATCTCAGTCGGAGCTCAGATCCTCCGCTCAGAGGGCCCAGCGGCTCTCTTCTCTGGCTTATCGGCAACCGTGCTTCGCCAAACTCTCTATTCCACAACTAGAATGGGTCTCTACGACATCATGAAGAAGAAGTGGTCCCCAAATGGTGACGGCGCATCTCTCCCGCTCCATCGCAAGATTGCTGCGGGCCTCCTTGCTGGAGGCATTGGTGCGGCAGTTGGCAATCCAGCTGACGTGGCAATGGTAAGAATGCAAGCTGACGGTCGACTCCCGTTGGCCGAGCGCCGCAATTACAAATCCGTAGGTGATGCGATCCTACGTATGGCCCGCCAAGAAGGCGTTAAGAGTCTATGGACCGGGTCCACACTGACCGTGAACCGAGCCATGATCGTCACTGCTGCACAGCTTTCCACCTACGACCAGGCAAAGGAGACAATTGTGGGTTGGAGACATGGTGAGGGGGCTGACAGCCTAGGGACCCACGTGGCAGCTAGCTTCACGGCTGGCATAGTAGCAGCTGCCGCTTCGAATCCGGTGGATGTAATTAAAACCCGGATTATGAACATGCAAAAGGGGGTTGATGGGTCTGTGCCTTATGCCGGTGCGGTTGACTGTGCGATGAAGACCGTTCGAGCAGAGGGGCCAATGGCATTGTACAGGGGTTTCGTGCCGACGGTTTGTCGGCAGGGGCCGTTTACGGTGGTGCTTTTTGTGACGCTTGAGCAGGTCAAGAAGTTGCTCAAGGATTTTTGAATGTTGATGATCACGAAATTAGGAGTTCTTATTTTAACTACTAGGATTAAGAATTTGTTTGGGTTGACTACAAGTATTTTGGAGAAATATGTTCTACTAACTGTCGCTGAGTTCAATTCATTTGATAAACATAAAGAGAGCTTGCTTATTTATATTTGTTGCTGTCACTGAGTTCAACTAATTTAATAAACAAAAAGTGAGCTTGCTTATTTTTATTGGGGGAATTTCACGTATACCCCTCAAAAACTTCAAAATTACGTATTTCTCCTCTAAAGTTTAAAATTTGTATTTCCCCTCTAAACTTCAAATACTCACAAATTTATCCATTTTATTGTCTTTTATATTAAAACTCATTCTAAATTTATAAAATACCCATTTTACCCTTTATGAAAAACATATAAAGTTTATCAGACTCAAACTTGAATTTAAATGGTTCATCTACCGTCCGAACTGCTTTTAGATCTGTGCGCACAAGATTGGCACAAATCTTGATGCGATCACACATGCATATTGAAGTGACATGCACAGATCTTAATGCAATGCGTGCGGATCCGAATTGCTTTAAGATCAGTGCGTGTTAGATCAGCACGAATATTGAAGCGATGCGCACGGATCGGACGGTAGAGAAACCCTTCAGATTCAAATTTGAGTATGATGGGCTTTAATATGCTTTTAATAAAGAGTAAAATGGATATTTAAAAATTTTAGAATGAGTTTTAATATAAAAAACAATAAAATGGATAACTTTGTGAGTTTTTGAAGTTTAGAGGAGGAAATACGTAATTATTGTTTAGATGATGAAATATGTAATTTTAAGTTTGTGAGGGGTATACATGAAATTCCCCCATTTTTATTTGTTGAGCTGTATAAGCACTGGTCTTTTCCCAATGGACTCTATTCAGCTATGTGACTATGTCGCCTAAATGTTAATTTGGTTGAAATTATGTTAGTCGAATGGGCATTGAATCAAATTTGATCCGGTGTCAGATCGAACCCATTCAATTGATGTGCACTTTATCCTCATGGATCTTAACGTAATTTAAATGAACATCATACAAAATTCTGTCCGATCCCTTTCTATCCAACTTGATTGTATAAATTAATTTTTCATAATTTAATTAAAAAGTTAATTATTTAAAAAAATTAATGTTCAAGATTTAAAAAGATAAATTACAGCCCTTTGGAAGGATAAATATAATATTTTTATTTTTAAAAGGATAAATATATAATTAAAAATTTTGGAAAGGTATACAAGAAATTCCGCCTTATAATAGTAAATTAATAATACAACGCAATGCCAGCATACATGCTTCTCACAACTACACCGCGATAGTGCAGCATTAGCTGTTGACAATTGTAACTTTAACTGCCTAAATTAATGTACAATTGGAGATGATGGAGTTTGTCCTTCCAGACAGAAGAAAGAAGAAAGGATCCAAATTGAATACGCGTTAACGAATTACTAATCGATTTAATTAAAATTTATAATTGAAAGCCCCTGCACCCTGGTACACAGAAATGTCGGTCGTCTCGGCGTAAGACGTCAATTGTGCGCCGACCTGATAAATTGAGTAAGAGGCCAACAAAACGCAAATAGTCTATATACTCTATTAAAATAATTGAATTTTAGTACTTGAATATATCATATTTTCGTTAAATCCATGCATTTAGTCCATCTTTAATTATTTCTCTCGCCTCGTGCTTGTTGTGCCTAAAGGCTAAAATACTTAGTTGCTTTTTTAAAAATAATACATTTTTTTCTAGTGAGGTCATGGTAGTTTGTAGTTTGCGGATTGGTACGTGCTATGCATTTATATTTTTATTTTTAAAGTCCAAACAGTTAATTCAAACCATTCAACATGATCTACGTATTAATCGGCATTTTTTCTTAATAATTTGTTTTATGTTTACAATGACCCAATTAATAGTATGTTTTCCGTTTAAACGACAAAATTAATAGACGTTTTCTATTTATACGACTGATAAGTAGATCATTATTATTATTATTTTTCTTCATTTATTCGTTATATGCACTATACTTTGTCTTGTCTAACCTGAATCTTTTTTAAATAATAATTTTATGAAACTTTATTAAATAAATCTAATTCATACGTAATCAATTATATTATAAATCCACAATATTTCGAATCGTATTGATCAAATTAATCAGATTAATTGATCGAACCAGACCCTGAGAGAATCAAACATTCAAACTCATACATATGACATATCGCATATTTCAGGGGCCGATTTGTAAAGAACAAGTTCCCTCTGGGACCCATAGCCCACACAAAACCCAGTAGTTCCTTGACACGTTCAGGACTTCCTAGTCAACCAACTACAAGTCTAAAGAGAGGCGCGCTGCGACCACAGATCTTGCACTTTGCCACTTTGCCGGAGTCACGAATCCGAGAGTCACAGTCCCACAGATCTTGCACTTTTACCTAATATCGGCACCATATCAACCGTCCGATCATCCTACCCTCCTCCATCGAACGGCATAGAATATATGCTGTTTCTAGGGTTTTGTAGAATAAATATTATTATATACGGCGCGGGCTGCTCCGCGTGAACGCCAAGCGAAATAACAAAAATAGGTCCGTGCCCTGCGTTTGTGGAGACTTGGCAGGAGAATATCAATCACAGCTTCTCCACATGTATTACGTACTTCTATTGGTTTGTACGTACTTCTACTGGTTTGTACACTGATGATGTGGCAAGTAACTAGTGGTATGTAAGTTAAATCTTGTAGAAGTGAGTGAGATTAAGAGGTGCCTAAAAATAAACAAAATTAAAAACGAATAAACCCTCACCAGGTATCACCCCTGCTTCAATTTTGGTAGTGGGCTCTTTCCTTTACTCTTCGTCCTTCTTCTACCATTCCTATATAAAGACCTTCCCTCTCCACTAGAAATCATCCATTATTCAAAATAGCATATGTCTCAGAGGCCTAACGTACCACATTACTCTTGCATAGCTTTCTCTCTCCATTCCCATCTCCTGGTTTCCAGTGAGATGAACTCTAGTTCCAACTGGTAGCAGCATTCGTTTCTTACTAATTTGCTAACTTGTCTATTGATATTCCATTTTTCCTCCTCCTTTTCCCTTTCCCAGAAAGAAAACACATTTTTTGAGTTTTTTTACAACCAAATCAAGAAATGGGTGTCAAAGGATTTGTTGAAGGAGGTATTGCCTCTATTGTAGCGGGTTGCTCCACCCACCCGCTTGATCTGATCAAGGTGCGCATGCAACTCCAAGGAGAACCTGCCCCTGCTCCGGCTGCCCAGCTTCGCCCGGCAATGGCATTTCATAATGGCGGCGGCGCCACCATGGCACTGCCCCACCAACAACACCACCACCTCCCGACCATGGCACCACCACGTAAACCGGGTCCCATCTCAGTCGGAGCTCAGATCCTCCGCTCAGAGGGCCCAGCGGCTCTCTTCTCTGGCGTATCGGCTACTGTGCTTCGCCAAACTCTCTATTCCACAACTAGAATGGGTCTCTATGACATCATGAAGAAGAAGTGGTCCCCAAATGGAGACGGCGCATCTCTCCCGCTCCATCGCAAGATTGCCGCTGGTCTCGTTGCTGGAGGCATTGGTGCGGCAGTTGGAAATCCAGCTGACGTGGCAATGGTAAGAATGCAAGCTGACGGTCGACTCCCATTGGCCGAGCGCCGCAATTACAAATCCGTAGGTGATGCAATCCTACGCATGGCCCGCCAAGAAGGCGTTAAGAGTCTATGGACCGGGTCCACACTGACCGTGAACCGAGCCATGATCGTCACTGCTGCACAGCTTTCCACCTACGACCAGGCAAAGGAGACGATTGTGGGTTGGAGACATGGTGAGGGGGCTGACAGCCTAGGGACCCACGTGGCAGCTAGCTTCACGGCTGGCATAGTAGCAGCTGTCGCTTCGAATCCTGTGGATGTAATTAAAACCAGGATTATGAACATGCAAAAGGGGGTTGATGGGTCTGTGCCTTATGCCGGTGCGGTTGACTGTGCGATGAAGACGGTTCGAGCAGAGGGGCCAATGGCATTGTACAGAGGTTTCGTGCCAACGGTTTGTCGACAGGGGCCGTTTACGGTGGTGCTTTTTGTGACGCTTGAGCAGGTGAGGAAGTTGCTCAAGGAATTTTGAATTTTGATGATGACGAAATTGGGAGTTCTTATTTGAACTACTAGGATTAAGAATTTGTTTTGGTTTCATTTCCCTACAAGTATTTTAAGAAATATGTTCTACTATATTATCTGATTTTGATTTCGTTTTGTGTATGTTCTTGGTTCGTATTGCTGAGAAAAAAAAAATTAAAGAAATATTTTTTTATATGCTTGGTGTTGTATAATGTGAATGAATAATTATTTTGGTACCCACAGTATCGTACCCGCATCGTACCCGCACTTACTCCGTCCCGAATAACTTCCATAACCGTAAGCGGGTACAGAAACTACCGATTAACTTCCAGTTTGAATTTCAAACTTTCCTTTCTCTCCGTTTATTCCTTTTTCGAAGCTTCGGCGATTTTGAGGCGATTTTAGGTCGGTTTCGAGGCGATTTCAAGGCGATTTGGAGTCGATTTGTATGCGATTTGGAGGCGATTTGGAGGCGATTTGGAGGCGATCGTCTGGCTTTCGAAACTGGAAGCGATTTCGGTGATTTTTCAAAGGTGATCAGCTAGGTTAATATTGTTTCTGTTCTATTTCGATGATTTTGTTTTTGTTCTGGCGATTTCGGTGATTTCGTTTCTATTTCATATACACAATCTGGATTTTGAATTTTCAGATGTTTTTGACAATTTGATTTGCGAAGATGTTCTGGCGATTTCGGTGTTTCTGTTCTATTTTGTGTTAATTTCATCATTTTATTAAGAAATCTCTTGATAGAAATCGGTTGATATTTCTTGTTATGAGTTCTGTATGTGTATAATAAGTATGGGAATAAATATGTTTGTTATGTGTAAACTTATAATATTGTGTTTATAGATGTTAATACTTCATTACATCTCTATGAATACTTCAGTTGGCAGGCCTTATAACATATAGAGTAGAATCTACATTTTGCTATTACATGTATTAATACTTGGATACCAAGATGTCAATACTTCTCATTATGAATATAAATACTTGAGAGTGTAGTCATATACATTTTGCTATTACAGTTATTAATACTTGGATACCTTGTCGTCAATACTTCTCATGTTAAGTATTAATACTTGACATATTAGCCATATACATTTTGCTATTATAGTTATTAATACTTGGATACCTTGATGTCAATACTTCTCATGCTTAGTATTAATACTTGAGAGTGTAGTCATATACATTTTGCTATTACAGTTATTAATACTTGGATACCTTGTCGTCAATACTTCTCATGTTTAGTATTAATACTTGACATATTAGCCATATACATTTTGCTATTATAGTTATTAATACTTGGATACCTTGATGTCAATACTTCTCATGCTTAGTATTAATACTTGAGAGTGTAGTCATATACATTTTGCTATTACAGTTATTAATACTTTGCATTTTATTGTTGAATATTAGGATGGATATTGATCTCAATGAGTTTTTTGGAGATGAATTATGCATACAATATAATGGTGATGAAGTGGATGAGGTGAATCTGTATCGTTTCTATGAAGATTTGCATCGTGAAAATGATGTAATAAGTGATGATGTGGGCATTAGAGAGTTTGACTGGGATCTGAACACCATATTGGATGTTTCACAACCTGAAACAGACAATTTTCAAGTTGAAAAATCTAATGTAAATGGAAATGCAAGAGTGGAGGTTGATGTTGTTGGCATCAGAGATTTTGACTTGAATCTAAACATGGAATCTGTCAACAATGAGTTGGATGAAGAAGTTGAGGTTCAAGGTGAAAGATTTGTAGAAGAAGTTGAAGCAGTTGTAGAAGATGAATTAGATGATATGGAAGATAAAGATCATGAATTATTGCCACCAGCTGTTGGTGATGTATTTGATTCGATTGATGAAGCACGCCAATATTATGAGCTATATGCGAAAAAAATTGGATTTGCTGTTGTCAAAAGGTCAATCCATAAGAAGAGGGGTACTGCCTTCGTCAACCATGTAACATTTGCCTGTGGCAAATGCAAAGAGCCAATACGTCTTGAGGATGGACCTGTCCCACAGAGGAATAAGGGTTATATAGGGACAGGTTGTAAGGCATGTGTTAAATTGGGAGATTCTGATTTGAGTGGGAATTGGGTAGTAAAGAAAGTGATTTTAGGGCACAATCATGATTTGTTACCTGAAACAGCATTCCTTATTGCAGGATTCCGATATATCCCAAACCAATACCAGAGATTATTGGAGTTTAATGAAGACCAAGGTCTTGTGGTATCAGTTAATATCAATCTTGTAATAAAAACTGCTGGAGGTTATATGCGGTGTCCTTTTACTCGTAGAGATGCGCGGAATCATATTGACAAATACAAGAGGTTGAAATTACAGTCTATTGGTGGGAATGATGCTCAACTACTCTTTGATTACTTTGGAGTGAAGGAAAAAATCGATAGAGATTTTTTTTATAGATACGAATATACAACTGATGGGCGTTTATGGAGCGTATTTTGGGCTGATGGCCGTAGTCGAGCATCTTACAAGTATTTCCACGATGTTATTGTTATGGATGCAACATACTTGACCAATAGGTAATAATTCATTTTTTTTTCAGATTAAATGTCAGTATTTTTTTTAGTAGAATATGTCAGAATATGTAAAAATAGTAAGATATATAAAGACATGTGTAGATATAAATACTTAGTGTATTCAGATATAAATACTTGCTGTTTCAGATATAAACACTTGGTGTGTTCAGATATAAATACTTTCTATTTTAAGAGTGAATACATGTATCAGTTGAAATTAATACAACAATATATATGTATATTTAGTAATTTGTCTTTTTTGATGTGTCTCAGGTACGATATGCCTCTTGTGTTATTTGTTGGTGTTAACCACCATGGTCAGACTATTATCTTCGGTTGTGCTTTGCTCGGTAGGGAAAGTGTGGAAGACTACAAATGGTGCATTGCCAGGTAAAAATACTTGATGTGTTTAGGGTAAATACTTAGATATTTAGATATAAATACTTTAGATTTTGTAGATATAAATACTTTAATGGTTTAGATATAAATACTCTAATGATTTAGATATAAATACTCTAATGGTTTAGATATAAATACTTGAGGTGTTAGGTATAAATACTAAACTACTTTAGATAAAAATACTTGAGGTGTTAGGTATAAATACTTTGAGCTGTTTGGTATAAATATTTTGATGTTTATATATAAATACTTGGTAGTTTTTTAGTTGGCTGTTAATACTTTTTCATTGTCTAGGTTTTTGGAATGCATGGATGGTGTGAAACCGGGAGGTATTCTTACTGATCAGTGCGCAAGCATTGAATCTGGTATACGACATGTATTGGGACCTCAAACAGTACATAGATATTGTTCTTGGCATATTTTGCACAAGCTCCCTAGCAAATGGGGATTTGTGTCTGATAATGTTAAGTCCAATAAAGTTCAGGAGAAAAAAACTGCAAAGTCCGATAAGGTCAAGGAGGTTGTATACAAGTCGAAAACGAAAGAAGATTTTGAAGAAAAGTGGTTGAAATTAATGGATGAACTCGGAAAGGAAAATGATTCCTGGTTTAGAGGGATATTTGAATTAAGAGAGAAATGGGTACCAGTATTTTTAGATGGGCAATTTTGGGCTGGAATGACTAGTACCCAAAGGGTAGAAAGTATGAACCATTTCTTGAATTCTTATCTGACAAAGAGAGAGAGTCTTAAAGATTTTGTTGAGAATTTTGAAGCTGCTCTGAAAAGTATTTGGCAAAATGAGAATGATGCTGATCACAAATCGAAATATAGAATTCCTATGCTGCATTATGGATTGCCGATGGAGGCTCAGTTTCAGCGTAGTTATACAAATGATATTTTTTACAAATGTCAACAACAATTCAGAAAATGTGTTAATTTGTCATGCAAATTAATCGAAGAAAAAGACGAAGAAGCAGTTTATGAAGTTAGTGATTGTTGGAGCAAAATGTTTGTTGTTATTTATAGGAGAGCATTAAGGGAAGTGCATTGTATATGTAGAAAGTTTGAGACAATGGGTATTCTATGTGCACATTCCATCCAAGTTTTAAAGCAAGAGAAGATATTTGCTGTTGAAGATAAATATATTGTGGAGCGGTGGAGGAAGGATGTCTGTCGTTACAATTTGTCCATAGTTGACCCACATTTGCCAACTATACCTGAACAAAGCAGGTAAAATAACTGATTAATATTTTCCTTTACCATCCCACATCAACTATGATGTGTTTAGATATAAATACTTGATGTCTTCAGATATAAATACTTGATGTGTTCAGGTATAAATACTTGAGGTGTTCAGGTATAAATACTTGATGTGTTCAGGTATAAATACTTGAGGTGTTCAGGTATAAATACTTGTTGTGTTGAGATATAAATACTTGAGGTGTTCAGGTATAAATACTTGAGGTGTTCAGGTATAAATACTTGAGGTGTTCAGGTATAAATACTTGTTGTGTTCAGATATTAATACTTGATGTGTTCAGATATAAATACTTGATTTGTTCAGATATAAATACTTGTTGTGTTGAGATATAAATACTTGAGGTGTTCAGCTATAAATACTTGATATGTTCAGATATTAAATATTTGTCACAGGTATATATACATAAGCTGATATAATTAAATACTTGATATTATTGTTCTTACATTTTTCTTTAGGCTCTATCAATTGACAATGGCTACAAATCCAATAATTCAAGAGTTGCTTCATCTTGGCAGTCTTAACGAAAATTTGCATAGTGCAGTTTTCAATGGTTTTCAGGAATTGAGAAACATAATATTAGGTTTGTTATTTTGTTTCATATAATTTCTTTAATTATGTTTATATTTGAAATAATTTTTTTATTGATATTTGGAATTCAAATTTGTATGAAACTAGCAAATGTCAATGGTGAACAAAGTGGTGCAAAAGTAACTTCTCAAGTTGTGGGGAGACCAGCTAGAGGTAGAAACAATAAAAATATTTCAGCAGTTACAAGAACAGGTATAAATACGTATTGTTTCTGATATCAATACTTTATGATTTTGATATCAATACTTGATGTATTCAGGTATAAATACTTATTGTATTCACGTATAAATACTTTCTGCTTCTAGATATAAATACTTGATGTGTTCAATTTTTTATAGGTGAAGTAATTAATGATGAAGTGAACGTTCAGGCGGTAGTTACTGGTTCAGGAACAGGTATTGGGGAAGAAACTATTTATATTTTTCAACATAACTCATAGTATAGTTACATATAGTTCTTATAATTGGTATTAATACTTTTTTATATTTTGAGGTGATACAATGCAAGAAGAAAATGTTGAGACTGTGCTTAGTGGAACACGATCTGCATCATCTGATCAACAGACTAGTACTGTAGTGAATTATCAACCATCTACAAGTTTACTACCACCTGCTAAATCTAAAAAAAGAGGACGGCCCCCAAAAAGTACAATTAAGAGTAAACTTGATATTGCCATTGGCAAAATGATTACAAAGGAAAAAAAGGAGAAGGAAAAAAAGGGGAAGGGAAAAAAAGATAAAGGAATAAAAGAAGGAAAAGGAGAAAATATTAATACTTCAATTTAATTGTATAGATATAGATGGAAAAAAATGATAATATAGATGTTCATAGAAATACATTTCATATAGTATATTTTTGTTGATTTTTTTTACATTAATAGAGGCAGAGGAACTACGAGAAGCAATATATTGTACAAATTTTTTTTTCATCCATAGTTGATATAGTGTACTAATTCATTATGTTTTCTTTTTTATTTGTTTCATAGTAATAAATACTTGATTTGTGCAGATATAAATACTACAGTTATTAAGTACTCTCCACATTCAAAAAAAATTATAAGACATTTATGTTATTATAAATACTTCATTGTATAAGAAAAATAATATATATTAAATGAAATTTAAAGTTCATTTTTATAAATGTAGAAATACTAGATGTGTTCAGACATAAATACCTGATGTGTCCAGATAAATACTTGGTGGTTGAGATATAAATACTTGTTGTTTCAGATATAAATATTGGATCCTTTGGGTATGAATACTTACTATTTTAGCTAATCAATACTTGGTATCATCAGCAATCATATTTTATTAAAGAAGAATTGACCGTAGGTCCGATGGGTTTAACCACCGTCGATTTGCTTTAAGATCGTGTGGAATGCTTTAAACTTCGTGCGAGTTTGTTTCACTTGTCGTGCGCAAAATATCTTAAATTAGATCTGACGGTCATCTTACTAGTTGAACCTAAAATTAGGTCCGATGGGCATCGGACCTACTGTTTAAAGAAATGCTTGGAGATGATTGTTATAATTTACGAAATGGAGACGGTCCTCGCATTAAATGGTCCCCACACATTCATATTTGAAATTATATTCATATTGGTTGCGCCATTTCGTATGATTGAACCTTCTCATATGCGCCATTTCATATGATAAAGTATTTATATTTGTACCACTTCGTATCTACCTCGAAACGGTGCGCCTTTTGAACCGTGTTCAACTAATGTCATCAACTTTTGTCCTTCGATCACATCACCGAACAGACCACTGTACCACTAAGTGAGCAAGCAACCTGCTGTCCTTCGATCACATAACCGACTAAGCAATCTCTCCGTCTTTCGCTCTTTCGCTCTTTCGCTCTTTCTCTCTATCTAGGGTTTCTCCGATCAAAGCATCGATCAAAGCTCCGATCAAAGCACCGATCGAAGCACCGAGCAAAGCACATTGTTCAGAAGACATTGTCTATCCACACCGTCTAAGCACATTTGCTATCTACACCGTCGCAATGGTGATTCTACACCAGATAAGCACCGATAGAAGCGAAGGAAATCCTTCCGAGCAAGTGAGCAACGACGAAACTGTCAATCTTACTTCCGAGCAAGTGAGCAACGCTAACAAGCAGATCGTGCCATTTCAAAGTGTGAAACCCACAGAAAAGGCTGATGAAGGTACAATCTGTTATTTCTGAGAAATTTTCAACAATTTTCGAGTATTAAATGTAATTTTAGGTATAAATACCTTAGGTTTTAGTTGTAAATGATGTCTGATTTTTCAATTAGGAACAGAGAGAGTAATTTCTGGTTCTGAGAAATCACCACAAGTTACAATTGCCTCGATGAATCCCGAAGAAGGTACAATCTATGTAAATTTAGGTATAGTTTTTGACTAATTTATTCCTCATATTTAGGTATAATTTTAAGGTGTTTAGTTAATAGCTGTGCATAAATACTTGTCAGCTATAAATACTTGATATGTGCAGATATAAATACTTGACTTGTTCTGATATAAATACTTGATGTGTTTAGTGTGTAGGGTTTAGGAGTAATACCTCATATTGTCAGATATAAATAATTGATGTGTTGAGATATAAATACTTGATTAGTTCAGGTATTAATACTTGATGTGTTGAGATATAAATACTTGATTAGTTTAGGTATTAATACTTGATGTGTTCAGATATAAATGCTTGTTAGATTCATAATACTATCTGATATGATCCAGGATGCACACTCAAATATTTAATATAAATATTGGTCTCTTTATATATGAATACTTGTTACTTATTTATGACTTTTCAATCAGGAAAACTACATGTTGCGGAATTAGTACAAGTTGCTAAACGTGGTCGTGGACGCCCACGAGGTTATAGGAAAGGTAATTGTTAAATACTTATTTTAATTGTTGGACATTAATACCTTATAGTGTTGCTATCTGTACATTTTTACATGTGTATAATTACTATATTAAATATTAGTAATTATACATACTTGGTATGTTCAGCTATGTTCAGATATAAATACTTGGTATGTTCAGATATAAATACTTGGTATGTTCAGCTATAAATACTTGGTATGTTCAGCTAAAATATGTATTTTAATTGTTTGACATTAATACCTGATATGTTTAGATATAAATACTTGGTATGTTCAGCTATAAATACTTCATATGTTCAGATGAATACTTGATGTGTTCATATATTAATTGATATGTTTATATTTAAATGCTTGGTTTGTTTAATAATACCTGATTTATTAAGATATAAATATTTGATGTGTTCAGATATAAATACTTCATATGTTGAGATATAAATACTTGATGTGTTCAAATATAAATACTTGATGTCTTCAGATATAAATACTTGATGTGTTGAGATATAAATACTTGATGTGTTCAGATATAAATACTTGATGTTGTCAGATATAAATACTTGAAGTAGTCAGATATAAATACTTGATGTTTTATATGCAGGTACAATCTGTTAATTTAAAATTAGTATTTAATAATTACCTTATATTAAATATTTGTTATGTTGTTTATTCTTCATAGGTGATGCACCAATAAAACCACGACGGGTTTCAGATTCTTGTATAAAGAACAAATGCTGTGTTGACACAGCTATGAGGTTCTTTCATTTGAGAGTTTTAAAGAAACTAAATGAGCATCACATAAGGTTATTAGCAAAAACTCCTTTCCTCCACTTTTTTGGATTTCCTAAAGGAACTGAAGTGAACAATGCCATATTACATCAAATTCTGTTGATGTGGGATGGTAAAGGATCTTTCATTTTCAAGACTGGAAGTGGTGCAAGCACTACTGCCCACTCCCTGAAATTTACTGCAGATGAAGTGGCTTTAGTGATGGGTCTTTCCACAGAAGGGAAACCGGTACAGTACAAGAGGGAATGTGTTACTGTATACGGTCTCCGGACGAGACATTTCGGGAGAGGTACTGGTGAGATCACTCGCAGAGAGCTTGAAGACGCAATTGTGAAAGCAGTTGATGATACGTCATTGTGTTCAGAAATTAACGATAAAGTTGCTGATGTTGTACGGTTGCTGGTGCTGTATTTGTTTACAACTATATTGTTCCCGCAATCTACTGGGAATGTACCAATTCACATGTTCGACGTCGCTGAAAATCTGAAAAAACTCAAGTTTCTGAACTGGTCTGAGTCAGTGCACCAAATGTTGATGGACAACATTCCTCATAATGCTGCATGGTGTAAGTTGAAAAAAGATGGAGAGGAAGTTGTTGTAGAAAGTTCTCAAGAAGAAGTTTCTAAGAAAAAGAAGAAGCCGAAAAAGGCTTCAGGTACAATGCCAGGGTGTGCTTTGGCTCTGATTGTAAGTCATAGGAACTTTTATTCTAACCTAATAATTATTTTATCTGTTAATCATCAAATGAAATATATGGGTAAATACTTGTCATGTTTGTTCTAAATACTTGTATGTTTAGATATAAATACTTGATATGTTCAGCTATAAATACTTGATGGGTTCAGATATGAATACTTGATGTGTTGATATAAATACTTGATGGGTTCAGATATAAATACTTGATGTGTTCAGATATAAATACTTGTTTAATTGAGATTAACCACTAAACCTTCTTTGTTTTATCTTATATGCAGGCATGGTTCTATGAGCATGTAAAGATCAGAGGTGTTTACAATTGTGCTGGCCGCATCCCGAGATACCTCAATTGGAAGTTGAATATTACATGGAAGAGGGCAACTTTAGAACCTCACTTGAGGGATGTGAAAGTTTCAGATGTGAACAGCAATCCACTGAAAAGGGGCAGAGGCGAGAAACTGATTTTTCAAGGGTTTACTGCACATAAATTCTTGCATCTTACTAGAAGGTATGCACCTCTTCAGAGTGTGTCGAACCAGAAGCTTCTTCACTTGTTGAAAGAAATGACTCCAATTTTCTGGCTTTTTGCCATGGAACCTTGCCAAGAACTTATTGATCTAAATGAAAAAGAGAGGTTTGACGATCTGTCATTTGAAGAAGGTGAACACCCACAACTTCCAGAAATGTCACCGAAATCTGCAAGCAAATTGGTTGAATTTGTTACTGCTATTGAATGGCGCAACCACATAAGCAAGAGGTTGATGGAATCACGTAAGTTTTTTTTATTAATTTTATAAGAGTAAATATTTGGATGCACCATTGTTTAAGCTTTAATAGTTAAGTATTAATATTTGAAAGTGTCATTATGCACATTTTTAATTAAATGTTTTATGTTTCTTTGTAGCTCGTAAAGAGATCAAGCAAGAGGAGATCAAGCAAGAGGAGAAGAAGAAAGAGATTGATATCTCTTCTAAGAAATCAAGTAAGTTTTTTTCAGTATAAATACTTGATGTGTTCAGATATAAATACTTGATCTGTTCAGATATAAACACTTGGTTCGTTCAGATATAAATACTTGTTATGTTCAGGTATTAATACTTGTTGTGTTCAGGTATTAATACTTGACTTGTTCAGATATAAATACTTGACTTGATGAGATATAAATACTTGATGTGTTCAGGTATTAATACTTGACTTGATGAGGTATAAATACTTGATGTGTTCAGCAATAAATACTTGATAAGTTCAGATATAAATACTTGATTTGTTCAGATATTAATATTTGTTGTCTTCAGATATAAATACTTTTTAGGTTAGATATAAATACTTGATGTGTTCTGATATAAATACTTGATTAGTTTAGGTATTAATACTTGATCTTCTGATATAAATACTTGATTAGTTGAGGTATTAATACTTGATGTGTTCAGATATAAATACTTGATTGGTTCAGATATAAATACTTGATGTGTTCAGATATAAATACTTGATTTGTTCAGGTATTAATACTTGACTTGTTCAGATATAAATACTTGACTTGATGAGATATAAATACTTGATGTGTTCAGGTATTAATACTTGACTTGATGAGGTATAAATACTTGATGTGTTCAGCAATAAATACTTGATAAGTTCAGATATAAATACTTGATTTGTTCAGATATTAATATTTGTTGTCTTCAGATATAAATACTTTTTAGGTTAGATATAAATACTTGATGTGTTCTGATATAAATACTTGATCTTCTGATATAAATACTTGATTAGTTGAGGTATTAATACTTGATGTGTTCAGATATAAATACTTGATTGGTTCAGATATAAATACTTGATGTGTTCAGATATAAATACTTGATTTGTTCAGGTATTAATACTTGACTTGTTCAGATATAAATACTTGGTAGTTTCATAATAGTACCTGATATTTCTCATCAGCATTGATTTGTTTTTTCTAACAGCTCCTGCACATGGTAAACGTAAGCTTTCTGAAGTGAAGAACAGCAGTGGTAAATCTGATAAAGAAGGAACAAATCCATCTCAAGTGAGGAAAACACCTCCTAGCGGGAAACCCAAGAGGAAATTGGACTACAATGTAACCCCTACACCTCCAGTTGGGAAAGATGCACCAAAGAAGCCTTTAAAAAGAGAAGTAGATCTAATGAAAGCTGAAGAAATAAGAAACCAGAAAAGGAGGAGGAGTCCTAGAATACTAGAAGCTGAAGAACAAAAGAAAAGGGTAATGCAAGGAGGTGAGAAAGAAACGCAAAGAAGGGATGACATTGGTGAACATAAAGAGATGAGAAAGAAGAGAAGAGAAGAGAAAGAAACAAAAACAAAAGAAGAGAAGAGAAGAGAAGAGGATGTTGTAGTAGAAGATGTTGATTATGGAACAGCAGGGGAGGAGGACAAGAGCAGTGGAGGGGAGGAGGTGGCAAGTAGTGAATTCTGTGATCTGAACAAACTTGTAGAAACTATAGTTGCTTCAGTGGATAAACCAAATGAAGAGGGAGGAAACAATGTGAATTCTGAAGTGGGGATGCAACAAAAAGAAATTGCAATCCCCATTGTAGTGCAAGAAGCTGTGGTGAAAGAAGTTGTGAAAGAAGCTGGGGTGGAAGAAGTTGTTGGGCAAGAAGGTGGGCAACAAGTGGTTGGGCAAGAAGTGGTTGGGCAAGAAGTTGTAGTGAAAGATGCTGTATTGGAAGCAGTTGTGAAAGAACAAGTGCTCGGGCAAGAAGCTGGGCAAGAAGTGGTCGGGCAAGAAGCTGGGCAAGAAGTGGTTGGGCAAGATGCTGTAGTGAAAGATGCTCTATTGGAAGAAGTAGTGAAAGAACAAGTGGTCGGGCAAGAAGGTGGGCAAGAGGCTGTATTGGAAGTTTCAAAAGATTCGGCGATTGATCTTTCTCAAATGGATCATCCAACTTTCAGCCTTGGATTTACCCCGCCCGGCCCAGAAGTGCAAACAGAAGTTCTGAAAGAATCTGGGGTGGAAGAAGTTGTGAAAGAACCAGCTGTCGGGCAAGAAGTAAAAGGGAAAGAACCAAACCCCAAGGATATTACATATCAGAGAAAACTGAAGGCAAAAACACGTGAACCAGTTAAACGTAGGGGTTACAAAGCTAGGAAAGCCAAGAAACAAATAAGAAAGGTAGAAAGTACTCCTGAGATGGAGATAGTGGCAGCAGAGGACGAAATAGAAGATTTGCCTTATATTGCCGATTTACCTCCATTAGACATTCCCTTTGATGATTGGCTTGAGTCTGCTGTTATTGAAACAGAGGTAAAAATTGAAACAGTGCCTATCAAATCTGCCGAATTTTATAAAGACTGGAGTTATGGTAGAGATAGCCTGTTTGCTGACAATGGTAGCTTGCCACTAACTGAACCGATGGAAATGCCCGATAAAAAATGGGATTATGGATTTAGAAATATCATCAGTGAGCAACAATGCAGACTTCTTGACGATTGGGCTATTAAGTATTTTCAACTTGAGCTGAATCAAACAGATTATGCATTCAAGAACTCAGAGTTGAACATTTTTGCCACTGTTGCACAATTTTATGATTTGCTGTTCAGTGAGCGCTTCATTGGTTCAGAGGTAAACAATTTAAAATTTACTTTGTTAATAAATTGATGTGTTTTGCTGTGTTCAGATATAAATACTTGGTACATCAGATATAAATATTTGATGTGTGCAGATATAAATACTTGATATGTTCAAATATAAATACTTGGTGTGTTCACATATAAATACTTGGTGTGTTCACATATAAATACTTGATGTGTTCAGATATAAATACTTGATGTGTTCAGATATAAATACTTGATGTGTTCAGATATAAATACTTGATTTGTTCAGATATAAATACTGATGTGTTCAGATATAAATACTTGTTGATATGTTGATTCTTTGCAGATGGTTGAAATTGCATGCCAACTAATGCAAATTGAAGTACCAGTTGTTGAGGAATGGTTCTTTTTGACATCTTATGTTTCAGTAAGTTTTACTCTTTTATTTGTTAATAATCAACTGAAATTGTATACCACTTTTTTCTTTTATTTGTTAATGATTCTTGTATTTTTTTTTTAATTTGTTATTCTGTAGAAACTTGCACCGAAAAGACAATATTTACAGCTTTTGAGAGATGCACCACAGTTGTTCAGCCCTCAATTTTCAACTGCAAGATGGCTTTTTATTCCCCTGTGTGGTAATGATCACTGGATACTTGCTGCGGCTGATTTGCATAACCGAGAAATTCACATGTACAACTCTTGTCTGAATAAATCGAATGACTACTATTTTGACCCGCACAAGGAAACAGTTAGATGGATGAAAACATTTCTGGCTTGGAGACTTGGTGAGTTTAATCTTATTTATTTTTCTTATTACATTTTTGTAAATACTTAGATGGATGAAAACATTTCTGGAATCATCAGTCATAAATACTTGAAGTGTGCAGATATAAATACTTGAAGTGTGCAGATATAAATACTTTATGTGTGCAGATATGAATACTTGCTGTGTTCAGATGAATTGTATGATGTTTTTGTAGCTCCATTTCATCAGATGCAACAGTATTACAGATAAATACTTGATGTGTTCAGATATATATACTTGCTGGTGCAGATATTAATACTTCATGTGTTCAGATATAAATACTTGATGTGTGCAGATATAAATACTTGCTGTGTTCAGATATAAATACTTGATGTGTTCAGATATATATACTTGCTGTGTTCATATATAAATACTTGCTGTGTACAGATATAAATACTTGATGTGTGCAGATATAAATACTTGATGTGTTCAGATATAAATACTTGATGTGTTCAGATATAAATACTTGCTGTGTTCAGATATAAATACTTTGTTGATGTGTTCAGATATAATTCTTTTTTTAGGTGATGAACAATGGCAAGATGTTGAAATTACCTGGAAGGAATGTCCAAAGCAAAAGACATCAGTTGATTGCGCAATATTTGTTATTCGTAACATTGATTGCTTAATAAGGAATGTTCAAATGGACTTTGATCAGGTAAATTTTCTTTCAGTAATGCTCCTATGAACTTACTGTATTTTATTTCATTTAAGTTTGATTTATTTTATGAACTAATGTTATTTTTTTGTATTGTAGGATCTTATCAGCAAGGAGCGTCATAGCTTAGCTTATAATCTTCTTATCCATGATAAGAATGATTGCAAATTTGGTGCATAACAGAAATGAATTGTCTTAGTTTGTGAATGAAACTGTTTGTCTTAATTTGTGAATGAAACTGTTTGTCTTAATTTGGTTTAGGAACTGTGATAACTGATATGTTTGTGAATAACTGATATGTTTGTGAATAACTGATATGTTTTGTGTAGTAACTGATATTTTGATATGTTGCTAATTGATATGCTTTTTGGTAATTGATTTGAATTTTTCTTAGAAAATTTATATGTGAAGTTTGTTGTTTGTTATAACTCTGTAGATATAAATATACTCTATTCAGATTCTTATTCATCCAACGTAATATAGATATAAATACTTGATACGTTCAGATTTTATACTTGATAAGTTAGATATAAATACTTGATGCGTTCAGATTAAATACTTAATGTGTTCATATATAAATACTTGATTTGTAGATATAAATACTTGATTGTTGGTCAACATTTTTTTGTAGACAATTTTAGTGGTCCCCACGTCGTTTATTACACACACGTAAGCTCAGTCAACGTTTTTTTTTGACAATTTTAGTGGTCCCCACATGCCGTTTGATGGTCCCCAAAATGCGGGTACGAAGAGATGAATTTTGAAGAAAAGGTGCGGGTACGGTTATTTTAGGAAATCATATATCACAATATGTTGTTCATTGTATAGATATAAATACTTGTCCTTGTTAGATATAAATACTTTACAACGGTAGTATTAATACTTGTAAAACAAAATTGCAGTTTTGTAAACGGTTTGGTCCCCACAAGCAGTTATGTCAGTTTTAGGTGCGGGTACAGAGGGGGTACTCAACTGCGGGTACTCATATCAGCTTCCAATGTGAATATGTTTCGAAATACTTTTCTGGTTTTAGAAGGAACATATAAAAATTAATTAACCTCAGTTCTAAACTTGGTATATATTCGACCTTTTGACCCACATGTTGTCTATTGTTGTCCGTCTCTTTCGACAGTGGTTTCCTCTGTTTATTTCGCCCTTTCCTTTTGTTTTTCTTTCCTCCGTACCACTCACTGTATCACCGGTCACCGGAGAAGCAAATTTGTCGAGTGTTGTACGAAGGCTGTCGAATATGCTTAGTAGCTACGGCATCTGCATATTGCTAGTGGCTGTGCCTGTTTTTTATGTTGAAAGTGGAAGCGCATGTGTGACCTAATTGATAGGTAATGGGAAGTAGGCAATTAATTTGCATAGTTGGGATTTTGCATTGAGATATAATTCCAATATAATGTTGATGTTATGTAATTTATTGCCTACGGAATCGTGAGCGGTCTGTTGTTACATCAGAACCGTTCGGCTGCGTCAAGATATATACAAACAACTTCAAAATTCATACAATTAAGTGTGTGCAAATATAAAAAGAATCAGCTGAATCGCAATAAAAGAATCCTCGCCACAATAATTTTAGGTATGGAATGGACCACAATAATTAATTGACAAAAATTCTTATATAGGTCCAGAAGAAAAGAATCCTCGCCACTCCACCTCACATTTTATGCATTTTTAAGATTTGCAATTTTCCTTCTTTTTTTTTATTCATATCTCTTTGTCATCGTGACGTTACTAAAGATTTGCAAATTTTCACAAAAGCTGTGTCTTTTTGTTAAAGATATAATTAACTCAACATTATTTTTTTTGTATACAAACATACGCCTTAGTTTGCATCATCAAAGGAAAATAACAGATAATCCATCAAAAAAACAAAACAAAAAAGACAACTTGAGAAGAAAATTTCTTGGGTCAAATTATAATGACCAAAATTTCCCGAAATTTTTATTAATATCCAAACAAAATATTAAATTTTAAAATTTACAACCAATTAGATAAGATTTCGAAAACTGCCCTGGTTTCAGGCTGAATTACCGCATATTTATTTTCCGATTTTGAAATTCCAAAACCGCAAAAAAAATTGCAGTTTTGATTTTAGAATTCCAAAACTGCAAAAAGAAAATTGCGGTTTTGAATAACTTAAATTTGTGTCGGACAAAGGAATCATTAACTATAATTTATTTTGTGTCAGACAAGACAAAGGAATCATTAAATAATTTAAATTTTTTGTTTTTTTAAAATAGCAGGATTATAATATTTTATGTGTTTACCTATAAGTGACTTTTGAACCGAAATCAATAACTCAGATTCAAAATATTGTTATTTTTTTTCAATAACACAAAAATATTTTAATTTTTCTTACAGCTGCAAAAAATTATGCCTGAAAAATGTTGATCCTGGTTATTTGTCGCAGTTTTTCTAATAAATCAAATTATATAGTATTTCATTTATTTTCAAAGAAATATATCAAATATTTCTAATATTTCAATACAAAAAATAAATAAATTATAAATATTTTTGTTTAATTAAAAAAAACTTAGAACCGGGGATTAATTCTCTGGTTCTTAGAACCGGGAATTTAATCTTCGGTTTTGGACTGCCTATTTGTAGAAAGTTTGTATAAAACCTGAGAATTTAATCTCCGGTTTGGACAAATTTCAAAATTCCTATGCATGAGGTGTAGATTTTGAAATTTAATATTTTTTTGAATATTAATAAAAATTTCGGAAAAATTCTGTGGGTCGTCTTTTTATTTCAAATCATGCGAAGAACATAGTGCATGCACCGAAATTTTTATTAATTTCCAAAAAAAATAATAAATTTCAAATTCTATGTTTAATAAGATTTCGGAAAATCTCCAAATTGCAAATATTAAAATATTATAAATGAATGGAAGATTCTACGGTTTGACTCAAATTGCATTTGACATTTTTGTTTTCTTCTATTAAAATATTATACACATTCCGTATAAAATATGTTACAAATATTAGAATATTAAAATATTCAATCAATTTATATAAAATATTTGAAATTCAACCTGCAACATCAAGTCTAACAGTTGCTTAATATTAAAATATTATAAATGAAAGGAGGATACTAACAGTTGCTTTTTAGACTGAAACTGCAATTATTTTTTCTGGTTTTGTAAAACCGTAAATTTAATTTGCGGTTTTGGAGAGGCTAAAACCGTAAATTTAATTTGAGAAAAGTAGGTCCAAAACCGTGAAAAAAATTGCAGTTTGAATATTTTTCAAAATCTTGTCAAACAACTAGACGTAGAATTTAAAATTTATTATTTTTTTGGATATTAATAAAAATTTCGGGTGCATGCACCCGTCAAAATCCCAAAAGAAATGAAATGGTCGCGGCAACATTAATATGAAGAGAAATACTTTTCAAAAAATTTAATATGAAGACTCGGAATTTGACAATTATTAGTTCCATTTAAAATTCAAAAGACAACATTAATGAAAGCAACCACAACCCCAAGACAAGATGAAAGATCAGAGTTCAGAAAAATATTCCCTCCAAGAGATGAAAAGTCATATTGATAAATTTGTTGAATTTGTTTCTTCGGCGACTCGGCACAAGAAATAATAAGTCTTATTCGGCATACTTTTAAGAAAAGTCAGAGGTGAGGTTGTTTTACTTTTCTAGAATTAACGAGATGCATAGCAGTCAAATTGTGATATCAAAGCATAATAAACACGTTTCTAAAATGTTTATCTTTCTCAAGAGACGGCCAACATTATTCAAGTTAAACATCCTAATTCTTTTATCATCTTTAATAACAAATAGCACTATATTATTTTCTTAAGGCATGTTCGTTGTCATTTCACAAATACGGAAATTCACAAATTAATTTATTGAAATCCATACTAATAAATATGTACTGCAAATATAATAGATGTTTAGTTGTATCGTAAAAATAGTTGTGAAAAAAATTTGATTTGTTTTCAATATATAGGGGAAATTTCATGTCTACCCCTCAAAAACTAAAAAATTACGTATTTCCCATTCTAAAATACATAATATCATATTTACCTTCTAAATTTTCAAAAATATGTAGCATGTTTAAGAAATATGTCACTCTTCTAATTGGTCAATGACTTAGGGCAAATGATTCATTTCTCTACTATTGATCCATACACTATGACATTTAGGTATACGTTTGTGTATACCTCAGGAGTACAGTAATGAACCATTTGTCTTCAAAAACTAATTAATTAGAAGACTGAAATTTTTCTTAAAAACACTACATATTTTTTATCTTATTATTAAAGGGTAAAATGAGTATTTATATATTTAAAATGAATATTAATAGAGAACGTAATAAAATGAGTAAATTTGCAAATTTTAAATTTTAGAAGTGTAAATATGATATTATGAATTTTAGAGGGAAAATATGTAAATTTGAACTTTTTGAGGAGTATACAAGAAACCCCTAATATATATATTCAAATTTTATTATTTATATTAACATTAATTTACTAGAATAAAAAATAAATAAAATTCATAAAAAAAGGTTCAAATAAATACAAAATACAAAAAAAAGGAATCTAAAAGCAGGAGTTAAGTTTGGAACCTAAAAGCTCTGCACAGGGTCACGGTTTTCATATGGCTGATGTTAAGAAATCGTATTCTCACGGTTGATAATTTAGTTAGAAAAGGGTGGCACATACCAAACAGATGCCCAATGTGCAAAAGAGCGGAGGAGACGGTAACACATTTATTCCAGACTTGCACATATGCCCGGGAACTCACAGACACCTTACAAGACGCAATTCAATTCAAACAGTACCCTTCTGTCAATATTTCGCAAATAATGAATATCAGAATGCCATACTCCGCTCTCACCACAAGGAAATTAATAAACTTCAAGTTACGGCCTGCTTTGTCATTTGGAGAGAAAGATGCAGAAGAATCTTCAAGGATGAAGAGAAGGAGGTGAATTAGTTGGCCAGAGAAGTCAGGCTCAATTTTGAAAGTTGGTACCACAGAGTTTAGTTAATCTAGGAGTTTATCTTATAATTACTAATTAATGTAATGCTTATTTAAATTATATAAGACGAAAAACCAAAACTCTTCGGTAAAATTAACACCTTTGGTGTTCTTTCAATGAAACTTGGAGGCTTGACCTCCATTTTTCTCTCAAAAAAGAAAAGAAAAAAGATAGCTGTGATTCGGGAAGGAAACTTGTTCGCAACTCAAGAAAACAAAAAAAAGCAGACGAACGCTATTACGCTAACAGGAAAAATGTTCCTCAAACTTGCTTTCCCCCAAATTCTCCATGTATGACTTTCCGAACGTGCCTTGAAAGATAAAAAATGCATTAACGTCCATGCTTCATTAGTAGACTCACATGCTCAACGCAAGTACGCAACGTGTTGTGATTGATAATTAGATACATGTGTTAATATTTGTACTCTTAATTGTACAAATTTATAATCTTAATTAGATGCTTATATATCTAAAATATTAAATATTTATATACATGTGTTAATATTTGTACTCTTAATTAGATGCTTCATTAGTAGACTCACATGCTCAACGCAACGTGTTGTGAGTGATAATTATATGCATGTGTTAATATTTATACTCTTAATTGTACAAATTTATAATCTTAAATGCTTATATATCTAAAATATTAAATATTTATACATATGATTCTATACATCAAACTTCAAAGCGCTAGTTGTTTGTACATTAATTTTTTTTTTTGCTTAAACTTGAATTGCTCAATTATTATACTATTTAATGTTTATAGAACTTGCATTATTCGGTGAAATAAAAAAAGTTTGTACTGGAGTCCGAATCTAAAAATTCGGTGATTATACCATTGCTATTTATCAGATCATCATATGAATTATCATTTTGTTTGATAATAAATATCATCTACTCATTTTGACATCCATCCATTTCCTATAGTAATTTCACTGTATCATACATAAGCTGCTATAAATAGCTACAATAGCACCATAAGCGTCAAATGTTAAAATTAGTACATCACTACCTTATACTCCCAGCTTGAAATAAGCACCAAAGCACACCTAGTTAGGAAAGAATATCATGATTTCCTTAACCTAGCAAAACTTTCAACCCCATAATTACCTTCTTTGACCTCCCTGGCCAAAACTCTTTAGGCCTCTGACATTGCACACAGAAAAGAATAAACATATACAAAAATTATACTCCTACATATATATCTCTCACTAGTAATATGCACTAGAAGATTTGTGCATATGAGTATCCTGGCAAAGAATGGATCGCACCTCCATGATCTTGCGAGGTGGCTGGAGATCGCTCTCTTGAAGCGAGTTGCCGAGCAGCTCTTGCATTTTGGAGGCAAATGTGTCATCCAAGCACTGAATTTTTGTTTGAATCCATTTCAGATGCAACATTATCAGTGATATGAAGAATAATTTTATATTAAAATGAGTAACATATGAATAAAAAATAAGCAAGGATTAGATGTCTGTGTGCTTACATTGACCGTAACCTTAGCTGCCTTAAACCAGGCCCGGTTCTCTTTCCGGTGTTCAAGAAAACTAAGGATATCCTGCAATAGCAAGTAATTACCATATCAATTAATAATTCAGGTAAAATATGATTAAATGCACCAGCCATATCATTTTTTAAAGTCCACTTTGAAGTTTAGACCACATCTGACAGGATTTTGCATGAAACTGAAACTAGTTGCACACCAGCATATTTCATCCTGGTGGATTGCACACTGTTTTTTTTTTTGTTTGGTTGGCATCTCAGTATAGGTACAGATGGTAAGAGTGAGGCTATGGTACTATGCATAGTGTGAATTGTTCCGTACTATGAATCAATAGCTCCGTTTTCAAAGTCAAAATAACAATCTGAACTGTTCAGCATGATCTTCATACCAAAATGTATTTGTAGATCAAATTTTACATTTTTTACAACCTTCTTTACTATTTTTTTGGGTAAATTTCGCTGGAGGTCACTAAACTTTGTCCTTTGTCACGAATTGGTGGTCACGAATTTGTCCCTTTGTAACCACTTAACTTTTCATTTGTCCCAATCAAGTCACTCCATAACTTTTTCATTCAAAATATTAATGGAATACGCTCATCCTGTCCAAAATACAAACCGAATATGCTCATTCCGTCCAAAATTTTAACGGAATATGCTCATGCCGTCCAAAATACTAATGGAAAAGTTATATTTTATTAATTTTTTAGATAGAGAAGTTACAGGGTGACTTGACTGGGACAAATTAAAAATTCAGTGGCTATAGAATCAAACTTGAGTGACCAATTCGTGACAAAGGATAACGTTTAGTGACCTCCGGCGAAATTTACCCTACTTTTTAGACAGGTAGAAAATCACTTGATCTAAAAATTCTAGACCATTCAAAAGTATTGACTTTCTACCTATCTAAAAATATAGTAAAATTTCTAAAAAATGTAAAATTTGATATACATATACATCTTCATATGATGAAAATGTTGAACAGTTCAGATTGACCATTTGAACTTTCAAAATGAAGATATTGATCCATAGTACGGACCAATCCGCGCTATGCATAGTACCATAGCCTCACTCAGATAGTAATATTCGGGTCTAGAAATTACCTGGCCCATTCGCTCCCAGAAACCACGGCAGACAGAAATGAAGAGCTGGGACTCAAAAACCTTGTTAAGCTGGTTTATCGTCTCTTTCAGCTGCTCCATCAATGGCTGCATGCGGCTTTTAATGTCGGACTCCATTCCCATCTCTTTCGAATCTTTCATTATCTTCTTTAATTTTGTTGTGCCTTGTAAGCGTGTCTGTAATAAAAAAAGTGATGAACTTGTGTTATTATGTTCTAGGATGACTTAATGTAAACGAGAAAAATCCAAAACAAATATGACAGCGGCAAATCTAACTAAATAATATAAATGGCGCCAGCGCACCGTATTTATGAGTAATAGTAAGGTACAGCAGAGTTCCTTTATCCTTTTTTTGGTTAATTAAAATTTACATGTTTACTTTGGGTCAAGCACTCAAGCAACATCTAAAATGACACAAAAATAGCCCAAATATAGAAACCATAGTTTCAGCTAACCAGTCAAAATTGCAATACTTGATCCAGAATAGGCTATCTATTTCATGAACATATGTTTCACCTTAAATAGTAAATTAAACAGGAAGTTAAAAGCTAATATGAGCGTAAATTATTCATTTTTCAAACTCTTGATTATATATAAAATGAACTCCAAAAAATACAATTGGCTTGTCAAGTAGATCAAGATCACCCTTTTGAATTTGCCATTTGAATCTGATCCAACAATTTTTGAGGTTAAACTTATTACATAAATATGATAACTTACGTTTTCCACCAATTTTTCTACGACAGCATTGGTGTAGTTCCTGAACTTTGATCTTAGAATAACAGCAGCCTCACTGAGCCTCTCTCCGGCAGCTGCCCCGCCGGCCCCACCTTGTAAACAAGATTCCCAGGATCTAAGATGACCCTCAATCCTCGGCAGGACCACATCTAGAAGCCTTTTCATAGAGTTCAAGAGAACTCCAAGCTGTATTTTAAGTGAAAGAATGGTGTTACGTTTTTGTAAGTAAATGGAGTGCACAAATTACAGGTTGAAATAACAGATTTAACTGACCTCCTCTGGGATAGCATATGGGACAGTGGGTTTGCGCTTCGTGAGCTTCTGAACGTACTTCAGGCCGAATTTCTTGGGGGTCAAGCTTTCTTTCAGTGGGGCCAAGACATCAGCATATTGTTTTTCTAGTGCATGGACTATGGCCTTCTCCACATCTGCTATCGCCTTTAAATTTAAAAAAAAATTGAAAAAACTGTGCTCGTAAATAATTATTAAATGCAACTCTTCAGGCAGTGCAATTTGACAGAGTACAATGTTTGAACTGCGGGCTTAGTGCAGTGGCACGAGCCCTCGTCTCTCTTCGGGGAGAGACAGGTTCAATTCTCGAGAATAGCATCTAAAAGATGCTGGGGTGTACCGGGACCCTTTAAGCAAAAAAAAAAAAATAGAGTATAATGTTTCTGAACATACATTTTCAAGCACGATAGTGTATTCAGGCCAGCGGCTGATAATGACCTCATACTCATTCAGCGTGTCAATAAGACGGTCGAACATGTTATCAACAAACGGAGTAGTCATGTGTTGGGTCCTGACGCCAGACCATTTAACCTGATTCATCAAGTAATTAGTATTAGTACAAACCCACAAGAGGCATTTGATACAGAAAGAAGTAGCAAATTATTTTTCTAGGCATATACTAACTTCACATTCAAACTTATATGAAAAAAAAAAAAAAAGATTTTACCTCATCCAACCTGCAAGCTTCCGCCAGCACTCTTCTTTTGTCTTCAATCCACAGAATGATGTATAGATGGAACAATTCTTTAGCATCTACTGTCTTCTCAGAACTGCAAGGGCAGTAAGGAAACAAATTGAGCAGGAAACCAGGTTCAGATCATAACGAACAAAGGGTGAGTCTCCAGAGCACCAGCAAAATATGTACAGTAATTATTGATCTGATCGGAGGACTGTTATTTAATGAGATTCTGACAAGGATATAATTGTAATTATACATCTACCACAATATCTGATGAGAAACAAGCAAAGCTGAAGAGGAAACATTCCTGTTTGTCATTATATTTAAGTGTTATAAAAAAAGGGGGAATCTGTTATATACCCATCAAAACTTTCGAAATTGGGTATATACCCATATCCCATTCAAAAATTACCTCAAATTTGAATGGGATATGGGTATATACCCAATTTCAAAAGTTTTGATGGGTATATACCCAATTATGCCATCAAAAAATGAGTAACTTATTGTATTTAGCTTTAATGATATAGCCCTCAATTATCGAATGGTCAAAATACATTTCATAATTTTCTTTAAAAGGTGGTGTACTGGGGAGCAAATCTCATAAATAAATATGAATTCCACCCATCATTGTTGCTAAGGTTGAGAAGATTGACTTTTAAGGAAGCAATCAAGCTTATAAAAAACAATTAACAGCGGGGTCTCATTTAACAGTTCTATTGGTTTAAACACATTTTAAACTCCATTAAAAGGTGTGGGTCTTTACAAGATTTTAATGGTTAAACGGTTAAAAAGCATTTTTTTTAAAAGCTTGTTGTAGTATTCAACAAATACTTCAAATAGACATAAAGACAGGACTAGCGATATGAAGAAATATATACCGGATGTTCCAGCTAGTAAGATCCTTTTGGAAGTCGGCAGTAGCAATGACGAGATCAGCGACAGGTGGTGACGGGCTAGAAGGAGGACATTTAACAAGGAATGCTCTCAATCTGTTGCCTAGCTCCGCACAATATATGTTTGCGGCTAAATGCGGTAAGTCAACAAAGCTGTCGATTCGACAAAATAGAATGCCGGTAGTGAATAATACAAACAAAATACAGTAACTTACAAAAGTTTTATTAGAGCTTTTAGTTAACAAACCTTGGGAGAATGTGCTGATTATGAATCTCAATGTCAGTGAAGATTTCATCCCTTGTGTTGTTGCAAAGGGAGATAACTTTCCTATATGCCGATGTGAATGTTACCACATCCACCACGCTTACATCAGCATGGCCGTTTATGAATTCGTCGGTTTCAAGAAGGTGCCGCCTCATTCGTTTTCTAGCAGCAGTCTGGAAATAACAGCACAGTTTTATCTGAGCCTCTTGGGAAAGAATGTCGTGGAGAAGAGTGTAAAGTTTCACGGCGGGACCCAATGCAGGTGCTGGAACTCCACTTGGAGACCTGAAAACTTCTTCCATCCCAGACAAAAACGACTCATCCAGTGATTTGTAGTTCTCGAAAACCAGTGCTAGAAGTTGCTCGGCTTGTTCCTCTATTTCTGCAAGTATCCGATTCTGACAAAAAAAAACAAGATCAGAAAGGTCTACGAACCTTTTTGTTCTGAAAAGTCAAAGCAAATATGGCTGTGATAAAAAAGAAAGGTTTGGAAAGCACACACTTCACTTAGGCAATCCATTGAAATAAAGGGACACATTTAGAAATATAATATCATCTACATCAGTAAAATTAAGAAGAAATTAAAAAAAGTTGTCAAGCACTAAATAAAAATTAAGTTAATTTTAATTTCTAAACCTCTATTCTCATGCAATTAACTTTTAATTTCTTTTAGTGACCACGTCAACAATGATTAATATGGAAGAGAGGACGAGAGCCAACAGACAGTTAGAAAGCCATTTCTTTAAAACAAAACTTTCTAAATTAGAAATTAGGTTACATCCCAAAAAATTAGAATAGAAATGACACCTGTGCTTTTAGAAATAAAAAAGAAAACCCAATGCAGATGCTCTAAAGGTTATCAAAAATTGGAAAAAAAAAAAAACTTGGAGGTCGTACCTCTTGGTGGCTTAAATTGTTGTTACTTCGGCTCTTCATCACTACTGGCAACAGCATATCATGGACCAATGACAGGCAGTCAGCAGTTGGAGTCGCCACATCCATAACATATGTTAGATATCTTAGCTTGGCATACTCATCAGAAACCCCGTAATACGACGCAAACTCTGCCAATAGCCACTTCCATGTACCATGCAACACTAAGTTTCTTTGCTCAAACTTGAGCGATTTCATGGCAACTTCAAGGGTTATATCATAAGCTACAGTTTCAGCAATAGAACCACACTACACAGAGAAGAAAAACAGATAAACTAGTCAAGCAGAAGCAAAATGCAACTTAAAAAGAGAACAAAGAAAGATTTGTTTTATTTAAAGCAGTTTCTACTGCTCTGTACCTTAAGTGGATTGTTCTCATCATTAGTAGTAGCATAGGTCACATAAAGTTGGACCCGGCCTACAAGCTCACGCTGGGGTCCAGAATACATTGGCCACCACCGTACCTTGTCAGTCTGTATATATTTTAAAAAATAAAAGAAGAAAGAAAGTGTTCAAAACAAGGCACCGCATGAAGTTAATTCAAATTTTTACACAGAAATTAGCACGACTTCTTTATTTTGTCCTTCTTTTTCTGTTTTGGTTGCAAATTAAGTTATCCCAAATTTCATGGATCTGATTTTTTCTTCAGAAGCCCCTCAAAAGCCCATTGAACTAGATTCCCTTGTGGGGACACTAATAGAATGTAACTAATGCAAAATGCAAAAGTGTTAAATATGAGCACCAATATTTTTAAGGGTATGAATGATAGTAAAATCTCTTATGTATATATTTAAGGTACAAAATCCCAACCCAATCTACAGCAACGGAGGTTATTTATGCCAAAAAAGTTTTTGATAATTCATTCCTGCCAAAGCCCAAACTTATTGCTTAGAAGGGCCCCTAAAAACCTGTTTTGCATATTTCCATGAGGGACAATAATGCACTGATGCAGTATGCATAGTATCATACTAAAACAATACCAGTGCAACATAAGCCTAGTATTTGTTTCGAAAGCATAAATTTTTCAGGAGCATGGAGGATAGTAATATATCTTATGATTTCTATGCTAAATATGAAAAAATAACACAACATAAATTTGGTACCAAATCTTCAGCTATGCTAGCTACTTGTGCGACCACCCTGCCACAGCAATTTCCTTTAGAATCATAAACATCCATGATTAAATCATCTCCCAAGCTATCAGGAAAGCTGGAAAAGGAAGATAGGCAACCAAAAGACATCAATAACTGTTTTCAATAAGAAATTGAGCCACATATCAAAAAAAAAAAAAAAAAAAGAGCCCATTTCCCTGTAAGACCCTAGGAAATTTACTTGCTCCAGACTTCAAGAGTTGAGATAACCTAAAATAATTGCCAAAGTCTGCCCCTTCTTAATGATGTTTGCTAGGAAATCAATACAAATTATAAAGGCAGCTTATTCAAACAATCCCTCCCCCCTCTTTATTTTGCTAATACTGTCTCTTATGTGGTCGAGAGAGATACAGAGAAAAAAATCGGGAATGGATACATTTTAGAAAATAAAAAATTATGCCTCTATTCTTCTTACGAGTCTCAAGAAGCCCTATTTTATTTTTCCACAAGTAAAATACTAAGGACCCTATGTAACAAACAGACTATGATCAAATATGTCATAAGAATGACCAAGTTCACATCACCCAAGAACAATTGGTGATGTTATGTATTTATTTATTTATTTCAGAATTTGATAATCGATCTTTCATACTTCTAATATTTATGTATTATTTTGAGTCAGGTTATACAAAGAGTTCCATGCCTTTGACCTATGGGTCCTTGCCAATAGCCCAGGCATAGCAGGTGGAGCATTGAATCCATATTATTGTAAATGAGAACCATAGGTAATCTTTTTAAATAAAAATCAACAATATGCATCTTGCGTATTATTTTCAGAAAAAAAATGTCCTGTGCAACTAGGCTATATTTTTATATATGTCAGCAGTTTCCAAGTTTAAATTATATTAGCATAGAAAGTTTTCATGTAATAAAATTTTAATCTCTGTTATCGACTAAAAATGAAGTTTCAAATGCTTGAATTGTTATACAATTTTCCTTTCATTTTTTCCAAGAAAAGGGACTCGCAAAAAGAGAAGGCTTTTTACTAACAAATCACAAAATGGTCTCATATTCATTTTCTCCATAAGAAAAGGGACCTCTTTCTAAAATCAAATAGCAGGTGCATTAATAAACAGAGAGAGCTATCCAGAAGTGAAATATGGTAATGATAAAAAAATGTAAGTAAAGAGATTTAGAACTAACAAGACATGAGATTCACCGGATCCTGGCTGCATTGGTACTAACTCATCATCAGGCATGCTTTTCAGCCTCAGCTGACATGTGTACGTTTCTACACAACAGACAAGCATTTTATTAGTCAAGAAAAGGTAAATGTGTATTTAAATCAGTTGTTTTTCCTTTGTCAAACTACATTCAACATATTGCATTTTTGCAAAAAAGCACCCAAGACTTGAATTTGTATTCTATGGGTTAACTCAAATTTTGAGTTTAGATCCTGACATCCGATTTAAATTCGCACGAATATTAAAGGGCCCCCGTACATTACAGGCATGGGCCAGATTGGCCCAGATTCTAATCGGACGGTCCGGAGCTAAACTCAAAATTTGAGTTAACTCGGGGGATCCAGACCACCCAAGACTTCTCATACTTACAGTTAAAAGGTAAATCATTTTATTTATTTGCAGCTAAAAAGCTAATCACAAAGTAAAGATGTAAGTCATAAAAAAAGTAATCAAATTGCCCCTAAGAAAGAGGGAGGTTCATCTAATTACCTTTCAAACACAGCAAATCTAGAATTAAATTGGTTGTTTGCCTTATTACAATTCTATTTTGGCTTGCTTACCACAAATAGAAAGAGCTCACTAGATATACAGTTAGCATTGCCAAACAATATGCAGATAAATGCTTCCTTTGTTGAAGTTCAACAGCTCAGTATTACTTGCCAAATACTTAAAAGGAGTAAGGTTCAAATGCCTCGTGTCTTTCATGCCTCAATCGTGCCTCACATCCTTATCTCCATTTTCAAAGTCCAAACAGTTGATCCGAACCGCTCATGATATCCATATTACAATGTGCTCGCCTGCTCAGACCAAAATTTATGTTTTTTAGAAATTTTTTACTATCATTTAGATAGGTACAAAATCACTTTGGATGGTCCATCATCTTCTGAAAAACAGTGATTTTGTACCTATCTAAAATAAGTAAAAGAATTTCCAAAAAAATATAAAATTTGATCTCCGAGCACATTTTAATATGGAGATCATGTTGAGCGGTTCAGATTGACTTTTGGACTTTGAAAAAGGAGATAAGGATGTGAGGCACGATTGAGGCATGAAAGACACAAGGCATTTGAACCCTGCCCTACTTAAAGATAGTCTCAAATGCACTTTGTATTAGATACCTTGTACAGAATCAATTGCTGAACTGCTCCTCAGTGTGGTGGCACTGATCTTAAGTAGACTTGATACCTCCTTGATGTACTTGGCCCCAGCATGCACGTATGCAATGCTATGCTTCGTAAAGGAGCTGCTAGTGGGTACCTGGGGTAGGACCCGGACCCGTCTGAACGATTCCCAGCCCGAAGAGAGAGAGGACTGCGCATTATATAAATGGTACTTGATAGACTCGAGACGAGGAGTGGCAATAGCAGAGAGACTTGCACACCCTGTTGGCATGTCAAGTGACATCCTCACCCGTCGAACTGTCGCACAAAGATGAAACATTACTATTGTCTGGTTTTAAACTAAGGATTTTACAGATTGACTCCCATAATTTTCACAATTGCGAGCCAGGAATGAAATAAACCGGACATTAAGTTTAAACATAGGTTTACAAGTTCTGTATTAAAAATTATGATGTGATGTGATTGAGCTAAAATTATGAAGTCATCGGCAATTTAGCAAAAAAGTAAGGCACAGTAGCAAATCATAGAAAAGTTGACATTGTGTACAGGTTGTGAAAGGGATAAAAACAGAAATAAACAAGTGCAAGCAAATTTGTTTCATACCTTGAACCTTCAACCTGCCAACAGCTTTCTTAGGTTTTGAGACAGCCCCTTCATTGACAAGCTCTGAAGAGTTTTTGGCCAGAAGCTCCTCTTCAGGCTGTAATAAAATGTTCTTTAACCTGTTTCAAAAATAAGATCTCACAATAAATGATACAAATCATGAGAAATTAAGACAGCTCACGATAGCTTGAACATGAAAAAAAAGGAAGAATTTCAAGTATACCCTTTAAAAACTTCGAAATTACGTATTTCCCCCTCTAATATTCGTTATATCATATGTATCCCTTCTAAATTTCAAAAACTCACAATTTTACCCAATTTATCGTCTTTTCTATTAAAACATGCTAAGAAAAATGTTCAGTCTTCTACTTAGCCGGTTTGTAAGGTCAAAAGAGTTTGTTTCTCTACTTGTGAAGCATACACAATGGCATTTAGGTATATGCTTGTATGTGCGTCACAGGTAGGTAGGGAATTGAACCATTTGCCCTCACAAACCGACCAATTAGAAGACGAAACATTTCTCTGACAACGCAAGCTGCATATTTTTTATTTTTTAATAAAAGGTAACATGGGAACTTTATAAATTTGAAAGTAGTTTTAATAAAAAGAAGGCAATAAAATTGGGTAAATTAGTGAGTTTTCAAAATTTAGAATGATAAATATGACATTATGAATTTTAGAAGGGGAAATACAGAATTCCGAGTTTTTTGAATTGTATACGTGAATTTCCCCAAGTAAAAAATAATGAAATCCGGAGAGATCGTGTTATAATTAAATATCATTAAGAAAGAACTTTGTGGATGATTGGTAGCAGTACTCCACCTCCTAGTCATGGCACCAATTTTACAGACCATACAGCTAAGGCTGATAAAAACTCAATTTACTATAACTAAGCAACTTCAATTAAGTAAAAAACATTTAAGCCTCCAAATTTACCATCGTTGCATGATGCAATTCAGAAAGGTAATTTCACCTTAATTAACCTCAGTTGAGCCCATTTTCCCTGAATTTCTGAAACACAACTTCTTTTTCTCAAGTTGAGGCTAAAGGAAGAACTACCAGCTTCTAAATTTATTTCACAGGCATAAAGATCTCAAACCCTAACTAACCAAACCTCATCCTAAACCCTAAAACCTCAAAACATACCCTTCTGTAGTATCTACTGATTGCTCATAGTATTATACTGTTATGAACTGCCCAGATTAATCTAATGACAGTCAATGATATACAACTTCCATCAACAACAAGAGCAAAACAACTTACCCAAAAGCATTACGCAACAAGAGGCACTCATTTTGAAGAAATATGGGTGCTTCCATGCACCCCTTTGCCCATGAATTAAGACAGAGCCTGAAACAAGCCTCATATGCAAATATTGAATACCAGGGGCCTTGCACACTGCAACAAATTTCAGATAAAAGATTGTTTATATAAAAAGCAAAGAAGACTCAAAACTTAGGTTAATATAGGCACCCAATAAGTTAACCAAACATATACAATTGATATCATCCTTTCAAATAATTATGGAATAAATAAGCAAAGGAGTACACTTATAAAAAAAACGATAAAAGATTTTGCTCGCCCAGATCTGCCACCTAAGTACCAAACCTTGCTTGTTGGAAGGGGAGTGTGAGATGACTTTAGTTTGGTGAATCTATTACCTGATTATATGAAAAAACATTGTTTAACCATCAATTCTAAGTTGTTCAGGTATCAAACCTTAACTTGTTTAAGTATGGACTATAGACCTATAAACAAACTTTAACTATGCCAACCAAACTTGTGTAAAATGTCGACTGTCTTGGACAATCAGTGCAAAAAATTGCCTGAGTACATGTGAAGAGAGTAACAATTGCAACACTGTGATTTTATTTGGTATTGACAGTGGAATAATGCAAGGATTGAATAACAATGGCTACAGAATATCCTGGGGAACCCTAGGCGAAACAAACCCTGTGTAATGGTCGCCAACCCTCAAATTAAAAGTCTCCGAATGACAGTACCTTGCATGGTAGGTCGGAGTTCGAGCCTGGACAGAACCAGAGAATTTGCTAACTCCAGCTTCATTTGACATCCTAAATGAGATAAGAAATAACAGTCAATTTTAGGAATCCAAATTTAGCATGAGTGCAGTTACAGCGATTGAAGGTTAAAGATACAGACCTTGCATTCTGACTCGGTACATCAGGTTCCTTTGTGGCATGCAAAGGTGTCTCTCTTGGACCCAAACCCGCATTTCTTGGGTCAGCAGGCCGGGACATCTGATCAGTCTCATGCCTGATATCAGAATCAGTATCTTCCGTGTAATCATGTATTGGAGGTGCACTTGGCGCATCAGAAGTACCCTGGGTGAGTATATATGAATATGCAATTCATCATAGATGTCATCTAATGAAGGTTCCTTTGTGAACAGTAAACAGTATCGTACTGTATTCTCACATAACACCCAAACAGCACCCATTTTTAACAAGACGTTAACAGATGGCAATAAATCATTAGATTTAAATTATGAATTTACTTGTCTCTTTTCTCTCCATGCACCTACTATTAAATTTCATTACAAAAATGAAATTATAATAAAAATCTGGTTGTATACAGTATCGTACTGTATTCTCACATAACACCCAAACAGCACCCATTTTTAACAAGACGTTAACAGATGGCAATAAATCATTAGATTTAAATTATGAATTTACTTGTCTCTTTTCTCTCCATGCACCTACTATCAAATTTCATTACAAAAATGAAATTATAATAAAAATCTGGTTGTACATGTCGTCGCCCTGAGATTCCACGAGTTTCTCCCTTTCCAGATTGCGCATGTTGTCTCTGTAAAGAGCATCCCACATTGGACGTGCAGACAGTGGTAGTAATGTGCAGTATTTAACCCAAAACAGCACTGGTGTGCAACCAGATTCAGATATTACCCTCTTTTTAAGTTCTATGCTTGGATGAAAAAAATTGGCACTGGCTCAAATTGAAAAGGTGAGGGGCTATTTGCAAAGATTCGAAGAATGTTGGAACTTGCAATTTCCAAAGACAAGACACCCTGGTTCCTATAAGGTACTACATGGGGCATCAAGCTTTAAAAAAATGCAATTTAATTTCTGATTAAACCAATTACACGGTTTTTGACACCCTGGCCTTAAAAATTTCTAAAGACATCTCGCCGTTAAATTGTAATTATACAGCAATTAAACAAATTAAATTGTTAAGTGACACCAGGCTGATAAATGCCTTTAGACATTTTCTATAAGCTTGTTGGGTGTAATTTACAAAATACCCTACAACAAACATCATTTGGGATCACTAACCCGACAATGTAATGTAAAAAAATACCTTTTCAGCAGGCAGTTTAACCGATCTCCCAGCCTTCACACCAAATTCCGCAGTACTAGAAGCAACACTTGGTGCGTAACTGCTATTGTATGGCCCACTTCTAATATTAACCCCAGCCCTACCATTCGCCCTAACAGGTTGCCTTGAGAATTCAGAGCTGCCACCTGAATCTGACTCCTCTTCTTGCTCATGTACATAATTGTCAACCCGAACAGGCTTAGTAGATTGCGGCTTCTGTGAGAACATGGTGTCTCTTGACGAACTCATTTCTGTGTAGCCATCACTGGAATAGTATGCATACCGCGAGGCTGCACGTGGGATCCGCCTGTTGATAATGTCTTCGTGTGGGGACGAGTCAGCCGAGTAGCGGGATGGATAGATTTCAGGTTCTGTGTCAGAGGACTCGTCCATATCTGACCCGGATGCAGAGGAGTCTCTGCGGAGAGTGTGGGAAACGGGAATCGAAGTTCGAGGCAGGTGGCCACTGCGAAACTTCTCCAGAGGTGGCACGCTGAGTACTGTACCAGTACCAGTACGGCGAAGCGGGTCCATCCTTCGATGGGTGGCAGCGGAAGCCTGATTCTGCATTGCAGAATTTATCAGACAAAATGAACCTTTAGAGAAAAAAATAAAATGAAAAGATCAAATATAGAGGGGAGAGGAGAGAGAGAGTTCTTACCTCGCGAATCCATTTAAGAGAGTGTGGGTCTAATCCTTCGGTAAACATATTTCCTTAGAAGAAAATCGATCATAAACACCTCCGATCTTGTAATTTGATAACTGAACTACAAATTTTGAACAAAAATTTTAAATTAACAGGAAAATGAGACGATCTGCAGCATATTAAAAAGAATTGCAAATGTAACTACGAAATGCAGCTTGCAAGTGGGTATTTGCTTGCCAAAAATAGAAATTGTAAATTGCCGAGTTCGGCCTTTTGAACGTAAATGCAACCGGTTGGTTTACTTGGTTTCTCAAACGGGAGATTCAAACTATCTTTGCAATTACTAACAGCTCCGGAAGTACTGTGAAGTGCCAAAAAATTTCAAAAGGAATAAAAAGACAAAAATAGAGAAATCGAAATCGCCAACTTACACCTTACAAATAAGACCTTAAACCAGAAAAAAAATGACGGCAAGCAACTAGCATTACTAATTTTTTACCCGAAAATAAAGAAATTAAAACATATAAAATGCATACCTGGAATCCAATCGTTCGACCTCGAAACCCTAAGTTCCGCTGAGAAATAACAATAAATAGCAAACAAAACAAATCAGCCCTATACTATTTTAGTTGAGAGACGGCAATGGCGACGCTCACTTGAGAGAAGGAGAGTGCATTTGATGGGTGTCTGGGAGAGAAGGATGTAGTAAATAAAGAAATAATAATTTAGAGCCGTTTCCTAGAGACTCTAAAAACGCCAAAAATGGAAAGAAAAGCAAGCTATGACGGTGTTAAAGAAAGACCGTCAAATTGATGACGTGGCAGACGAAAATCTAACGTTCGAAACGTTAAGTTCGGGTAGAGGAAGAGATGCGAATGAAGAATTCAGATCTCTAAAGTAACTCAAATTTTGAGTTTGAATCTGGACTGTTCGATCTGCTCCGGCACGAATCTGGATTGGCCCAATTATGATCGGACGGTCCGAATTTAAACTCATAATTTAGGTAACTTTAGGGGATTCGGACTTGGGAATGATATTCTGGGATGTCGTACAATTCTTTACTATAAAATTCTCATCAGAAAACTCACTTTAGTGCCGCGTTTATAATCCAACGGTCGATTGATCAGGGTTCACTTCTGACCGTCCGATTAGAAACGAGATGATTAAATTCGGTCCAATGGCAATCAAAAGCCCCCGCGCCGCTCCCAAACGGAGCATTCTATTATAGAATATAGAGACAGTAAAGTCGGTTCTTGCAAAATGGATGAGACGTGGAGCACATGGGGGACTCCGTGTAGGCCCACCACTTTCCTTTTTAATTTTCGAAACGGACCGTCGTATTTATGCAAAATGACAGAATTACCCATTAAATGAGAATCTAATTGCGGCATGTAGAGTGAGTGGGCTAAATATTTGAACAGAGCTGATTTCACTTCATGCAGCGCAAGGACTGAAGAATAAAAACAAGTATATTATTCACGTGCTTCATGAAGTCAAACCTGCTGTGTTAAAAATTTTAGCCAGTGAGCCAGTGAGGGAAGCGTGTGGAGCTCCCCTAGGGCTCACTGGGCTGCGGCAGCGGCGGTGTTGCCATTTCATCCGACATTTTTATTAATATCCAAAGTTTAATAGAAATTATTAATTATGTCCAGATTTCCGAACTTTTGCTAAAAATGTCCAAGCCGGCCAGAAAATGGCTAGCTTAGGTACCTCAGTAAACCGGCCAGATACTCCATTTTTTTTTTTTTTATAGAGACACTATGAAAATCAAAATATTGAAATATAACACTGAAAATTTGAAATTTTTGTTTAAATTATTTGTTATATTACTTCTTTTGATATATAATTAGCATATTTATACTAAAATACGTTAGATTAATTGAAATTATGTTGAATAACACTAAATTATGTTAAATTACGGTAAATTACATTAAATTACGCTAAAATACGGTAAATTACGCTAAATTACAAATGAATAGGGACTATATCTTCACTGAAAAGGCGAAAAACGACGATGAAACTTCAAACAGTCATAAAACGGCGCTCGAGTGTCCGATTTCAGCAAATGACCACTTTTCGGAAAGCTTGCGAAAATACGCATGCGTCCATGCCCACGATGACAAATTCCAAAATTCAGAATCGCCAAAAAATAAAGGGAAGAGCCTCAAAACTTGAGTTGAAGTTTCCGATTAAGATTTTCATTTTTATTATTCAATTCAAGTAGCTCAGTAAATTAGTTACATGATGAACTTGTAGAATACCAATTTTTACTATTTTTGAAATTTTTTACTATTTTTATGATTCATGAAAGATGAGCAAAATCAATCTACTATAGCGTAATTTTGTGTAGTTTAGTGTAATTTACCGTATTTCAGCATAATTAGCGAAGTTATTGTAATTTAACGTAATTTAGTATAATTGAACATAATCTATTGTAATATAGTGTAATTCAACATAATTTCAAGTAATCTAGCGTATTTTAGTATAAATATGCTAATTATACATCAAAAGAAGTAATATAATAAATAATTTAAACAAAAATTTCAAATTTTCAGAGTTAGATTTCAATATTTTGATCTTCATAGTGTCTCTCTAAAATATTAACAAAAAAAATGGTGTAAGCCGGCCAGAAAGGCCATTTTCTGGCCGGCTTGGGTATTTTTAGCAAAAGTTCGGTAATCTGGGCATAATTAATAATTTCTATTAAACTTTGGATATTAATAAAAATGTCGGCCATTTCATGATTACGATATTTTGGCAGGAAACGCGAGAACATGACACCAAAGTAAAGTTGAAGCGATAAAGTTGTGTTATAATCACACGAAACATGTTGGTAGGTCCATCCAAATAGTGCCATAGAAAAAAAAGACATAGCAGGTAAATTTTGGATTGGAATGAGTGGTAATTCATTTCTTCAAGTAGGAGGTATTGACTAACTATTTCCACCATCGCATAATTTACACGTTAACTAAGAATGAAAAAAATTAAAGCCATTATTGATCTTATTGTATACGAGCAATAGTTTGTAATTTGAAAAATTATCAATTTTAAGAAATTGTATACAGTACAATACCAAGAGAATGCATTACTAAAAGTTTCATTTTGTTGAGTTTATTTTTTCTGTAGCAAAGTCAGGGACTAAAAAATAACACATGTCACCTCTTGATTAAAAATATAATAATAATAAAAATCAACTTCTGTTTTTTTTAATATACTTGTTGTTTGAATAATTATAAAATTATATCTCATACCGAAAATTTTGTCCTACTTTATCATGCATTTGGACTCTATCGTTGTATATTTTTATGAAAATTAGCTCACGATCGTCATCTAATAATTATATAAACAAAATATTTATGTAATTTATTGATCCGAATATAAATTTTATAAATTTGTTACGCACGTTGTTTCCAGTATTGAATGAAATTATCGGTTCATATCTGTTTATCAATTTTATATTTTGATTTGAGAAAGAAGAGGTAATACAGTTGGCTAAGAAAAAGTTCTAGAATTGTTGTTACTCGAAAGTTGAGAGGTCGATTTCCTTTAACGACTCCGCAGTTTTTGTAAAAGTTTTCAAATAAAAAACTTATATTTAAATTTATAATATGCAAGCGTGATTTAGAAGATAGAGCATAGAGCGTAAGCACTTGACTGTGGAAGCAGGGCAAACTTTCCGTTTTTTCCAAGTTTCATGAAAAAATTACATTTTGTGTAAAGTTTCATGAAGCTTTTTCACTATAGTCCTTACAATCTTAATAAACAATTAACAACACGTTGGTCCCATCCTTGATAGACAACAAAAGTGTTGCGGCCTACATGTCTCCGTTGCCACGATCAGCTTGGTATGATTCGTTAATTCGGAATCAGACAGGGTAATGTGGTGTATCGAAAACCGAGAAAGCAGAAAAGGGGTTTTCTAATGGGGGCAAATATCCTCTCCGGTACCGTAAAAGATTCCCTTCATTTTACGGTTTGAGATTAACTCCCAGCCGCTTCGGGATTCGGGCTGACGGAGGAGGCAGAATTATTGAGCTTTGAGATTCATGCCAAGTAAAAAATAACGGTCCAGATCAAGTAAATGTAAAAGATTCCCTATTACGGTACCGGGGGTGATGTGAATTCTTCTAATGGAGAGAACTTTTGTAAACTACTTTATTTCTACTGGAGGACTCGCTGCAGTCTGCATGGTCGAGACTCGAGACGACGGGATCCGTGAATCTTTTGAATGCGAATAATTTTGTACGAGTCAACAGCATTTATTCACTTATTAATGAGTCTGAATGCTTTGAAAGTTTGAATGCTTCCACACGAAGGAATGAAGAATAACATCCGACCCAAGAAGTAATGAATTAGTATCCTATGCATTAACTCTAATTTTGAATTGAGATCTGGATCGTCTGATTTAAATCCGCACTAATATTAAAGAGCCCGTGCATTATAGGCGTGGATCGGATTGATCCGAATAATTCTAATTGTACGGTTCAAAAATTAACTCAAACAATACGTTAATGCAGAGAATACAGATTCATAAGTAATTCGGTTCTTCCAAAATTCTCGCTCCTTATTTTGCATTTGGGTTTGCCGAATTTTTTTTATTGCCATTTTATCAAAAAAAAAAAAGAATAGACGGAATTGGCGTAGATCTGAAAAAGAAAATTATTTTTATCAGGTATATAGATCTTATATGCCCATCTCAAGAAGTGGCATGCAGAGATTATCTGTGCAATTATTTTTAGTAGAATTTAGTCAAATTATGTACAATTTGGGATGCACGTATCATATACTGAAATTTTTAAAACTACCATTGTTTAAAAAAAAAAAAAAAAAAAACCATCGTTTTTGGGAAATTCGAAATATAACACGGCTGCAGAATAATTCTGCGGACCCAAATGCTGAAGACCGCACAGGCGTTCTGCGGACCCCCTTTTTTTTCAAACTTTGAGATATCTCATAAATGAGGCACGCATTCCTAGAACAAACAAAAATTAAAAAACCAAAAAAATTGAGATATCTCATACAGAATGGTTCGATAAAACACCCAAAAAAAATGGTTCTGCACGTGGTGCCTCGATAAAACACCAAAAAAAAAATGGGTCCGCATAATGCCTGTGCGGTCTCCAGCATTTGAGTCTGCTGAACCATTCTGCGGTCGTGGTAGATTTCAAATTTGATGTCCATAAGGCACCACTAATACTTAAAAATAATTGCAATTAAAGTAAAGTAGATGAGTTTAGAGAAATTGACACGCGGGATGATAACGGAGTTCGGCTTAAAATGCCTACGTCTCCGGAGCGCCGCAACCGCTTCTCGGTGCGCCTTTCTATTACCCAAAAATAAAGGTTACAACTTGTGAACCGGTGCCCTTACAACCAACGGGAAGTCACACGGCCAACTTGAATAGAGAACGAAGTCTCTAAGTTCGAAATCTCAAGATAAACACTCAAAAGCTCACTAACCTAATCTAACTCAAGATTAGTGAAGTGGATTTGAGGGATATTGAAGTTTTAGTTCTCACAACAATGGAGGAACTCAAGCTCACAGAAAAATTGCTTTTTGAAAGTTAGGAGCGGCTAAAAGTTGTGTTGAGAAGAACCCTAAAGCTCTATTTATAGTGGCAGCTCTAGAAAGAGCTTTCTGCTATAAAACATTACAACGTTTGTCAAAAACGTTGAAAACGTTTAGTAAAAATTTGAATTTAGGCTTTCTTTTTCTGTGAGCTCAGTTCAAACGTTACCAACGTTTGACAATCGTTACCAGACGATTTCCTCTGGAAATCAATCGATCAAAACAGCCATTTTGAAGTTTTGAAATTATTTAAAACGTTTCCAACGTTTGTAGTTCCTTCAGCCTTTGATCAATTGATTTCTCAATTCTTTTTCACACAGATAAATCGTTATAACTTTTATCAAACGTTACCAACGTTTGTCCCTGTAAAAACAACATCAAAAACACTTTACCAAGTTTATAATTTTACAATTTAAATTTTTGATAAATGTCTTGATGATTTCTTCGGTTCAAACACTCTATATTGCAATTCCAATTGTCTTGAACCTGCATAATTTCTAAAATAGAGAAAATCGTAAAATTCAATAATTGTATGTTTTGCAAATTAGTCAAATAGACGAAAAAGAGAATTGTTTGAAACAACAAAATTTTCCAAAAACGATGAGTTTTTGGTTTATTTTTTTTTTTTTATCTGTGCTAACTTTCAAAATTTCGGTATCATATATGCATGTCATTCTTTAGGATCCGCGAATAATACATGTATACCTGGTAATACTAAAAAAAGAAATTCAACCATGTCCACTTTATATTTTCTTTTCTTTTTTAAATGTAACTAAAAAAATTCTACTGGATTTGTTCGGAGAAGGAAGATTAAGAAGTGTAGTAACTTTATAACTCTGATAAAATAATAAAATAAGATATTAAGATAAAATTATAATAAAATAAGTTAAATTAATTTTATAGACGGATTAATTTATTTTATATTTATTTGATCCATATGGATAATTATTATTGGATGGAGATTCATTTCTCAAATTTGATTATATCTAGACGGATTAACTTAGTCAAAACTAAGTAATTAAACGAGATGAAAAATGGAGAAACCAATTTTATCCTCTTTAAATATAAGTAGCAATTAAATAAAATCTTAGAGACTATTCAGCAAGAGTGACATGCTTAAATTGTAAGTTCCACCATAAAGGAAATGTTGAACAACAATGTTGTAAGTTAACTTTTTCTAAATATATCTTTATACGAGACAAGTATTTAAGCTATGAAGAGATGTGAATTCAAATTTGGACAACCTTAAAAATAGATGAGTTTGTACAACGATTTCACCTCTTCCCCCATACTCTCCCCTCATGTTCCTCTTTGATTTTTCTCCTCTGGAGCAAGTAAACGATTCTAGTCACGTACGGTCTCGCGGTTTCTGATCCCCTCCCCTCTCTTTCCTTTAATAATCACGTTCTGAAACTAAGCTTTAATAAAGAGATTTTAAGCTTTACGAGGGTGTTCGGCAAGGGTCACAAGCTTAAAATTTAAGCTGCACTAAGGAGAGTCCGTTCGGTAATAAAGTTGAAGAGTCACTTTCTTAAGAAGACTTTAAGCTTGAAAAAATGCTTAAGCTATGAAGAATTAAGGCTTAAAATCTTAGGCAAGTTTAAGAAAAGTGGGCAAAAGAAGAACTAAGAAAGTGATTTTAAGCTTTGTAAATGAGTACTTGCTCGGCAAGCTTAAGACTCCTTAGGATGCTAAGGAGCTCTAAGAAAGCTTAATCTGCCCCTGCCGAACACCCACTACATGAGAATAAGTATCTGAAAAGTTTAAGACTCCTTAATGATGCTAAAGAGCTCTAAAAAAAATGGCCGAATGAAACCTTAAACCTTTATCAAAGACAAGTTTCTTAGTATACACTGGTGACAAAATTATATAAATTACATAAAGTTTTAAAATTCACTTGTTTCTTTTGATATAAAGTTTTAACAAGTAGTGTTTTTCTATTCTTAAAATTTTAATTTTATATAAAATCGGTATCGTGTTTTATATCGCTATCTCAACGAGTCGGACTTTTACATTCCTACCTGCCCAAATTTCTATTCTTATTCATGATTTTTTTTTTTAATCTTCACATAAAAATAACTATTGAGTGGAATTTCTTATTCCGCTCTTTTGAAATTTAAAAATTCAGTTGATATTTTTTAGAGCATTGATGCAGTTGCGAGATTTGAATTTATCCACGCGTTAGCAATGTAGTAATTTTTCTTCACATTAATTTCAGAATGTTTTCTAATTCTACAATTTAATTTTGCAGACACGACAATAATAATTAATTTTCAAAATTAACATAGAGAGTAATCCTTTTTAATTGCAGAGATGAAAATGTATATACCTCTTTCAAAATAATTGGAAAAGTTTATGCCATGCACACTTTCCGACATGTTAATAATATTACTAAACTGGTAACAGGCGCTCCACAGTTATGTAACTCCTTCTTCGAATACATTTAATTTGTAATGAAATTAAATTCGTTGAAGAAGAGAATTCAAATATCTCTATTTTTTGTACACGCTATGTTTTAAATTTTAAATTTTTTAATAACAAAAATTTATATGTCAAAATAAAATAGATGCGATATGTATTAATTTCTCTGCACGTACATAAATAATTATTATTTTTATAAATTTATTTTTATATGGATTAATAAGTTAAAAAAGTAAAGCAAAAAAAATTAGTAAATTTTTATAAATTCTTAATATTAACCATATTTGAGTCAACCTGTCGTAATATTTTATATATGTATAAAAAAATAACATAGAACATATTTAAGAATCTTACTTTAACATCTGTGTTTAAAATTTTAAAATATTACATTTTAGAAACACAATGAAGAAGTATATTCTCTGACATTGATTGATGGAGCTTCCCTATTATTGCAGGAAATAAATATGTTGTTATTCCAAAGGATCACAGAATTCTGTTATTTCTATTATAGTCGATGATCTTTATTGAGATTCGGGCAAAAAAAACTTTTTTTCTTGAGATTCGTGCTTGAAAAATCTTTAAACGGTTGTGATAGGAATAACAGAATCCTGTGATCCCTTTGGAATAACAGCAGATTTATATCCATCATTGCATGCATGCTCGGCTTTAATTTAGTAGGAATACGAAGTATGTGACCATGTTACATGGAAGATTGGGAGCGTCAACCTCTTTTGCACTTTTTCCAAATCGCCACATGATGTTGGCAAGGAATGTTCTGTTCAAGGAATATTTCTCACGGTTTGTTGCAATAAAATATGGCGTAATTAATTGCCAGATGTCACCAAATCATACTTCATTTTCATATGGTGACTAATTGCTGAGCTGGACAACACAAACCAAAGATACTCACGTTTTTTCGCTTTAGGTTATTAGGTAGCTTTCGCCTTTAATTAGCCAGTCCCTTTTTTATTTTGAAGTACATCCTTAGCCAGTTCTAAAAGCTAAAGCTCAGATTCCAGATTATCCGCCACCAATAGTTAATTTAAGTTAATGATAATTTTTCAAATTACCATCATGTGGAATAATTAAAGAGTAAGGATAGCGCTTGTTGGTCGTACTATGGATTAATATTTCTATTTTTAATGTTCAAATAATTGATATGAATAGTTTAACATGATCTTCTTATGAAATGTACTTGTAGAACAAATTTTATATTTCTAGAATTTTTTGTACCATATTTAGATAGGTAGAAAATCATCTAATTTTAAAATTCTAGACCATTTAAGATTTTATACCTATATAGAAAAAAAAAATAAAGAAAATAATGTAAATCACCTAATTTTAAAATTCTAGACTATTTACAAATAGTGATTTTATACCTGTCTAAAAAAAGAAACAAATATAAAATTTAATTTGCAAGTATATTTTTATATTAAAATCACGTTGAACGGTTCAAATGGACTATTATAACTTTTAAAACTAAATTGCTGATATTTAACACGGTCCAATGTGCATTATGCATATTGTATTATTGTGTATAGTATCGTAGCCTCAAACTTATTCAAAGCTTATAATAAACAAATTGATCATATGTGCTCTGAAACTTTTCAAAAAAAAAAATCATATGTGCTCTCAAAAACACCGCCAACTTCCAGCTATTTTGGGTGCATTGGGCCAGGTGCGATGCATTTCACTAAAAGCCGATTAACAATGTCTAGTAATATATATGTATAAAGCCGCACTTAGTATCCTTTCGCAATTATTTAAAAATATATTAATAAAAAACATGAAGAAAAAAAAACTGTGTGTGGGTGTGTATGGGTGGGGGGATCTTTTTTAGATTTAAAAGAGTGAATAAACTACGAAACAACCTATGTATATTTTATGTATAGAAGCACAGCCAAAGAAATATAAAATGTTTGGAAAACACTTATCATATAAATTATTGCTCTCCATAAACTTAATCGGGATGATGCCATCCACCAGCGCAAACACATTCGCTCGCTGAAATGGCACCACAAACCCTTTATTAAATACAACAGTTGCCAATAAAAATGCTACAAGCACAACAAACAACATTACAAAGCTCACGCTAGGCGTACAATTCATCAATGTTACACTCTCCAAGGAAAACCTTGACGCTTCTAGGCGAACCACAGCTCCCCTCGGCAATCAATGCTCTGTCATTTGCCGCCATGTGTTGGATTATCTTGTATATCATCTCAATCTGATCAGTCGGCAGCATGTATATAAAACATATTAGGAAAATAAATAGAGAAAGATATATCTCTCTAAAGAATAATACAAAAACAAAGTAGAGAAGCCATGGTTGTAATAGAACTTTTCAAAACGGACACAAAATATTTATTTCTTTTGACTGGTATAGCTTTGTCTGTTTTGGCACACTTTTCTGAGAGGCCTTTTAATCTAGTATCCAATTATCCATCATACCTATTTGATCCATTCACCTTTTATTTTGAGTCAAATAACATTTTGCCCATCATGCCTTTTTCCAGCCAGACTAACTCGTTTTGATATATTCAAATGTAGAAAAAGTTTATAGACATGTTGTTGACCTTAGAGATCAGTTGTATGAATTTCATACAATTGGTGTCATTTGATATTCCATTTAAGACTGAAATATATACCATTCTATCATTTTTCATGTGCACGATATTTAGTATGGATAACCATTCCAAATGTTGTGTTTCAAAATTAGGATATAGTTTTTTATAGTCAAAATAGAGGATCTCATTTCATGGTAACTACATGAAATCTTAAGTAAACTAGCAAGGAAGGGAAGAAGCACCTCCTCAGGGGCATGGCAGCGATCGGCGATCTCATCAAGTGTCAATGGTTCAACTGGCTCCTTACAGCTGAAAGTCATAGATATTAAATTATTATCGACTTCGAATTAAAGGTAAACAATCAAAAGGATAACAATTCAACACAACAAAAATTGATAGGGGTGTTTTAGTCTTTTTCTCCATTCACCCTCATGGCCCCCTATTTCCCTTCAGAAGCCTCCCCTACCTGTTCCGTGCTCCCCCTCTCTCACTCCTCCCGTACCAAAAGAGCATCACAGATTATAAAAAAGAATGAATAATCATAACATTTACAAAAGGAGAATTCAAATGCCTCCATTATGCTTCCATTTTTAGAACTAAAATAACTTAAAATTTAAAACTTAAATGTCAAAATAAAACCGTTAGATATGATCTTTATATCATTTTCTACATGCACACATAAAAGATCATGACATCTCAATTTGTTTGACAAGTATCATGACCTTGCAAAAATACACCAATGTGGATAAATTATGGACGCTGATTTTTCGACTTATTGATTCATACAAAACAAAAAAGGAAAAGTGATAATTTTTATGTGCATGTAGAGAATAATATATATACATCTAACGGTTTTATTTTCACATATAAATTTTAGAATTTTTGCTATTAGAATTAAAAAAAAGGGCAAACCTGGCCTCATTGAGAACAGTGAGAACCCTCTTTTGAAGAGCTAACACTTCCCCTGCTGCCTTCTTCCCTGCTTCCACTCCTGCACAATTTTTAAAAAGGAGATAAGAAAAGAACCTTCAATGATTCTACAAAAAGGAAAATTAGAGAGGGTAGGGAAGGAGACCTGGCTGATGGTAAGCATTGATGTTGACAAGAGCCGCATAGATCCCCACAGCACGCTCGTAAAGCGCGACCATAGCCCCGACACTTCTGGGAGTAACCTCTTCCACTGTCACTGATATTGATTCCCTATCATTTGAGTATAGAGCTGAACGTGTTCCCTATTAATAAATGGTAAACAAAAACAGCATTCAATATTGTTTGCTTGATGTCAGGGGATGCAGACCCTAATTTAGTTACAAATCCCATTACACCTAGGAGAGTTCATTTGATCCAGTTTATTTGGTTTTCAACCGAACAGTCAAAATTTTGGATTAAATGGTTCGTTTTTTCGGTTTAAATGGTTTAGTTCGGTTGAATTTTTGAATTACTTCAGCATTTTATATTTGTTTTGGTTATAATCTCTCTTATTTTGGTTCGACTGATATATGTCTTGATTTGTATTCCTATGATTATTAAATGTATATGTGTAGAATTGAGTTTTGACCTTTTGAAATTTGATCTCCTATTTTCGGTTCAACCAAATAAACCAAAATTTACTTCGGTTTTTTTAGTTCAGTTGTTATTCGGTTCACAAGTTTAACCCGGTTGGTTTGGTTAGATTTTTGAAAACCGGATAATATTTTGGCTTGACTATTTTAATTCGGTTTAAACCGAACCGACCGTTTGAACACCCCTTAGTTACACCCCACATGCAGCCCCATCCTCTCGCCACATCCAATAAAAAAAATAAAATGTTGTACATGTAGCATTCCAAATAAGTAGTCGCCACAAGTGACACCTGGCTCGAGCTCCCAATCATGACCCGGTGGCCTATCACGTAGAACTTCAATGAAGGTAACAAAGAAGTTGTGCACACCTTCCCTTAATTGTTGAATATAACTGCAATTACAAAGCAAGGTTGAGTACTTCTGGTTTACATGACTAAATATTAAACTAAACACATCCTTAATATCTTTCGGTAGCTACTTACGCATGCTGATCAGTGCTTCCTTTGTTCCCATAGACAGTTAACCCTTGATTGACCTGCCAAGAGCAACAGCCAGTCATTAATGAAGGAACTGAAGTAACAACACTTTTCCAGTGAGTACTACCGAGGGTTATTAGTGATTTACAAGTTAGCAAAGGCAAACTGGATGAACAACATGACTCGTACCCGATTTCCATCAAGATCTAGTTCCTTCCCTAGTGATTCCATGACTAATTGTTGCAAGTACCGACTGAAGAGTAACAAACTGTCCTTGTAAGGGAGCACAACCATATCCTTGGGAGAGGGAGAGGGAGAGAACAATGTTAGTTTCCAGCTAAACATCAAACCAGATCACTTGATTATACAAAATTAACATGAGAATCACTTTTAACAGTTTAAAGAGAACCACTTTCAACCTTTGATCCAACTCCATCCGATGCCCAGTACCAACACATAGCAAGCAGGGCTGCAGGGTTGTTCCTCACCTAAGAAAAAACCACCAACTCAGATACTGGTGCTTTAAGCAACTATTCAGTACAATATTTATATACCACAGTGCACATAAAAAATTCATACCACGGTGGATCGAGTTGCCTCATCCATCAGTGCCGCACCTGCTAGCATTTCTCTGATGTCTATTCCCTATAATATGATTAGACCATATAAACTCAAGTTTGCTTCAATACTAATTCGGTACCTGATATAACAGTCAAAGGACAAAATGGCACCTGAAGAGCAGCAGGAAGTAGACCAACTGCTGACATTTCAGAGGTTCTACCACCCACCCAGTCAAACATTGGAAATCTAGCCAACCATCCTTCTATTCTAGCTGTGTTATCTAATAGAGAGTTCTCTTGTGTGATCGCAACACCCTGCAAAAAAATACTTGTGCATTAAAAGAGAGTATTGAGCATTGAACGTGCCATTGTGTAATTAAAAAACTCCAATCATCACCAACTGATGATAACATAAAAATATGTATATAATTGACAACAGCGTTAAGAGAGCCCTAAAAGAAGCCCATACGACAATCTAAAGGCATCAGGTTAAATTCAAATGACAGGATACAAGTTATCAAACACTCCTTGGAAATTAGATATGACACAGGATTAATGATCAAGAAACGATCAATTTATGCCAGAACTTGAGCATTGAAATCTGGTAAATACCGGTTTGTTTACGCAATGGGAAAACCTTACTACCTAGGCCACATGATATCTGCTGTTAAAATAGAGAAAAGCAACTGAAAAAGCCAGAAATAAGAACCTGAGATCAAAACCTGTTTTGAGAAATTGAGCCCAGCATCTCTGAAAGCTTTTTGTACTTCCAATAAGCCATTCCTGGTTTCAGGGGTACCTCCACTCTAAGCACCCAATTGCATTACATAAAATATGATAAGCCATGAAAGTTTTCTCAGATGCTAACAGAAAATACAAACAAAAAGCTAACAATGAATGCATCTTACTAACCTTTGAGATAACAATTACAAGGGTTGAGGCAAGCTCAGGACCGAGTTGTGCAACTTGATGATCAATCCCAGCAGGATCTGTATTGTCAATAAATCTTATCTGCAATGTTATGCAAGATACAAGCAGAGGAAAACAAAAGCATGTAAGGTTTCTGTGGTCGCAATATTTGCCAGAAGATGAATTGAATAGTATTCGAAGCTTTATTTCAAATCTGTAATGAGTACCTTCAGAGGAGGATTATCAGGAGCAAGTGCCTCTGCAACAAATTGAGGCCCCAAGGCTGAACCTCCAATTCCCACAGAGAGTATTTGAGTAAAACGACCAGCAGGAGAAGAAGGTGGTTTAATCTGCTCAGAAAAAAACAAATGATGGTCAAATTCAGATCATGCAATTCCAACATTATACTAACATAAAGTGTATGTTACAAGTTCTGATTCGCTCATTGCCAGTAATTGATTATTTTGAATTCAATTTTAATTCAACAAAAGCATTTCATAAAAACACAATTAATTTTCTTGAAGTCAAATTTTCAAAATGTTTTCCTTGAAGTTGTTTGGCATAACTTGACTGACTGCTTTGCACTTACCAATCAACCAAAGTCTTATATTGGTTTTGCTAAAGAAAAAACAACAAATATTGAGCTCTACCTTGGCACTGATTATAGCCTCTGCAAACTCACAAATTTTATCAAGTGTTCTCTCAATCTGATCCTTCAAATAACGATTGGGCGTAAGATGAGGACTTCTAAGCCAGTAATGCCCCACCATCCGAGACTCATCTGGATTAGCAATTGCTCCCTTTTCGAGTTCCTTCATTGCGTTAAACGCCTTTTGCATTTTCGGTTCCATTTTCTCCACGAATTCGTCTGTGAACCCGATTCGACTAACGTCTAGAAACAATCCGAGATCCTTGTGCTGGTATAGCCAGTCGACGTACCGATTCCATAGCTTAATCGGGTCTTTCTCAACTGGAGATGCCGGTCCCGATTTGAGAGAATTGTTACTGGAAGAGGAGGGATAAGAAGGAGATGAGGAACGGGACAGATCGGCGATGGATTGAGGCTGACGGAAGCGGCGGAGAGGAAAGGCGGAGATGACGCCGGACTGGTGGCGGCGCGGCCGAAGGAGAGTGGAGGAAGGAGAGAAAGCGCCGGAGATCGACGCCATTGCCGGAAGTAAATAAATGAGATTGGTAAGTTAGATAATAAATGCTTCGGTTCAGACACGCATCAGGGCTGGGAGAGAGACTGAGAAGGAGAAGAAGAGGGGAGGACTAGAGCAGTAGTAGGTACATAGGAGAGAATCGAGCAGAGTTTATGCTTTGGGTTTGGAAAGAACATGGAGATTTTCTCTTATGAAACTGGACTTTGATTTATTACATGAACCTAAAGTACGAATCCTCTATAACGTTCATTACGGTTCATGCATTAAATAATCAGGCTAGATGACATGGCGAAGAGGCCACAGGTAGGCGTGAGGCACGTGCGGGAGAAGGCAGGAGGGTTTTGCACACTGGAGGTCGAGAGGAGTCGATGGCGGCGTCTATTAGCGACAGCTTTAGCCTGATTATTTAAACGAACAATTCTTATTGGACGAGAGAAGTTCGATTGGCATTTCCAAATCAAAATTTTCCTTTTTGGAGGAAACCTCCAAATCACAATTTTCCTTTTTGGGGCGCAACGGCGATTCACGTCTTCACGATACCAACAGCAGGCAGTGCCATTTCAATCCGGTGCATCCAATCCGAATCGGACGGGAAGAATTGAAGAGAGCGTTGTTTAGGCAGTGCAAAATATCCAACGATGCAAGTGTATCTGCAGAATATAACAGTGCTGCTTAATTTTTTGTGGGACATCAGATGAAGTAAACTTGAAAAGGTATTTGGAGATGTACTTGAAAATGTAATTATATTAATAAAATTGTGGTATTTGGAATTTTATAAAATTGGCACAATGAACATTGATCGTAGTGAGAAAATCTCTAGTTTTTCTACTTCTTATTATTTATTTATTTTGATAAAAAATGTGAAGATGTAACCTATCAACTTTTATTTAATATCGGTAAGGAATTTTGAAACTCATGATCTTTTATACAGAGAATATTAATTCTAACCACTAGACTGAAAACTGATTATTTTTTGCTCCATAACTTAATGTCTCATTTGAATGGAAACTTAACAAAAGTCTTCCAACTTGTATATGTAAAAACTGCATATTTAATATTTACTAAAACATATTTTTTGCTTAAACTAGTTATTATGATTTTGTAATTTTTAAGCTTTAGAATATTATATGATATCACTTGTCTATGTTTCAAAATTTGTTGGTTATTGAGTATTGGTACGAGTCTAATCAGAGGTGGAGATATGTGGAGACAATGGGATCAATTAATTTCTATTTTTTTTTAAATCACGGTAATGAATTATAGTTTTGTTATATAATTTAAACTAAAATGCTATGAGTACTCTAAAATTGACCCTATATTTTTATGAAAAAATTATATGAATAATTCCCATTCTTTCTTACAAAAAAAAGGCTGTATATAGTTTGGGGACTTCTAGCATTTTAGAATTTTTTTAATCAAAAGGAGGAGTTCACATGTGGCATTGTCTCTTACTCTCTCTCCTGGCAAAGAATAGAGCCAACTCAAAATTTAGAATAGTAGTTAACTGAACTTTTGGTTAGATTTGCAGAATAGTGAGCTAATTTACAAAAGACAAACAAAGAATAGTTAGTAGCTTTTGATCCAAATAAGGGTTAGCTCAAAAAAATAGTGTTATTCTTAAGTTAGCTCTATTCTTGCTCGACCAAATGCACCCAACGAGAGTACTCAAAATAGCCGGTGTATGTGACATTGTGTGTCTCTCTCTCAAATTCCAACAAAAAATCCAAAATAGCTAATGTGTTTGACCCACATTACTAAATGTTTGCCTCCGCTGTCTAACCTTAGATGTTAGAAAAAAATAACAATTTAAAATCGAAGTAAAAGAAAAACAGTTTTGTACGATTGAAAATTGAAAAGAAAAAAAATTCAAAGCACTTCGTATTTGAAAATTTCTGATCTAACGGTACTAGAATTGTATATTTACACTATACTTTTATCATGTCGTGATCTAATGTATCAATTTCACCTTAAATCTCACACAAAATAAGTACAATACAAGAGCACATCATGCTTAGTCGCGCTTATTTTTTTAGGAATGAACTCTGCTGTTTTTCTCTAAAAAAAGTAGGGTCATGTTTTTTTTTTATCGAGATACGCAAATGAAAAATTTTGAATGGTTGGGATCTGAAAAGCAGAACCCTGCTTTTCTCAGAGAAAAACAGCAGAGTCGGATCCACTTTTCCGTGTACCTCTCGAGCGATCATATATACTTAAGCAAGTTTCGATGTACTAGTTTCTTCTCCGAACTTATCACTAATTTTGAAAACTTCCTCTTGGGTCAGAATATTTGTCATGGTAAATTTAATTTATGCATCCAACTGATCAAACAATTATGTGAAGAGGAAAATTAATGTAAGGCGCCGTTATGGTACTTTTGCAGCTAATTCATCAAAAAAAAAAAAAAAACAGAGAGAGAGAGAGAGGGCCGTCTTATCTGTTGAATTTGTGTTTTCAAGAGATGGATTTTTGGTTGATTAAAGAAAAACTAATGCTGTAATAAAGACGGCTAATCAAAGTCCATGAGGGCCTTTTCTAGGGCTAGAAGGTCGTTGCCCTTGTGCTAGTGCAATGGCCAATGGGTCATTAAATCAACGCTAATCATTCAATTTTTTATCATTAAATTTTCAATGATCACAACCTAATTTTTTTTTTTTTTTTTTTTACTTAGGAAGACTTTCTTCTTTCTTAAAAAAAAAAAAAAAAAAACTTATTTTAGAGACACTATGGTTGTGTAATATTAATTTCAACGTCTCACTGCTAACGAATTAATTTAGCTAATAACTTGAACTATCAAACAAAGTAAATAATCTAAATACTTCTTAAATTTAAATAGCAAACTAAATATGACACGTAAGCTTTTGAATACTCCAAAAGGTAATCAATCCGTAGTTCCGTACTTTGATTAGGCCAGCCTTTCAATTTATGTTGGGACCCTCTACGAAGAGAAAAGCGCCATCATTCCAGCATTGTTTAATTTTGCATTTTTGCTCGTTCAAGACTTCAAGTCGCTTTCTGTGTTTCTGTAAAAGGACTACGCCACTACCTGCCTTTACACCGTAGATATATATAAAATTATAAGTATTTCTGAATTAATATGTTGTCTCATCTGAGATTATGACTATGTTCCTATTCTGACCGTTGACCCTTGGTTCTCCGAGGAGTGATTGCAATTACAACCACAGTTGTTCACAAAAAAATGTACCATTATTGAAATTGTTCAAAATGAACCTGCCGCTTGCACTGGATATATTGGACTTATAAAGGCGAAAGATACGAGAATATAAACATATGAGTAGAACTAGGGTGTTCTTAAGCTCACCAAGCTAGTTAATTCAAAACTTTATTGGATTGGGTTTCAAACAACACATTCAAACCGTTGAAACCGATCTATTTCATGAGTGATGTATTTACTTTTTTTTTTATGGTAGGTGGCAACATGAGTAATGTATTTACATGTCAAATTTGTAATTTTTTAAACTAGTTTAGTATAAAGTCAAACAATAAAAAAATGATGAAAAAAAAACTTATAAATTATCTTTTTTTTTTTTTTACCGCTTGACTTCATACTAAATTAGTTCAAAATTTAAAAAATTTGACATGTAAATGCATCACTCATGAAGTAGATCGGTTTCAACGGTTTGAATGCGTCGTTTAAAGTCAATCTGATAGGTTTTTGAGTTAAACTCACAAAGGAACTTGGTGAGCTTAAGAACACCTTAGTTCTACTCCTAACATGTTATTACTTGACTTATGAATTAGTTTTATAAAATTTCCGTTATGATCGGAAGCAAAATTAATGAGAATAGACTTCATTTCAATAGAAAAAAAAATGATTAGAATGGATTTGGAACTGAATTTTATTGATCGGAAGGTGTGAACTGCATAAAAGAATTCAATATTTAGCAATAAAGAAGAAGTCCAAAAGTTCACTTAATTTACAAAGAATGCCATCAGGTCAAAGCCTCTTCTTCTCCCCCAAAATCGAAGAATTGCAAAGCTTCAAACAGGAGGAAAAAAAGAAGAAAAACCTTCCTTCGCCTCTTCTTTTTCCCCTTCAACAACATCTTCTTCAGCAAAGTTGAAAGCAGCTTCTCTCACGATGATATGGCAGAGGTGTAAAAGCAGACAGTAACAAGGGCAGCGACGTAATTTTACTTCGGCGAAATCGTTTCTCGCCAAATCCCTTTAACTTTGCTGTGATTTCGTTGGAGGAATTTTTCCCTCTCAAATCTCGTCAAATCATGTCATTTCCCTTCGATACTTTCGTTCCGATCAAGCGAAGAGAACGAATTCTAATTCTATTTCTCGTTTGAGCGTAAAATTTCTCATTCCGATCAGAGGGTTCATGTAAATTAAGTATTATCTGATCCTTATATATTTCAAGATCGTTTAATTTCTTAATTTTTTTTTAATCTTATGAATTATTATTTAAAATATCAAATTTTATAACTGTAAGTTATTTACAATGATTGTTATAATTATTATGTTAAATCATCCTATACTTTTTTAGTAGGCAAAATTTAACGGCTACTAAAAAATGTTCCATTTTCTACAAGACAAGCTTAATAGATGTCTTGTTATGAAAATGTCTTTACCAGGTTATCTCATGGGATGGAGAATTCAATCGTTTGTTTTATTGTTTATATTAAAATTTACACGAACACGGATCTCAGAAGTAATTGAAAGTTAATAGGAAATTTTTTACTGAGAACGTAGGTCCGTTAGTTTCTTGACGCAAATTGATAAAAATCATATCATAATTTTAAATTAAGACATGTTTAATGTTCAAATGTATCGATGCATATGTTTCTATATGACCGACTAGTTAGATGGAACTATATTGGTGGAGTTCTTGAAATATTTTACTGACCGCGAGTTAATTCATATTAGATAAAATTTTAGAAAAACTAACAATCTGATTATCTGAAACTACGAAGGACGTGCTCCAAACAGGAATATATAAAATGGAGAGAGGAGAGAAACAACACCAAAGGTGCACCTCTATATAATGTACTACTTTGATTTGAATTTGTAAGAATTGTTAATAGAGTTTGTAAATGGGATCAGTTGCACCTCATCTCTCCTCTCACTTTTCAATTTTATTGCTCGGGAGCATAGTGACAAAATTCGCGTATAATTCGTTTTTTCGACGTTATCGAACCGAACTCTGAATAAAACACAGAAAAACATATAATACGTTTTATTCGCGAATAAAACGCGTATAAAACGCGAGTTGACGAATTATTCACGAAAAAAATGCGATTTTTTTTTAAGATTTTTTTGCTTTCCTTGTTGTACCGAATCATTCCCGAATTATACCCGAATCACGAATTTTTGACCTCGCCAAACCGAACCCGAACTATTAATTTGTCACTATGCTCGGAAGCAGGTAAATGGATCCGGTCAGATCTAGTCACCCGTCTTCTCCAATCTCCAATCCCCTTCTCTTACAATTAAGTTTTTGTTACATTGCCGTTGCCAATGCGGTTAGAGGCAGATTCAAGTTATAAGAATGGAGTCAATTGATTCTTATTTTTTAATTTTTTTATTTGTATTTATGTATGTTTTTTTATAAAATTCATAGTAAAATGTTATAATACTATAAAATTGATCTTTATTTACTGCATAAATATTTTATATTATTTATTTTTCATATGTGTGTTCTTCAACTTTGAAAGTCTCTACAGGTTTCGCCCTTGAATACTGCTGAAATTTTCAAAGAGTCAATCTCACATGCGATCCATATTTAAGTAGAATGGTGTGAACAAGATCTGTATTTATTGTATGACAAAAACAATACTTTATATAAAAAAAATTATGAATATTAAATAATTAGATAATTTTTAAGTAAAGATTGGATTTAGAGGTCAAGCCATCTAAATTTTTTAATATTCACAAAAAAATTTCTCGTCCGAATTTCGAATATATTGTTTTTTTCACTAAATTGAAAACTAGTTGTTAAATAATTACATAGTTTGATCTTTAAATTTTTTTTTTTTCAAAATAGAGCGGTAAGAACACCACGCTATGAAATATATAGTTTGACTTTTGAATATTTAAATATTCGTCAGAAACATAATGACGGTGCAATAAACGAAGTCTATTAGAATTGATAAATTGAGAACCATACATGTGTATAAAATACATAGTTACAAAATATGACCCGTCACTCCGTCAGCTTTTCCCCACATATATCCAACTAAAAATCATATTTATCGCAGCCGATGGCTACTGCCACCAACAATTATATCTATCGTGTCAAAGTTTACTTAATCCAAATTAGTACTGTCACAACGATATCTGCGCCTCCATGATCTTCATAGCACAAGTCAACTAATAACAATTCAAGTATGGAACCAATTTGGGTCCGATGCTCATCGGACTCAAAGTGAGTTCAATGACCGTCCGATCTGTTTTATGATTCGCGCCCACAACTTTTGTGTCTGCTTTAAAATTCGTGCGCACGAATTTTAAAGTGAATCGGACGGTCCCTAAACCCATCGGACCCAAATTTGAGTCCGATGAGCATTGAACCCAAGCTGTTCTCTTCAAGTATTAAGCGAACCGATAGGAGACCGGTTATTGTCCATGGGAGCGAGGCTACGTTATTCACAATATCCGTATTATGAATTTATATCTTTATTTTTTAAATTTAAATAGTTTATCCGAACTATTCAATATAATTTCTACTAAAAATTTTATTTGAATTCAAATTTTATATTTAAAAAAAAAACTATTTTTTGATAGAAGAATGTTTGATCTAAATATGCTCAACATCCAAAAATAATAATTTTCTACCTATCTAAAAAAACAAAAACAAATATTTGTAAAAAATGTAGAATTTCACAATCATGTTGAACGGTTCGAATCAACCATTTTTCATACAAAGATCATATTAAACAGTTTGAATCGACAATTTGAAAATTGAAAATAAAAATATGGATCCACATTACGGACCAATGTGCACTATGGATATTACCGTAGCCTCACTCAAATTTTATCCTCTATTATCTCTTTTATATAAAATGATTTTTATTCTGTATTTTGGAAACATATATGAGATATTGATTTGATTATTCAAACTTATGTTATACTTGCTACACACTTCATCGGTATGAATTATTTATGTAAATTTAGTAAGGTTATTTTATGGTAAATTGGATATTTTTTTTATAGAAGTGGTAAATTGGATGCTGATCTGATGAAAACAGAATTATGTTGTGTACCTATTTTTTCCTGCACAATCGGTAGGACTTGATATAAATAAAATATCCCAAAATGCTTATACATCTTTTCTATTTTTATAATAGTATGGTGCTTAATTTTCATGTATGCCCCTCAGAAATCCCATACTCTTGGGGGAATTCTGGACTTGATATAAATATCCTAAAATAGAAAAGATGTATAAGCATTTTGCGATATTTTATTTATATCAAGTCCCAAAATGCTTATACATCTTTTCTATCCCAAAATGCTTATATCATGTATGTCCCAAAATGCTTATTTTATTTTGGGATAGAAAATATCCCATACTCTTGGGGAATTTCATGTATGCCCCTCAGAAATCCGGCCCAATTTTCACTTAACAATGCAAAACTTGGGGGATATTTTATTTATATCAAGTCCTACCGATTGTGCAGAATTATGTTGTGTACCTATTGAAAATTGGGCCGGATTTCTGAGGGGCATACATGAAATTCCCCCAAGAGTATCATTGGGCCGGATCCTATTAAGGTTGGTACGGAATCCGCCAGCGATCAAGTGGATTTGGGGATTGGGACGCTTAGCTGGGCGATCTTTATCCAATTTTCTCTTTGGCTCTTTCCTTATTTCTCCAGTACAATTATAATAAGAGGTGAAAAAAGAAATGTCAATTAATAGGCAACAAATCCCAACCCTACGATGTGATCACAACGATGACAATTTCTGAAGCAACGAATGTTTCCACGTTGCCGGGGAACTAAACAACCATTTTTGATTTGGAATCGGAGGCGGTCCGATGGGCTTTGGACCAAGTTCGGTCCGATGCCCTGTCAAAGCCGTACGATTGGCATCTAGTTTCGTAAAAATAACTAAAATTAGTACGGGTCACATGCGTAGGACTTATAGTGTGGATCGGACGGGTCAAACCTGATATCGGACAGAATTTGATCCAAAGCCCAATGGACCGGATCCCACGTCTTTTGATTTTCTCCTCTCTCTCTCTGTTTTTTTTTTTTGCGAAACACAGAATCTGTTTCTGTTAAAGATAAAAACAAAAGGAGAGGGCAAAGAGAGAAAATTCACCAATCCGCCTTCACCTGCTGTTTACTGCTATGCAGAGAGACAGAAGACGAAGCCGGGAGAAACTAAGATAAAATAAATACAAATCTGGAATCTTCTCTGTAATCGATCAAGCGAAGAGTGGAGCAGTGAAAAAGGAGCGATGTGGTGGGGTGGGTACGAGGAGATGTGGTGGGAAGGTTTTCCTGGTCGAGAATCCGATCGAGAGGAGCAAGAATCTCCCGTCGATTTCGATTTTCTATCTCTCTTGTCAGAGCCCAAGGTATAAATTTCTACCATTCTTACACTGATTTTCAGATTTTGTTCCTGTTTAACTTAATTGTGCTAGGTTTCCGGAGAGTAGGTTTGATAATTGAGGGGATGCTTACTTTAGGTGTTTTTCCTTGCAATTTGATCTTTCGAGGGAGTTATCTGGGTAGAAAACGTGGTTTTGAGTTTAATTGAATTTAATTCGCTGATTGAGGTATATAGTAGTTTTCAGACTTTTTTTCCTCTTTTTTTTTGAAGAAAAAAGGAGAGAATTTTTGTCTTTTGCGTTTGCAAAATATCCAAAAGGAAATTAGTATTTTGGATGCCTGAAGTACATGAGCTAGATTGAAATTTTTGTCATGTCCTTTTCTATTATTAGAATGAGTTGAGATTTACAGCCGTAGAATATTGGGAATGACAATTGTGTACAAATTGTCTTGTGGTCTTTCATGGATTACTCAATTTAGTTTCGTTTCTTTCAAATATTCACATTGGACTAATGATATGTTTGTGCAGGATTACTATAAAATATTAGAGGTTGATTATGATGCTCCTGAAGAAACTATTCGGTCCAATTATATCCGCCTAGCCCTGGTTCGTCGCTTTATTATAAAAGTCTATCTTTGGTTTTTATGTAATGATATCTGACTGTGTTGCTTTTTCTTTTTCTTTTTTATCATGATTGAAATGATACATGTCTGCACAAATCTGATGTTATGAATATTCATTTTACCAGACAATATCATTAAGCACCGTACCAGTCCTGAGAAACATAATGCTAGACCTATACAGCGACAGTAGTGTTTTTTTTTTTGTATTTCTTCCTGCTTCTCTTCTCGATCCCGACTTTGAAGCTCAATCAAGCAATTAACTAAGAAGGGTACATTGAAAACAAAGAGGAATCTTGCTGTCCCGAAAGTAATTATAACATTTAGTGGGTTTTCATTCATTGTAGAAATGGCATCCCGATAAGAAAAGGGATGAAGATAGTGCAACCTCGAGATTCCAAGAGATCAATGAGGCTTACCAGGGTAAGATTGCTAATCTTTTATAAAATTAAGTAATCGGGATTGGTAAGAGGTTCATTTAATTTATCATTGCTTTTGATGGATTGAAAAGCAGTTCTGAGCAATCCTGCTAGAAGGCGAGAGTATGATAGGAACGGAATTATACACATCCAACATAATAATGTTGTTGTAAGTTTATTTCATGCTTTACTTTGTTTTTTTTTTTTGCACGAGTTATTTTACTTTTTCACGGTCTGATAAGCGCAAGCTTCTATGTTTGACGACAGGATTATCTGAAGCGCAACAAGGGATTGATACTTACATGCAACGGTCTCGGCATCAGGTACCCTGTAGTGTAAAGCCCAAGGAGCAAAGGGACACTACACACTAGACCAAGGGGGAGGGGGCCCACCAACGAAAGTACTAACACGGTTACTTATTTGCAATGTAACTCAACATTGGTATTTTGGAAATGATTGGTTGTAGATTATAGAGATGTAAAGGCTGCTCGCTGTTGTTCCCCCATTTTTACAGATCAGATAAATTAATTCCAACAGTCAGAATACCAGACCGTGTTGCGTTCTTGTATGTTTTTGTATTGTAAATTTGTTTAGCGGGGATTAATCCTTTCAATTCTTGTTATTTACTGATAGTTTTGAGTTCCTTGAAAAACAATTACAGTGCTGCAAGTACTCAATCAAGCAATTAATCAATGTTGCATTGAACAATTATAATGTTGCACGCTTATCTAGCTAAATATGAAAACAGTCCATTTTGGTTCTACAAGGAAGCTCTTGAAAATGAAAATAGTGTACTTATTTTGTTAGGTCACACAGAATTTAGTTATACAGTTATACACAAGGCTGCATCGTCCTACAATTTGCTGTGGAGTTCAACTATCAGCAGCTCTAACTTACAATGATTTATAATGTTTTCCATACAGCTTGCACCCCCATTTGGTGTACCAATGTGTACCAGCATTTGAACTGGTCTTCTAAATTATTATTATTTTTTTAACTCAAAACAGCCAGTTCAGTTACTGGCATGTATGTCAAGTGTTGTACCAGGCACTGTGGCAATCCCCAATGCTGGGTCACTCTACAATGGCCAATTCATTGATAAGCTCAAAACATCTTTCTTTGTTGCTATGCGTACAGACAGACTCAAGCAGCCGCTCCCACGAGACAGTTTCGGGCACAAAACCCATCTCTGCCAGTCCATATAATGCATCTGTTGCATCAGCCATTCTACCTGTATCGCATAAACCGACTAACAATTGATTTGAAGTTGCAAAGTGTGGTACAAAACCTCTTCCAAGCATCAGTTCCAATAAGCCAACCGCTGTTTCCATTTCCCCTTTGCCGCACAAACAATTCAAAACAATTCTATAACTAGCCGCATTCAGCTTCACACCGGCATCTGGTAAACTCAAAAGCAATCTCATGGCTTCAACAACCCGGCCTTCTTTACATAATCCTTCTATCACTAGGTTGTATGTGATGACATCAGCTCTACAACCCCTCTGATTCATCTCCTTAACCAACTCAATTCCCTCGTCTACTTTCCCGTTTCTACAAAGGAAGCCGACTAAAGTTGTGTAACTCACGGCATCCTTTTCCAAACCCACCCTGTGCATTTCATTGAACACCTGCTTAGCCTCTTCCACCTTGCCTTCCTTGCAAAACCCTTTCATCAAAGCTGAGTAATTGAACTTGTTGGGTTTACATCCGTTACTCCTCATGAACCCCAAAACTGCCTTGGCTTTGTCCATTTGCCCTTGCCGGCAAAACCCATCAATTAGCACATTATAAGTAAGTTGATCGGGCAAAATCCGATCTCTATCAATCATTTCCTCGAACAATTGAAATGCCTCCTTTACCTTCCCTTCCTTGCAAAGCCCACCCATAAGAGTGGAATATGTGATCAAATTTGGCTTTGTATCATCCGAATCTGACCGTCTCATCTCCTCTAACAACTCAAACGCCTTATCAATTGCCCCTATCTTACAATAATGCTTGATCACGATATTACAAATGCACGCATTCACACCAGACACGTACCAAGTTTTAACATGGTAAAGTAACTTATCAACAAGGTCCAGTTTTCCCGACTCAACAAGTAAATTGAGGCAAGTGGACACGGCTTTAGGTGACGGTTTGCGACGGAGAAGAGACGGTAAGGAGAGAAAAATGTCGAGTGCCTTTTGGTGGAGGAAGAAGCGGGAGGAGAGGAGGGAGATAAGAGAGAGGAAAGGAGGCTCGTACAGGCGGCAGGGATGGTGTAGGCGGATAATGGAGAGAAGGGAATCGACGGCGTGGATCTTTCGGGATTTGGCGAGGCGGAGGAGGATAGCAGAGAGGGTGGCGTGGTTATGCGAGAAACCCGGTTGGCGGGAGAGGGAGTTAAAGAAGTCGAGAGCGCGCTGCGGGTCGGGTTGGGTGGAGATTAAATGGGCGGCTTCGGAGCGGGTGTGGCGGGTAGGGGGTTCGGGTTCGGATTCGCGTTGGGGTTTTGGTGGGGAAGGGGGTGGAGCGGAGGTGGTGGTGGGGAGATAGTGGAGAGGGGAAATCCAGGGGAGAGTCTCAGAGGGAGAACGGGGTTGAGGAGGTGGGGGACTTGGTGGAGGTTTGCGGGGAAGATGGAGACGAGGTCTCATGGTTACTGTCGTGTACTCGGACGGGGTTTCATTGGCCTTTTGAGTTTTTAGTCTGTTTAACCTCCTCATCGGAACAAAATATTTCAAGAATTCAATTCATTTTAATAAAAACGATTTAAACGAGAATAATTTGGACATGAAATTTCGGAATAAAGAAAGGAAGTGATGATTTTTTTTATTATATCGTAATTGTTAATTTAAAAAAATCGATTTAAACATAAATGATCTGAACATGAAATTTCCTGTGTTTTTTATTCCGTAGCATTTTAAATAATAAAATAAAAAAGTAGCGTGTAGTTTTCTTAGTAGAAATGCAGACCTGTGTGTCACCAAGAGAAAACTTATTATATATTGTTGACATTTTTTTTTTCATGAGGAAAATGATGTGCGCGACCGACATTTTTATTAATATCCAAAATTAATTACAAAATATTAATTATACTAGCTTAGCTAGGTATTTTTAAAAGAGTAAAGATGTTGTCCCCCGCACTCCAGTTCCCTAAACGTCCCCCCATTCTAACTAACTTTGTCAATCATTAAATCACCTTGAAAAACGTGTAAAACGTGTAAAAGATGAGTCCAGTTTTTTCTTTAAATACTTGATATCTTAGTATGAATACTTGATGAATTATATATGAATATTTGATATCTTAGGTATGAATACTTTTCATTTTGGGAAAATACTTTCCATATATGAATATTTGATACCTTGAAAAACGTGTAAAAGTATGTCATCATGGATCTCATTTGAAAGAGAAAATTGTGTAGAACACGTTCGTGGTTTTAGATTTGCAAAATTTCTCATAGATCGTCCCAAAAATTGGTTAGATTGAACGGAGAAAAAAAAATCACCTTGAAAAACGTGTAAAAGATGAGTAGATATTGTGTCCAGCTTTTTTTTAAATACTTGATATCTTAGGTATGAATACTTGATGAGTTATATATGAATACTTGATATATTAGGTATTCATACTTTCCATTTTGTATGTAAATTAATTTAATCAATGAATGTACCACTGGTGGTGTGATCCACGTGATTTTTTGGTTGTGGTCCCCAATGCAGTCTGACAGTTACTGGCCCCGAAAAGTAATGGTCCCCAGTTGAATTTTAGTGATGAATACTTCATTGAGTAGGTATGAATACTTCATTGGGTAAGTATGAATACTTCATTCATTAGGTATGAATACTTTCAATTTTATTTTTCCTTTGTCTGACAGTTGAATAGATGTCTGACAGTTGTACTTTGACCATTAGTTAGTGGGGGACGTTTAGGGGACTGAATGGGGGGGACTGTTAGTCGATCCCTTTTTAAAAATGTCCAAACCAATCATTTTTATCCGTTGGATTAAAAATTCGGACCGGCTATTTTTTGGCCGGTTAGGAGGGTTTTTTTTTTTTTTTTTTAATATTTATTAGATTACTTCTTTTGATGTATAATTAACATAATTATACTAAAATACGCTAAATTACGCTAAAAGATAGACGATATCTTCACTGAGAAGGCCAAAAACGACGACGAAACTTCAAACGGACATAAAACGGCACTCAAGTGTCCGATTTTCAGCAAATGACCACTTTTCGGAAAGCTTCGCGAAAATATGCATGCGTATGTGACCGCTTTGCCATTTTTTGAAATTCAGAATTGCCAAAAAATAAAGGGAAGAGCCTCAAAACTTGAGTTGAAGTTTCCGATTAAGATTTTCATTTCTATTTTTCGATCTAAGTAGCTCAGTAAATTGGTTATATAATGAACTTGTAGAATACCAATTTTTACTATTTTTTTATTTTTTTATTTTTTATGATTTATGAAAGATGGCACAAAATCGGCCTCATTTAGCATAATGTAGCATAAATCAGCGTATTCAGTATAATTAACGTAATTTAGTGTAATTTAGAGTAATTAGCGAAATTTTGCGTATTTCAGTGTAATTCAGTATAATTAGCGTAATTTAGCGTAATTTAGCGTAATTTTGAGTAAATTAGCTTAAATTAGCATAATTTACTGTATTTTAGCGTAATTTAACATAATTCAAGTAATTTAGCGTATTTTAGTATAATTATGATAATTATACATCAAAAGAAGTAATATAACAAATATTTAAAATAAAAAAACCCTCCTGACCGGCCAAAAAATGGTCAATCCGAATTTTTAATCCAACAGACCAAAAAATGGCAGGTTTGGGCATTTTTAAAAATATCCAGCTAAGCTGGGTATAATTAATATTTTGTAATTAATTTTGGATATTAATGAAAATGTCGGTGTGCGCGACATTGTTTTATCTCAGCACAAAAATAATGTTTTAGTTTACAAAAAATTCAGTGATGTTTGCTTAAGAGTGAAATGTTGTTGTATATGTTTTATTGTTTCTTCTTTTCTTTTGTATATTTTGTATATTGTTTCTTTAGGAGTGAAATGTTGTCAGTGACAAATGGTGAAAGTGAAACATTACTATATATCAGTGACGTCATTTCTTCAGGAGTGAGACGTCGTCAATGATAACATCGTAAGAAAAGAATTGAAATAAAATATTTTTTGTGTTGATATAAATTGTTCTAATTGATAATGTTTTGCTCTTAGAGAAATGATGTCAATAATATATAATAATATTTCGTGCTAAATCAAAACATAAAGTGAAAATTTTTAAATAAAACATTAGTTATCTGCCGAAATAAAGCGCTTTGCAAGTATTAAAAAAAAGGCCCTGAGAGGCTGAGACCTTTATTTTCTAAGAAAAGTAAAGAAGAAATGTGTTTAACAATTTAAGTTTGCAAAAACCTACATTAACGATGCCGTTAGTTACTATTTTTTTGAGTGAAATAACTTTATCGATTAAAAAATAGGAAGATGTTATAGCCTCCCGAGCCATCATACCCGAGCGCACCCCCCAACTAGTTTAACAAAAAAACCTTTCAATTTTGTCTAATTTCTATTTTCAACACTCATATTCAATCTTTTAAAGTTCTATTTATAACTTTTTACAATTATACTCGCAAGCATTTAAACTTTTATCTACATACATTTAAATCATAGATCTGTGTAATTTTATCTACTTTTGTCTTCAAACCAAAAAATGAAAGATTTATTTCACCAACTTTTTATTTTTTCTCTAATCATTCTCGTTCATTTTCTCGACGATCCGTGATTAATTTTACGAATCTAAAAATACAAACGTGTTCTACTCGACTTTCTCTTTCATATGAGATCCATGAATAAATACTTTAGACAAAATAATAGTTATTTTCCAAGTCGTTTGTTATTTTTCAAAATAAACTACTATGTTCAAGCGTTTAGAACTCTGACATCAATCATATAGTATCACGTGTTTAAATCTTTGTCTACAACTGTTAAAAGTAGTTGTGTCAAACATTTAAATAGTTTCCATATGTTTAAAATGTTGTAGACTGAGGTTTAAAAATTTGAGAATTTAAAGTGCTCATGGGCTTTACTTAAAAATAAAAATAAAAACAATGATGACTTCAAAAAAACTCATAAGTATTTCTTCATGGATCTCATTTGAAAGAGAAAGTCGAGTAGAAAACGTTTGTATTTTTAGATTCGCAAAATTCATCACAGATCATCAGAAAAATTGACAAGAATGATCAGAGGAAAAAAAAGTGGGTGAAAGAAAAATATTTTATTTTTTTACTTGAAGACAGAAGTAGTTAGTAGTTTAAACTAGTCAAATTTATGATTTAAATGCTTGTGAGTATAATTGTAAAATGTTATAAACAGAGTTTTAAAATGTTGGATATGAGTGTTGAAAATGGAAGTTAAATATTAAATACTTAGGGGCGCGCTCGGAGATTTATTTGAGAGGCAATTATCAGGCTCCTAAAAAATTGTACTCTAATGGAAACCATTATTCTTTAGGACATGTTCCGTTACGTTTTGAGTGAGATTTTACGGGACATGAACCTACAAATTAATTTATTAGAATCCATACTTATACGGTATGCACAGGAGTAGTTATGGAGATATGTTGTAGTACTTAATCGGCTGTATCATGAGAATAGTCGTGAAAAATAAATCTGATTTGTGAAAGATTTCATGATAAATAGAGGTAGAGGATTAAGTTGTGGACATAAAATCATAAATCTATATATGATGTGAATGTCAATGACGATAATAAATAGTACATGTGTCATCTATTTCATTATTTTAATAAATTAGAAGAAAAAATTATCTGTCTTTGTATTTTAAAATTTAAAATAAAATATTTTCAATTTTTTTCCAAATTATGAAATTGATAATAATGTTTCTATAATTTAATAAATTCTTTTAGTAGTATTTAGGAAAGTCAAAATTCTTAATGCTCGTGCATTTTTCTTTCAAAGTGTAAAATTAGTTTCATGATAAAATATAACAAAAATTATAGTAAATTTATGGACATGTTTAATCTTTACCTAAACCAATAATTATACATAGTTCATTACAAACACGTGGGAAAAAAAAACACGAAATATCATTCGATGTTAAATTTGTTTTTTATTAGTTCTATTAGTCTACGATGCAACTTTGTCATGACTTTTAATTTCTGTTTCAATGTTTGTTCTAAGAATTAATCAATTCTACGTACATAATTAATATTAATATTCAATTGTTTTATATATTTTTTTATTTCTCGATGGCAATTTTTGATGTTTTACATTTTATTGACCGTATCAAAATTATATTATAAAAAACAATAAAATTATAATAGTTACATCTATTAACTTTATATTTAATAATTTTATATTTCTACAATTAAATAATTACACTTGTTGAAACTTGAACATAACAATAAAACAGTACAATATTTAAAAAAACATGATTAATTCTCAATTCCACAATTTTACTATTCGACTACTAACAAGTCCAACTGAAAAATTGATATTCTGACGGAATACAAAGATAGAATAAAAATAAAAATCTATACTCACAATAAATATAAACATAATATCAACGAAGAAACATCTAAAAATCTACTGTTCTATTCCGACCTGCAAGTCCTAACCCGTCAGACAAAAAATCAGTCTTATAGCAGCGGATTGTGCGGCGAATTCGTTTCTCTGCATTAACTCAAACTTTGAGATAATTTAGAATGAATCCGGTCCGTTCAATCCGTGTCGACACGAATATTAAAGGGCCCCGTGCATTCCATCTTGGGTCCGGATTGACCCGGATCCTGATCGGACGGTTGAAATGTATTAACTCAAAGTTTGAGGTATTGCAGAGGACACGGATTGACCCGGATTCTGATCGGGCTCGCTCCGCAACTAAAATTTTCCAAATCCAAACTCTTTCTTGTTTTCCCTCCTCTTCAAGAAGTTGCTTTTTGTCAATTTTCGAAACTATTTTGCTCTCCCTCCTATTTTTCCCCAAAAATAAATGGCGCTCTCCTCAGCGCCTACAAATATCAATTCTCCCCAACTCAAGATTTTTCTTGCTCCTTCCCTCCGACCCATTTCCACAAACCCCAATCTTGACCAAGATTGCATCTCCGAGGGAAGCAGCCATGGCGGAGCGAGAGAACTTCCCTCCTCGCCTCACTCGTGCGGCGCTCAAGCGCGCCTCAGCCATAGAGACCTCGAGTTCTCAGCTACCGGCGAAGAAGAACCGAGTTGCACTCAGCGATTTGCCCAATCTAACCAACGCGGGGAGTACACGAACCGGCGCTGTTCAATCGAAGCCTAAAAGGACCAGAGCTAAGAAGAAAGAGCAAGACTTGAAGCGTGGCGAGTCTTCTTGCAAGGAGATCGAGGTCGCTAATGTCAGTATTCCTGTTGCTGACACCATCGATAAAGAAATCAAGGTTGAAGATCCACAGATGGTTGCGCCTTATGCTTCAGATATATATCAGTATCTCCGATCAATGGAGGTTGGCCCTTGATTTTGACATTTTTTAATTTAGTTCAAGAAAGCAAAACAAAATATGAAATATAGATCTTGGTTCTCGAGTTAGTCTGATTCCCTCACTAGATTTTTTTTTTTTTGGTTTCTTCCCACTAAAATGATTTTTAACTTATGTGTCCGACTAGTTTCTTCCCTGCCCATAATTGTTTTCTAAGATATAGTTTTTTTTTTTGTCAAAGTAGACTAGAATGAGGTTCCATTTGGGTATCTTTAGCATTCTCTATGCAATTGAACGTTTATTAAAGCATCTATTTAGAAATGCCATTTTTGGGTTGTTTCAATTAATCTGATTAAGCTGTAATTGTAATCAGAAGGTTAAATGAAACTATGGTAATTCTAACATAGATTACAAATTTTCCAAAATTATGGCACTCTTTATTGGAAGCATTTGTGGGAACTGGGAACATACCTCAGTTATTTATCTGGCTGCACCACTATCCCCACCAAATTATGACACAAGTTTCATTTTTCTTTTTCCTTCCAGGTGGAGTCAAAGAGGAGTCCGTTACCAAACTATGTTGAAAAAACTCAACCAGATATAACGGCTGATATGAGAGCGGTATTGATAGATTGGTTGGTTGATGTGGCCGAAGAGTACAAGCTTTTACCAGAGACATTGTACCTGACTGTGTCATACATTGACCGGTACCTCTCTTGCAACGCTATTAACAGAAAAAGGCTTCAATTGCTTGGTGTTTCATCAATGCTTATTGCATCGTAAGTGCGAAATTGGTTTGATTTGTTTCTCAAATTATCCTAATATGCATTTTTTTTTTGTTAATTGTTGGACCTGAAATGTCTAGCTTAAATAACGTACACACTGGAGTGACTATATCTTGGTCTCAGAGCTGCATTTACAAGTAGCACAGTAATTGATGTTGTGTTTGTAAAAATGTTATAGAAGTTGGGTATATGCATAAATCTGGGATAATGTTTTGGTGAAATCTATGTCTTATTGGTCGGTTTATTTGGTTGATTATTAATTTAGGAAATATGAAGAGATACACCCGCCCAATGTTGATGACTTCTGTGGTATCACTGCCAACACCTACAATAAGCAGGAGGTTAGCCTTAATTGTTTCTTACTCCCTTTCTGAGTCTTAATTGTTTCTTTAAAAATTAAGATTTGCATAGTTTTTTTACAGTTTAGCCCTTGGATGCAGGTTGTAGAAATGGAGCGTGATCTGTTAAGGTCTTTGAAATATGAGCTCGGAACCCCTACAATCAACACTTTTCTTCGGAGGTTCTTAAAGGATGGTCAGGAAAACAGCGAGGTAATTTTTGTTTATTTTATTTTTATTTTGGCTTCTCATTTGGTAGAGATCATATCATCATAATATGCCTTGCAGCTCAAATTTTAGATTTTTTTTTGTCAATTTTCCAGAGTTCAAATTTGGTACTGGAATTCTTGGCATATTACCTAGCTGAGCTGAGTCTTATCGATTACGGCTGTATCAAGTTTTTACCTTCGATTGTTGCTGCCTCGGCTGTTTTCTTGGCAAAATTCACCATTGATCCGACAAACCATTCTTGGGTAAATTTTGTTTTCACCTTTTCCTTTAGCATTTCTGATGATATTCCTCTTTGCTTCAGAAAATTTATTACAGGGGTTTTCAAGTCAATATTTTGTTAATATCTATAAAAGTTAACAAAATTATTTTTTGTAATATAATTTCAGATTAAAAAGTTGGAGAGAAGTACTGGGTACAAGGTGAGTGAATTGAAGGAATGCATATATGCATTACATGAACTGCAATTGAATAAGAGATGTTGTTCCTTGGGGGCTATTAGAGACAAATACAAGCAAGATATGGTATGTTTTATTTCATTTCATATTTACAATATCATGTCTTTCGTGACTATGGAAAATATCTGTTAAGTCTTTCATTTTCATTTCCATCCAAATGAGTTGTCAGACAGAGATATGAGAAATGAGAAATGTCTCTGTACTCTGTACTTGTATAAAATATGAGAATGACTGAATTATCCCTGCCCAAATCTCACAAAAAATATTTTAAATGCAAAATGTACCCGTTTAGTTGGATGGTCATTTTGGTGATGCCTAAAAATTGTATCCTCTGAGTTATCTCAACTTTTCAGTTGATGTCAAAATGGGATTTTTAGTGCCTATTTAGATGCACTGGGCTGTATTAATATAAAAAGGGTTGCTTTGAGATTCATGCTGAACTGTTCAGATTTTGTACGGATCAACTCAAAATTTGAGATATCTTAGAGGATGTGAATTGAAAACTGGGAGGAAATTATAAGATTTTTGCAGGGTTGGACATGGCACTTGTCATTTAAAAGTTTATATTTCTGAATAATGTCTGATAATGGGTATTAAAATCAATTGAAACAGTTCAAGTGCGTGTCTACACTGGTCCCTGGGGAAGAGATGCTGCGCATTTTCTTTGATGAACTGAAAGAAGAATCTGTTTGAGAAACAAAAAGCTGCAAAATTGGTGGATGCTGATTGGTCGATAAGTGTAAATTAGTATTTTTATGTTTGAAATGACATGTAAGAGTGGTGTTTCAGTATACTGTGGTCATAAAGTTCAGTTACTAGTTTATTTTGTTGCTAAAATAGTTTAATAATTAAGCTAGCAGTGTTCAGTTGATCCTGTTTTGATATTTGTGTCACGGTACAGCAATGCATAAAATTCTTTCAGGGTATATACTATCAGAAATCCAAAACTGCAGAATCTGAAGAAAAGCATCTTGAAGTTTCAGAGGAAGATTATATTTGAATTTTTTTTTTCGAGGTTAGAGGTTAGATGTCTACTAACAATTGTATTCATAAGAAAAGTTTTTATGAACTAAAGGCAACCAGAGGTGCCTAATTTACCCTAATTATTACAAGCACTAAATTGTAAATAGTGCAACTAGCAAACGGTACCATTGTTGTATTTCAAGTGCAGTATCATGTATAAGTAATGCTCCACTAATAGTACTTGGGATGTAAAAAAGTCACGTGTGACTGGATATGTCATGGCACCGCACACGTTGTGGCTTGTGTCCTATGCTGTAACCATTTGAGTGATGTGACTATCTTTTAAAAATTTGATATACGTGAGTCACATGTAATTAGAATTGTTAGATCTTGATTGAATGGTGGATCTTATATAAACTAACTTAAATTTTGAAAAAAAATAGTCACGACATGTCTTGATCACGTTGTGATTAACATGCCGTGATCATCTTTTCAAATTTAATCACAGCATAGCAAGTGTAAATTTAACTTAATCAAGACACAGACACAGCAGAAACTGAAATACACAGTCCATACAGAAATCGGGCACCATTGCACCGGCAACAATGCTACTTGTCTCGATCCACTATTTGATTTATGATCCAGATACATGTTTGTTGTTAGCCTATCTACTTTTATGGATCGAATTACCTTGATGGTCCAGTGGGCTTTGTCAGAGCAGTATAATTTTGGATGCAATTTCGAACGCTGGTTTTTTTTTTTTGAAAGATGCTTTTAATTTAATTCTCTATGGGAAAGCATATTCTAAATGACTCCAAATTGGTACCGTGCAAATTCTTTATGAATATGGATTTATTAACGACCACAATTTACCACTCTAACAAGGCCTTACCGTTAAGTATAAATAAAGGGTGTAATCAATTCAAATAGCACTGTTAAAAAAATTGAATTGACGAAACAATCACATGTTATTTTTCTTTCAAAATTAACTACTCTGTAAGTAACTTAGTATAGAAGATAATTCCTGATTTTTGTAATACCTGTTAATGATCTGACTAATTCGTCATGAATTAAGCCTTAAAATATATCTTTAAACCAAGACCAGAACCACTTCCTTGTGTGCCTTTGCACTAAAAAAATGCAGAGAAAACCTTTCTTACCATCCAATTCATTCAGATTAATTTTCATAATTTGTTTAGTTAAAAAGGTTAAAGTGAATTAATTGCTTGTTTAGCTAAACCCATTTTCAGATTAATTTTCATAATTTCATAATTTGCACTAAAAAAATGAATTAATTGCTTGGTAAAAATTAATTGTTTAGTTAATTGCACTAAAAAAATGCAGAGAAAACCTTTCTTACCATCCAATTCTTGATTAATGCATAATTGCAGAGCAAACCCATTTCAATCGATGAGTTCACATAATTTCACCATGGATATAAATAATCTACGAGAAGAAAGAAAGAACTTGAGCAGCAAGCCGGGAATACCAGCACAGAAACCAGTTGCATCAAAGTACCAGTCGATTATATTCTATGTTTTTTTTTTGACGAAACAGATAACAACCATCTGAAACCACTGATATATTTTTAAATCAAATGCCCAAAATCAAAGAGACATTAAGCATTTTAAATTGCAACAAAATTCATTGTAAACAGAACCGGGCAATCTATTTTGAGACATCACTCCCCAAAAAATCCTCACAACATCCTACTCAGATTTCAAATTACTCATCATCAGATCCAAGTATTTGGTCCTTCAACTCGACAATTTTTGCGAATAACTCCTCTCTATTGTCCTGTGTCAGCAAAGATACATAATCATGCATTTTTACCAAGCAATTAATCAAGACAGATTTCACCTTGCAATTATGCATTAATTTACCTTAAAAAGGAGATAGCGAGAGGTGAACCAAACTGTGTAGCCGAGGCCGACCACTTCCATTAGCTGTGGGAACTGTATCAATGGATCATGTGCATTAATTAATCCAATTTATTTGATAACGAATTATTGGTATACAAGGTAGTGTGATATTTAACAAGGTTAGAAGTAGATACCAAAGGAATAGAGTCGATAGTCGAAACAACAACTGATGATATCCAAAGGGCAACCAAAGCACCAGCTCCATAGACAAGCAATTTAGACTTGTCCTCAGGATCAAACTAGAAAGAACAATGCAATTTCTCTTATTATACGTGTCAGCATTTGAGGTTTTTAAATATACTATTTGCAACATAATCTAGCAATTAATAAAAATTTGGGTATAGACTCAATGGTACTTCCAGTTCACACTATGAATTTTTGTTTTGTCAGGTTGTTTTAGTATAGCAATTGAATTGAGACATGAAACAAATTTATAACAATTAATATGAAATTATTCACTGAGGCAATTCAACAAACACATGGTGTGCATACATTGAGATTGAGCTGGTCTAAGAGATCACCATCCGAGCTCTGCTCCTCAGATACCTCCTCTGAGGAAACTACTACTTTCACTTCAGCATCAACAGATACCTCATCGGAGGAAGCTACTGCTTTCACTTCAGTATCAACAGGTACCTCCTCTTTCACCTCTTCTTCAAAAGAAACCTCCTTTTTCACCTCTTCTTCCTTCTCTACCGGCGTTACGTCTTCTTTCTCAGCAACAACAACTCTTGCATCCTCTTCTCCAGAAGGTACTGTCGACCAGAAATCCGAACCCGAACTCGAACGAACCAATCCTATAATCACGGAAAGAAAGAGGCGTCAGTGATTAATAAATTAAGAACGTATATTTGTGTAATGACGCGAAATTACCTCGCTTTGCGCGAAACCGGATAGAACTCGTTTTCTTGGGTTTTGCGATTAAGAGACGGGACTGGGGTGGAGAGGGGAGAACTCGTGGAGCAATGGCGAGCTCCATTTTCTTGCCTCTTTACTTTCCTTTATCTTTTGTTTTTCTGAGATCGAAAATTACTTAGAAATTTGAGATCTTTTTTGTGTTTTGAGTTTGAGAAAGAGAGGCGAGCACGCCGAGCAGTCGAGCCCCAGCAACGAGAAAACTCGGGAACTCAAGCGAGAGATTCACTGTTTTACTCTCTCCATTGTAATTTGTATTCCAGGTGAATCTGAATCGTAAATGACCCGTTACACTTTTATTACCATGAAAGGAGTCTGAGGAAACGATCCTACTAAGGGATTATATATCTGTACCTGGTGCTTGTTCCACAGGTAAAAATGTAACAACAAAGACTCGAATCGTACTAAATGATGCAGTGAACCAAGTGCAGCGAACAAAGTATTATTTTGCAGTTTCTCTTTTTAGAGCATTTCTATACTGAAATTTGCAAAACATGACTTTTTTTTTATTACATGTATAATTGTAATAATTAACTTCTAATAAATTTCACACTATTTCTGTTACTGCAATTTTTAACTATATTTAGTAATTTTACGATTTTAAATTTACAATCCTATAAATATTTAATGGCAATCTAAAACGAATTATTAATCTTAACAATTATTTCACAATCCTATGATTAGATTTGTATTTGTCATATATTTTATAATTATTTTTTAACTGGAATTAAGATGCTCTTAAAGAAAAAAATATCAGCAATTGGGCATAATCCGAGTTAGATACTACCTCTTTTGTTTTCTCTGAAGCCATTGCTATTACGGCCCAAAAAAGCCCATGTGACGTTAAATATCGTAATATTGCAATTAATATAGTCGAACATAATTTTAAATTCTTGTAATCTTGTCACAATCCAGCTGTTCAAAGCCTAAATTTTGTGGTATTAGGATCAGAAAGGAATAAAGTCAGAATAGTTCTATCCGCTGGGTCCAATGCTAATCATCTCCATACTGTGACCAGTATGAAAATCCTTATTCTATTAATAAATGGGTCAATTCTGAGCTCAAATTGCTCATGGCAATTGCAAAATTTGAAGCTCAGGTTGCAATGTCATGTTGTCAGATTGATGCCTTTATTTCTACAGTTGGATCTATTTTTCTAAATATTTTTTTCATCCAGTCTTACATATCATTATATTTTAATACATTTTTTATATACTATATGATTTAGTGAAATTATTCAATGCATTATGCATACAGTACAGACTCTGTCAAGGCCAAACCATTTACCCCCGACAACTGAAAGCAGCCCTTCACCACCGCTCCGATCAAGGCCAAACCATTTACCCCTACCTCATGTCCTATGCCCAAGCCATCTCCTCTCGATCACCCTCTCTTAACCCCACCAGCCAAACCAAGCCTGTCACCACCCCTCCACCACCCCAGCAAAACAAGCTTGTAACCTCCTCCCTTACCATCAAACCAACAACCCCGCCTCCAACCACACGCACTGACCTTGGCAGGATTGCCATATACACCTCACCACACAGCCTTACTAAACTCCGTTTCCCTCCTTCGCCGGCTTTCCCTGAGTGGAAGGGGAGATGTTTCCGGTGCTGCAAAACGGGTCACACGGCGGCTCTCTACCGTAATCAGATGAAGTGCGGTCGCTGCTGGAAAGACGACCACCCTGGAACACGCTGTCTCAAGCAGGGTGTGGTACCGGAAGAGGCACAAACACTACCACCTAAGGCCTCGGAGTAGACAGGCTTCGAACCTCTATTTGATGAACTTCTCACCGGCCACCTACCGCACGAATGGCCACAAATGCCCTTCAACAAGCCCTTGCTCACCACCTGTTTCCTTGATCGAGACGAAGCCTATCAGAAGGAAATCACCAACCTAGGCCAAGCTGTTGTAGTTCGTGCACTGGAAGGGGAAGGCGACCTCATGGCAGACGTGGTGGCGGAGTTCGCGGAGGTAGCCGAGTTGGTGAGCTCTGACGACATAACAGTGGCCTCACTCTCGTCCTCAACTTGCCTCATCCATCTACCACCGGGTCTAGCCCCAGACATGTTCCTTCATGCTATACCGGTACAGTTTGGGACCTGGGACTGGACTTTCAGCCGTGGAGCCTGTTTATTGATGCAACAAAAGCAGTGCCGGAGTTTAAGATTCTCTTGGAGCTCCAGGGCGTGCCAGTCAGACTATGGAGAGAAAGCTACATTATGAGGTTGGTGAGTTCCTTTGGGCTCTATCTAGGAACGGTCTCCTCTCCAAACTCAGGCAACTACTCGGCATGGTCGGTAGTGGTGGCAACAGATATGCTGGAGCGCATCCCTCATGACATGGAAGTTGTGATTGGAGGTCTCCGGTCGGTGATCAGAATCTGCCCGATAAAATGGTCACAGGCGCCCATCTATGATGAAGCATACATACCCAAACAACCACCAGAGTTCACCCGCCCACATTTATCCTCGCCCGTCTCGCCTGATTCATCAGATGGGTAACCATACCTTAGTGACGAGGAGATGATCCATATACCGAGATGGATGGTACTATACTCAAAAGAAAGCAGCCTGATATGGCAGGTCATGGTTTGGAGATGATTTTGTGCGCTACACCCAGTAACCTCATATCTAATCCACAGCGAATCCTGGAGTCTATCGGCAATGACGAAAGTTTAGGAGTACGAGACTTCTGGGGTCTATCTAATCCACAGCAAATTCCTTCCCCCATAGAAACTTCTAGGGTAGCGACCAAGCCCCAATATGATTTGCTTCACTCCACCTGTCCATAGAATACGAGACAGTCCAAACCTGCTAGCGGGCCGTCACAATATGGGCTTAAGAGTACAGTCAAGAGGAAAACTGATACATAGGCCTAAACAGGTGTAGAGGCAGGAACTCAAGAAGAAGAGGAGACAAAGCCCAAGTTGAACCGAAATAGGCCGAACTCAAGCTGAGCCTAGAAGGATTTTATGAAGTTCAAGTAGCTAACTCCTTTTGCAAAGAATTAGCGATAGGTTGGGGCCTCCTACCTGAGGTGGTAAGGCGTGAAGTAGAAAGGATAACTTGGAAAGAAGAAATGCAATAAGCCATGTCTTGGAGACGTAGCAATTGAGGGAACCTGCGACCGGCCACCTACTGAGCACGGTCCTAGGAGAGGACTCCGTTATGGAGCAGGATTAATGGGTTAATCTCATTGTTTGTGTATCCGAGCGGTATTTTTGATTTAATTATGAATGTTAAGAAACTAAAAATCTTGAACTGGAACACGAGAGGTTTGGGGGGCTTGGAGAAGTGCAACATGGTGAAGAATACTATCAGGGAATCGAGGTGTGACATATGATGCCTCCAAGAAACCAAGTAGAGCTCAGATGATCCAATGATTCATGCAACAACCCTACCAAATTTCTTTGAAAGAAGATGTGCTGCACTGTTGGCAATTGGCACACGGGGGGGGGGGGGGGGGAGTCATAATATCTTGGAAGCGCAACTACACAATGTTAAACTCATGGACCATACAACATACGGTCTCTGCTATTTTAAGGCAAGAAGCATCGGGAGAATCATTCATAATCACCTCAGTGTACGGTCCGAGTATGGATGACCAAAAGCAAGAATTCATTAGTGAACTAAGGCAAATGGTGGGCCTGGTTCAACTACTATGGATCCTGTTGGGTGACTTCAACCTAGCTCGATGGCTTTCCAACAGACCGGGGGACCTAAGAGGTATGGTACTAATGAATTTTTTTAATGATCTTATCAGGGAAATTGAAGTAGTCGACATTCCACTCAAGAACCTGGCATATACCTGGTCTAGTAAGAGACCAGAACCGAGCTTTTCCATAATTGACAGGGTGTTTATGTCCCCGGACTGGTTACTGCATTTTCCAATCATAACATTGCACGCGCTGGAGGTAGTTGTGTCCGATCACTGCCCCATGTTACTTTCCTGCAAACAGAGGCACACTAGCAAACCGAACCCCAAATGGAAAAAATTTTGGTGCTCATATCCGGAGGTCAGGCTCAAAGTGGAACACATCTAGCAACAAGGGGAATTAAGCACACATGTTGGCCTGGACAGATTTTATGAAAAAACAGTAGCGTTGTACAAGGACCTGCTTGTGTGGCAAAATGTCAAGTTTGGGTGAATTGCAGAACAAATCTCCCTTAGCAAACAGGCGGTTCTCTTGTACGATAAATTAGAGGAATTGCGGCCGCTACAGAGTCAAGAATTTATCAGACGACAAACACTCCGAACCGCCATTTTCAAACTTGCTAATATAGAGGAACGGCGTTGGCTGCAGCGATCCCGTTGTCTCTGGCTAAGAGAGGGAGATAGCAATATGAAATACTTCCACTCTATGGCCTCCACCGGTGCGAGGAAAAATACAATCACTTCCATTAACCACGATGGGGATTGATTTATGAATCAGCATAAATCTTACAAGCTTTCCATCATCACCTCCGAGATCTATTGGGATTGTCGACCCAAATTGAACCAATCAACCCGGCTAGACTATATCCGCATGGGCCTGTTTTAACGGGCCTAGACATATGTTTCTCGAAGGAGGAAGTGCGTTGCTATAAAAGGTCTAGCATCTAATCGGGCCTCGGGCCTAGACGGTTTGTCAAATGAGTTCTTAAAGACATACTGGGCCGTGTTAAAATCAGATGTTATGCATTTATTTGGGGAATTCTATGAAGGAAGATTATACTTGTCTAATTCCAATCTGGCCAATGTGATTGTGATACCCAAGAAAGATGAGGCTAATTGCATTGAGGATTTCTGTCCGATTAGCATAATTAATCTCATACCCAAGGTTTTATCCAAAGTCTTAGCTAATAGGCTATGTGTGCACCTACCTGATCTAATTTCTCTCAAACAAACCGCCTTCGTCAAGGGTAGGTTCATCTCGAAGAATTTCATCTCCACAAGAGAGCTGCTGCACCATGTATCTAAAACAAAGAGGCATGTAATTTTTACCAAAATAGATTTTATCAAGGCATTTGATTCCATTGAATGGGGATTTCTTGTGGAGGTTATGAAGGCCAGGTCATTCCCAATTACATGGATTAATTGGATCTCCACTTTGCTACAGTCGGCCTCCACCAGAATCATCATCAATGGCGAAAAGTCAGAATACTTTACACACAAGAGGGGCCTCCGACAAGGAGACCCTATCTCCCTGATGTTATTCATACTCGCAGTCGATGTCTTGCAGCAAATGGTCCGTGTGTTAAATGATTCATTAAGAATGCCAATCTCGCGCAAAATAAGGGAATCTCTCTTGGCCCTACAATATGCGGATGATTCCGTTTTCATATCTAATGCGGATCAACAATCTCTGATCTCTTTCAAGCTGATGCTTCGGGCATTCACATCCATTTCAGGGCTCAAGATCAACTTCTCCAAAAGTTCGATGGTGCCTTTTAATATACAGGAAGAAGTGAAGAACATATGTTGAGGCGATGGCTATCTTGGGGTGTCAGCGAGAGGCACTACCCATCACTTATCTTAGATACCGCTCACTATCTATGCTCCAAAGAGGAAGAATTTCCTACCCCTAATAGAAGGTCTTGAACGTCGTCTTCAGGGTTGGCGAGCTAAACTCATCTCCCGTGGGGGACGGGTCCAATTGGCTTGATCAGTGCTATACGCACTTCCAATCTATTTTATGACTTGTTTTAAGCTACCTAAGTGGGTCTCTAAGAGAATTGATGCTATAAGGCGAAAGTTCATTTGGGGAAAGAACCAACAGACAACAAGGGGACTCTCTCTTATCAACTGGGCATCTGTCTGCACCCCAAGAGAATTGGGAGGGATGAGACTGATCAATATTGACCTCCAAAATATCAGTCTGCTGCTTCGATGGTTATGGAGACCTACACAGAACCTAATTCCTTGTGGTCTTCTATGGTCCTTCGAATAAGAGTCTTAACAATCCATGGGGTGAATAGGTGGAATAAAAGAGGTTCCTTCTTTTGGAAAAGCCTCCTCAAGCTGTTACCAATATTTGCATAGTCCTGTGTGTATGAAGGGGGAACCATAAAGTGAAAATGGGAGAGTAGCGGACGATACTCTTCTAAATCTTTCTATCAGCTAATTATGACTGGAGGCAAGGAGAGTAGCGGAAATTTGGGCAATCAAAGCACCTCAAACGGTCAAGATCTTCTGCTATCTGTTTTTACAAAGCAGAATTCTGACTAGGAATGTACTATTGAGCAGACATATTAATTGTCAGAGCGAATGTGTGCTTTGTACCACATGTCAGCATGAAACTGCGCAACATCTCTTCTTCATGTGCGACTATGCTAGGCAGGTTTGGGCTGTGGTGTCGAGTAAGGCAGGTTTTCCCCTGATACGTGTTGGCCAGGATATAAGAACAACTTGGAGTAATACCTGGAGTGGCCTAAAGTCGAGAGATAGTAGCACTTGCTGGCATATCTGGTTGCAGCGCAATAACCTGATTTTTCGTGGTGTACTAGTACCACCCGAGGTCACTGCTGCAAGAGCTTTAGATGTGGGCAGGTGTGGAGAGATAATTGTGGAAAATGATCCATGATTGTATATAATATGATGAGGAGGATCATGTAGTACTGTTGTAAATAGGCCTAAGATCGCCTCATCCGTTGCTTGTTTGTAATTATTTTGTAATCTTTTTCTTATCAATAAAGCACTTGGCAGCCTCTGTCAATTCTTCAAAAAAAAGAAGAAAAAAGAATGAGAAGCAACAACAAAGGCAGATTTTAATTACACTAATCTTGCTGAGCGCAAAAGCTCACTTTATTTAGTAAGAGATATATACTAGCGAAGCAGAGCATTATGAAATATATATATGCATTTCAAGGAGATTATCAAATTTGCATCAAGAACAAAACCTCATGAAGTACATACATATATCCAAATTTCATAATTGAGAATTGATATGGGCTTCAAAAATTTAAAAACATTAACATTCCTGAAAAGCATTATTTCTTAAGGAAAAAAAAGAAGCATCGTAAAAATTTGATAAACAGAGAAAAAAGAGCATATATGTTCTGTTAAGGAAATGCAAGATTAACTTATTACGTCATGGCTGAGATAAGCAGAATCTATGGCCAAATTTAAATCATCAAACGTTTAATGGATACAAAATGATATGAACTTCAATGTACGTAAGAATAATTCTCCTTCTGTAAAAGTTCTCCAAAAAAATTACACATCAACGATAGCCAAACATCTGTAATATGCATTTTTTCTAACCCTGCAATGAGTACACTTATTACACATTTAAATGTGTATACTTATTAGTGAATCAATTACCTTTTGTGAGCCAACATGCATTAATTGTGTCATCCATTCACCTTTTTTAATCAACGGGCCATATAACTACTTCTATAAACTCATTTCTTAAAACACCCTATACATTTTTGTACATACTTTACAACGTATAATTTGACAATTACATAACACACACAGACTGATACAACTCCCACTAACTGTCATGTATTTTTGACCAAGTCAAAACACCGTTGTCAATGGCTGTCTTTAATTTTCATACTTATCATTCGAATCCCTCAAATACATACTTAGTTATTGCAGAATGTACGTACACTTGACTGTATAACACAATGCACACTTACACACTCCTGATTTATTAATTAGGTTTTCTGAATCAACATGTTTAGAGTAGTAGTTCTATCTGGCAAACTTTTATCTATTGTATCGGTGGTTATTATCTAATATTTTTCTAAATTACAATGAACAATAAATCATAATTTGTTTTGCAACTTCAGAATAGGTGCAAATTAAATTTATTCCATGCGTCAAGCATTCAACAAAATGCAAAAGTAGGATGAGGATATATAGCAGGTGTTTTTATTGCGACACTTGCGGATTTAGGGAACGAAAATAGTTCAAAGTTAAATTTTGAATCAGATCTTTTCAATACAGCTAACACAAAACAATATGATACACTTTAGTATTGCTGTAAATGCACCTAGCACATTAATATTAGATTGCATTGGTAAAATTAGCACAGCTTCTTAATCAGTATTTACCAATAAATACACACACTAAAAGATATGATGCATTTTGATCAGTTCAATTTCCATAGAGTCAAGGATTAACCTGCCTATATATACTGGTAAGTACATACTGCCAGGTCTAGTACAGCATATATGACGCTTACATACATTTTACCCATGCATTAATTTCGTCCCTCTGGTATCAGCAAATTTTAATTGATAACCAATGATACATATACAATGTGAGCAAACACATACTTTTGCATCGAAGTACATAATTACACGAATAATAGATTCTGATATAGGTGAGTGTATGAGCCCTGTCACTGACAGTGGTACCTTCAAGGAAACAAATGATCGAGCTTCTGACTAGCAAGCGAGAAAGTGAACGGGCCCAGTGCCAGTGACCAAACAACACCTACCGTGCGTACATATATATGCACACTCATTTTACTGGTAAAAGAAGAATCTAAAACCAGCTCAAATACCAATAAACCTGCTTTACAACAAACCTGCCTTGTTGATTCGACCTCGATCGTCTAATAACAATAGAGAGACCAGATATTTGGTTCTAATAGGCCATAGTATAAAATTATAAAGAGTAGAACTAGGGTGCTCCTAAGCTCACCAAGCCCTTCCGTGAGCGCGGCTCTAAAACCTATCAAATTGACTTCAAACGACATTTCCAAACCGTTAGATGTTCAATCTATATTAAAATCTACTTGGAGACCAAATTTTACATTTTTTGGAATTTTTTTACTATTTATTAAGATGGTTTGAAAATCGCTGTTTTCCAATGGTGCAGAATTTTAATAAAAACAGCGATTTTCAAACCATCTTAATAAATAGTAAAAAAATTCCAAAAAATGTAAAATTTGGTCTCCAAGTAGATTTTGATATAGATTGAACATCTAACGGTTTGAAAATGTCGTTTGAAGTCAATTTGATAGGTTTTAGAGCCGCGCTCACGAAGGGCTTGGTGAGCTTAGGAGCACCCTAGTTCTACTCAATTATAAATATATAACAGCAATTTTCATGACGCCAATTGGAGGGGATTACACAAAAAGTCAATGCCACGTAGGTACTGACAAGTGCACATGGAGAGATGCATGGATCGATAGATACGCGTAAGTTCGTAACATATGTAGCCTCATAAATGGTTCGTCGTGGAATAAGCTAGGGGTTTAACGCATATTCTTGGTTTCTTGGAATTAATTAGTAAATTTATGAGCTTTGTCGATTAATTATACTGTGGAGATTTGGCGACAGGTGCTGATAAAAAACACATTTAAATATATTACGTACGTCTTATCAAATAGTAATTGAAGTATATATATATAACCTAGAGAACAAATGTGGTTCCCGAAAAGTGTCTTAAGTACTAAATCTATTTAATTTATTGGAATATATGGAGAGGTTATGCTTGCTATGAATTAGATATGGCACTATGGCCAACGGCTAATATGATGTGTATATTTTATTTTATATTAAAGATGAGTTAGTGGTTAAACAGATTTCACTAAACAAGATGAAATTATTACAAAATATCTTTAAACACAAATAAAGATAATTAATATAAAGGGTAAGATAAGTATTACGTAACTCTTATTTGAATAAACTAAAATATAACATAACAAAAATTATCTTTGCAAGTTCAAAATCGACTTGAGAATCAATTTCTGATCAATGGCTGAGGTAATGTTTTTTTGTGTTAGTGATCGCATGTTTGAAATATAACTGAAGGATCTCTAGTGGATAAAAAATTGAAAGATTTAACTTCATTTTTTATTTAAAAAAGGTTTTGATTCGACTCCACCTGAACATGATAACAGTTTTCCATTTGGAAGAAAATTCTCCCATTTATTTCTTTTTATAAAGTTCACATCATGCAAATCTCATTACTCGGGTCCAATTTTTTTATATTTATACATATTTTCTATATAATTTAGAGTAGAATGTTAAAATACTGTAAAATTGATTTTCATTCGTAACACAAAAATGTTATGTGAGTGACTCCGTTTAAATTTGACCTTCATATTTTAAAAGTCTAGTTCCGCTCCTATTTAAATCGATCAATATATATACACGATGAGTCGATTATGTCCCCAAATATATTGTAATAAGATAAAAAGTGAAGGGAATCTCTCGTTGAGTTCATCCACAACAATTAATCTAAAATATTTAATTAATATATTATGTGGACACTTTAATCTAGTGAATAAAATAATTAATATCTTCTACGTAGAAAATTTGACTCCTACATATCTATATCTCAAAGAAAAAAAAAGAATATTTAGTGGATATGATTTAATTATTTAATCTTATGACATACTTTTTTTGTCAATTATTTGCAATTAACGATATAAGAATGCTACGATGCTAATTAAGTGCGTTACATATTAATTTATCTTGAAACTTCTATGAAAAAGAGTTGCACATTTATATCAATGATTAGTTTTAAAAAAGGTTTATTAATTAGCAAGAATTTACGACATTGCATACCAAACTAATTAGCATGGGTGCAAACGGATCGGATTTTTTTTTTATAACAATGAATAACATAATTTTTTTCATAATATATATTAAACTATATGATATATATTTATTATTCGGATACCGATAATTAAATTCTAAACCATATCCGTATCTGTATCCGCATGGATATTTAGATATATGTATATAATTTTCAGATACGGATGGATAATATCCAATCTGTTTGCACCCTAAAACTAAGGCAACTATTTGTGTGATAAACTTGTTTAACAATTAAATTTACACGAAATCTTGTGTTGATTATCTACTATAACACTGATTATTTAATTGAAGGACATTAATTATCAAAGACAATTTACATTATTGCAGGCGAGTCAAAGAAAGTGTAAATAAGTTACATTATGAGACAATTTACCTAATTTTTAATAATTATAGAAATATTTGACTCATTGAGTCCGATTGAAAAATTCGGATCAGACTCAATGGTCCAGATCCACAGTTATTTTCATTTTCTTTTTTAAATTAGGTACTGATGGGAAAAATCTGAAATATGGCTGCCATAGAAAATCAAGTGATAATTGGATCAGAATCATTGGGTCCGATCCAAGTTGTTTTTTTTTTGCAAAAATAGTGGAAATGACCGAATTTTAAAAAAAAATTGCTAACTCAATGAGTCTGATCCACTTATGACTTGATTAAATGTGGCACTCATATTCGATTTTTTTTTTAAATAGAATTCCTTTAAATTGTTTCAACGGAACAAGCCTCTGCCGGGTTGAATTTCGAAAACTAGCCTCCACCGATCCTACGGACCGGTGTAGCAAGAAAAACACAACCCACACCGATCCTAGGAATCGGTGGAGCCCGTTTTGCACCAGCCACACCATATTACACGGAAGACCACACGAAAAACCCTGCACCGATCCTGTGAATCGGTGGAGCTTCAAAAATGCCTCCACCGGTCCTGTGGATCGGTGTAGGTAGGTTTAGGGTTTAAACCAGACAGCCGCACCTTCTCCTCTCTTCTTCTCTTCCCAGCCTCCATTCTTCTCTCTTCTTTCTTTCATTATTTCGTTTTTCTCAAATTCTTAGAGGAGTTGCCATATGAACAGATCACCACCACCATTGTACTCAGCATCATCTTCTGATTATTATTGTGAGTTTTTTTTACTCATCTGTTTATATTTAGTGTTGTAAAATTGAAAAATATTTGGAGTTAATTTGGTGTTTGAATTTTGTTCAGCAAAATGTCACTGCTATTGATCAATGTGTATTATGGTGGTAACCTCCAAAGCACTTCAACAGGTGTTGGTTATGACATAGGGGCTGCATTTACCTTTACCGTATCTGATTCTACCAGTTTTGCTATTATAAGACGGCAAATATACGTTGGACTTGAATTGCTTCCAAGTCGAGTCAAATTGACAATCAGGGTACGTATGAACACAGCACAACCCGGATTGTACCATTTCTCACTATTTCGGATAGAAAATGAGGAAACTTGGGATGTCATTAAACAAACTGCAGCTCAAGTGGCTGGATTTAAGTTTATAGAATTGGTAGCTGAGGCACACCAGGGTAGAACCCAAATCAGTTATGATCCGTGTCCAGATAGTTTGCCTGGAGGTAGTAACACACCGTCGGTTCAGACCGGCTTTCATCCTGACTCGGGTAGTGTACCTGTACCCACCTACACACCTCCGGTTCAGGCTGGTGATGACCCTTGTGAGCAATCAGATCAAGACACAGAATCTGATACAAGTTCTTTTGATGATGACGATTCGGCTGAAGCATGGGACGCAGATATGGACGAATATGAGGCTGAAATGAACGCCCGAGAAATATTGAAGGATTGGCACGAGTCGATCCCATTCCTCAATCGAGGACTTAAGCATCCATGTTCATCATTCAACGATGAATTGCCAATGCCATACAAGGATCGTGCATTTTTTGCGAACCCCCCCAGGTTAGATGAAAATTTTGCTGAAAGTCAAATGTTTGAATCCAAAGCCAAACTAAAATCAGAACTTGCTGATTTTCACCTACCCCGAAACACAGAGTTAGTCATGCTAAACAGCAGCAAAACTAAGTATAGAGTTAAATGTAAATCTTCTAAATGCCAATGGAAATTGTATGCAATTGTAGTACCAACAGGTGCATGGACAATTTCCACCAACCCGTTTATCCACACATGTTTTGGAAGTGCTGAAAGGTTGGATAGTCATCAAATGACTGCCAGAGTAATTGCTGATATTATTAAACCGGCTTTGAAAGATGATCTGGAGTTAAGCATTAAAGCGGTCAAGCATATGGTTAAAGTTAAATTTGGGTCAGTAGTGCTCTCGTATAACAAGTTGTGGAGAGGTAGGGAACTTGCAATTGCCGACTTGTTTGGGAGCTGGGAGAAGTCTTACGAGATGCTGCCATCGTTGTTGGGTGCCATCAAAGCATCTAATCCAGGTACACAGTACCTACTAGAACATGAACCATCAGACACGTTTAATACCAATATTTTCAACCGGGTTGCATGGGCATATGGGCCATGCATTGAAGCATGGCCTCATCTTCGACCCGTTATCAGTGTTGATGTCGGGTTCTTATCCGGAAGATACAAGGGTAAATTTTTTATGGCTTGTGCTTACGATGCAGAGCAACAACTCTTGCCACTTGCATTTGCAATTTGTGAAAAAGAGTATAGAAAATTGAGGTTGGTTTATGAATTGGTTGCGTATCAATGTTGTCGGGCCAGGAAGAATATGCGTTATCTCGGACCAGCACCTTGGTATACGAGGGGTGTTTGAGGCTCCTAATCTGGAATGGTGTGAGAAAAACGGTGAAGCTGTCCACCGACTGTGTTCACAGCATATTTGTGAAAATATTTAGAAAAAATACCCTCAAAAGTGGATCAAAAAGGTATTCAAGAAATATGTTGAGAAGAAAAAAATCTGGAGATTTGAAGAGGGGATGGAAATGATTAGGCAAAGAGATGCAAACGTATATGACTACATTATGAAATTTGGTAAACGGCTCCGCAACTCTGATGCAGAGCCTTTGGCTCTGCATAAGTGGGCACAAGTGCATGATGAATTCCTCAATCGATGGGGTATAATGACAAGTAATGGCTCTAAGGTACTAAACAGTGTATTTAGGATTGCCAGGCTACTCCTTGTGTGTGCAATTGTTGAGAAGACCTTTTATAAGTGCGTCGACTGATTTGTAAATAGGCGGGAGGCCGCGATTGGATGGGAGGCAACGAGATTGGATTTTTCAATGCACATTACACTGCTTTTACATCGTCGTAATGAGAAAGCAAGGAAACATGATGTAAGACCGATGTATTATGGCCATAACAACTATGAGGTTATTGATAAAAATGGAATTCTCGAGACAGTAAGTCAATAATTCGATAAATCTAATTATTTACTTTCACGTAATACATTTGATGTAAATTGCATTTTTTAATTGAAGGGTGTTCGGGGCGAAGTGAAGTACGATGTTACCTTCCCTGCAGAATGAATGCCTATATGTGTGTGTCGGAGACCTCAATTAACAGGAATCCCATGTAACCATGTTCTGGCAGTTTGTTTCTTTAGGAGGCTAAATCCTAACGACTATGTTAGCCCATATTTCAGCTTACAAAATTATATAAACACTTGGTCTGGTCGTTTCAATGGATATGGAAATAAACGGAATTGGCCATTGGTTGATGGCCCCATTATAAGGCCAGATACGGATAAGGAAAAAATAAATAAGGGTAGGAGAAAACACAAGCGAAGAATAATGACTATGGACAAAATAGAGGCCCCTGCCACGAGGCGGAATGCTCGACAATATAATCAAGAGTCAACTACAGCAAGACATTCGGGTATAACAATTTAAAAATTCAAAATACAATTCGTTTGCCATTTTATTTGAACTAAGTTGTACTCATTTTGTAATAGGTGCATCGACTCGATAAACTCGTAGGATTTAGGGATTTCTAAGTGTACAAATTATATTTTATCATGTTATGACATGCATTAATGTATCTTATTTAGACATTTTTATTGTATTCTAAGAATTTATGTTGTATTCTAAGAATTTATGTTGTATTCTAAGAATTTTTATTGTATTCTAAGAATTTATGTTGACATTTTTATTGTATTCTAAGAATTTATCTTTGACATTTTTATTGTATTCTAAGAATTTAATCAAGAAATTATGCTTCAGTGGTACATACATGAATTTCAAATATGATTCAAATAAGCATAATTTAAACAACACATTTAGCCATGCTACAAAAATTCAAATAAGCATAATTTAAGGGATAATTAAAGTTAGTCCAATTGAAGTTACAATAGTCCATTTAACATTACATATAGCATACATATAATAATGGATCCAATCTAACATTAACCTTATATTAATGGATCCAATCTAATTACTCTTCAGGTACCTCTGCAAAAAAAAAAAATTAAAATGTATCATGCATTAATCAATAAATAATGGATCCAATAAAAAAATTAAAAGGTATCATGCTTAACAGAGGCACTTACTCAGTCGAAACATGTTAACGCTTTCGTCGGCGCGCACGCGGTGGTCCAAGGGCGTCAGTCCCGGGAGTGTACGGCTGAGTAGGCTGCCTTGTACGGACTCCAAGAGGTGGACCTGAAGTGGATGGAGCATAATCTGCTGTAAGATTTCCCGGATCTGCAGTGGATGGTCCCATCATACTAAAGCCTCCCGCTAGTTCATCGATCATGAACTGAGATATAGATCCATGCTCTGTGCCGCTCATGAAGTTGTCCCACGTCCGGGGAGGCTTTGAAGTTGTAGGGCGACGATAATGCTGATCAGGGAGATCATCATCCAAATTGATCATGTCCAAGTCCATAGGGATCCCAGCACTGTCGAGTATGCCTCGGAAGATGTGGATCTGATCAATATCCTCCATAATGTCACGAGAATTCTCGAGCATCATCTTGCCATATGCCATTTGTCCCGGGGTCTTCACCATGTCTATTGCCTGCATAGTGAATTGTATCTCTCGAGAAATCTGCATAACACATTTCGAACTGTGACATATTGCACATTAATATTGAAAAATCTAGTTTGATTGAAAAAAAAAAATGTACGAACCACACGAGAATGCCTATGACCATGAGGAACGTATGCCAGTGTTGCAACATCTCCTGTCCGCGGGAGAGCCTGACGTCGTAGAGCTTCCGGATTGTTATCTGATAGATACACTGATCTCATACCACGCGCGTTGAACCAATGCATGTACATATGATGCCTACTCATGTCATATGGTCTCCACTCTCCAATTAATACTGCAGGCTTCTCGATGTACTCACTAAGAGTAAGCGCCCAACAACCATCCCTTGTTGAATTGTCATCGTGATACCACGTCTTTCGTAAATAACTGATCTCATCCCATAGTAGAGGAGGAGGAGGCGGGATCCCTTGGTACTTACCAAACTGGCGCATGACCCTATCCGCATGCTGAAACTCCACCATCCAAAAATGGATCACGTAACCGCATCTCATCCAATACCTCTTTTGTCATCGGACATGTCGAGGTAACTGATCATAGTAATCAACGTATGGTCGCCAGTTAACTGTCTCATCAGCTAGTCTATCGAAGTTATCTCTATACGTGGCTGTACCACCTGTAAAAAAAAATATAAATTTTAAAAAACAATTATAAATCTATCAAAGTTATCTCGGATTATAAATCTTTTTACCTAAGTGAGGGTTCTCTGGCCACAAATGAAAAGTGGTCCACTTCACACCGAAAGCATTCCTCGTATCCTCATCGGCACCGCCGAAGGGAGGTGGATCTGATCGGGGTATAGGCCGACCAACAGTAAATCGAGTCCATGACCAAATCTATAACAACAACATTGGACCCGCTATCGTGTCTGCCCCCGCGTGGCAAGCACGTGATAACTCTCGATAGAGATGTGCAAGTACAGCACCTCCCCAATTGTATTCTCGTGGAGTCTCTAAATTATTGATGAATTGCAAGTACATCGCAGGGACTCCATCCGCACTTGAATCTGGAAACATAACCGACCCGAATAAATCCATACAAAAACCTCGGGTGTACCGTGCAACTATCTCATCATTGTGCCAATCTTCTAAAGGTAAACTAAATTGCGCCCGCAACCATTTTAGTCTAAGCGCATAAGCAGAGACGGACAATCGTTCTTTCGGTGTGTTAGGATTATAAATCCTATATTTATATGGCATTGTCTGATTGAGGTGATTGTAAAAAATAGCCGGATCAGCCCCTAGATCAAACTCTAAGTATGGGTCCCAATCAGTATCGCTGGTGCCAGTAATCGTGTCACCTGCAAATTAAAAGAATTATACAATTAACAATTTATTTTTTATAAATAGTTAATTAAATTAACCGATAAACAACTTCTGATTATTAATTACCCTTAATCGATAAGCCCCATAGACATGCAACATCTTCCAACGTCACTGTCACCTCACCGATAGGTAGATGAAATGTATTGGTCTCCGGCCTCCACATCTCAACCAGAGCAGTAATCAAATGCGGATCAATCTTGCAACCATTAAGGCGAGCAATTTGATACAACCCTAACCTCTTCAGAGCACCGTCTATCCGACTGTTGTAAGCAATACTAGTCTGATGTGAATTTACCTGCAATGAAGAGGTAGGCTGCCAAAAAGAATTAAAACATTATAAACCCTTCAAATACTTCAAGAAATATTTATTTGCAACAAATAATTAATAAATATAATCAAAATTACCATATCACGAACTTCCCATGCCCTGTGGTTCTGCGGTGCTAATTTCAACAACTCTGGATAATCTGGATTATCCATTGACTCTGTTAGAAAATTTGATAAACAAATATTTTTGCAACTGATGAGAGTCATCACACATAAATATATAAACAAATATTTTTTCAAGCATATGGCTACAATAATGAAAATTGAACTATATGTAAACAACATATCATCTAATTTTGATTTTAATAATAAACTTCATGAACACTTAATTACACAAATTTATACTACATATTACTAATTTTACACATTTATAATTTTATCTAATTTTAAACTTCATGAGAGTCATCACACATTTATCTAATTTTACAAAAATTATAATACATATTACTAAAAAGTTACATTATACTACATGAACACTTAATTACACAAAATTATACTACATATATACTAAATTACACTAAATTAACATCAAATAAACTCTAAATTAACATTACATTAGCACTACATTAACATCAAATGAACTCTAAATTACACTACATTACCACTAAATTACTAAATATACTCCAAATCAACACTAAATTACACCAAATACTAATTTAACACTACATTTCACAAAAACAATCTAAATATACTAAACAAACTAAATTAAATTAGTTATTCATTTTAATTCGGCTAAAATAAAAAATTATAAAAAGAGGGATATTTACCTTGTCAAAATCGTAGATTTGAAGAGTTTCTAACTCTCTTAGACGATCCAGAAATTTTAAAACAATTGGATGGAGAAATGATTGAGTAAATTGAGAGGATAAAAGAAAAAGAAAAAGAAAAAAAGAGTTCGGAGAGGAAAGACGAAGAAGGAGAGGAAAGGGAGAGACAGAGATGAAAGTATGGAACCCTCTCGGGATGGAAATTTGGAAAGCAAGCTCCACCGGTCCTAGGGATCGGTGGAGCTATAGATGAGGGATTTTCTGTGGCGATACCCTCGCCACGTGCAAAACAGGCTCCATCGGTCCCTAGGACCGGTGTAGATAGGGTTTTTTTTTGCTCCACCGATTCTAGGGATCGGTGGAGGCTAGTTTTCGAATTCCCACCCGCCAAAGGCTTGTTCCGTTGAAACAATTTAAAGGAATTCTATTTAAAAAAAAAAATCCTCATATTCTCCATTCTACCGTTTAAAATAAGAGAGAAGATAACAGTGGATCCGGAACATTGAGTCTGATCCGAATTTTTGAATCGGACTCAATAAATCAGATCTTTCTATATTTGTTAGAAACAAAATACTTTTTCTATTTCCGTACGCTTCAATTTAATAATTTCTATATATAAAAAATTTCCGGATCCGAGACCCATAAGACAAGATAATCTTTAGATATATTAATTACCTATAGGCACCTATTATATGCATGGCATCTGAAAGGACACAACAAGAAAATATGAATAATTTTTCATACTAGCACGAACTAGATATATGTGCATAGCTATATAGAAGGCATCTTTTGATCTTTCCAACTAACTATTACCGACATTTTTATTAATATCCAAAGTTAATTACAAATTAATTATTATACTTCCCAACTTTTGCTAAAAATGTCCAAACTGGCCATAAAATGACCGGTTTTCTCTTTCTTTCTTTTTTTGTTTTTTTTTTGTGTTTTTGCTTTTTTAGACACTACGAAGAGCAAGATAATGAAATCTAACACTGAAAATTCGAATTTTTTGTTTAAATTATTTGTTAGATTACTTTATTATTATTTATAATTAGCATATTTATACTAAAATACACTAGATTACTTGAAATTATGTTGAATTACACTATATTACATTAAATTACGCTAAAATATGGTAAATTTCGGTAAATTACTGTGTGTCTTCATAGTGATGTATAATTAGAAACTATTTTTTGTTTCTCTTTTATCTTCATAGTGATTTATAATTAGAAACTATTTTTTTTAAGAGACACTATGAAGAGCAAGATAATGAAATCTAACACTGAAATTTTGAATTTTTTGTTTAAATTTTTTGTTAGATTACTTCTTTTGATGTATAATTAGCATAGTTATACTAAAATATGCTAAATTACTTGAAATTATGTTAAATTACACTATATTACGTTAAATTACGCTAAATTACATTACATTACGCTAAAATACGGCAACTTACGCTAAATTACATTACATTACGCTAAAATACGGTAAATTACGCTAAATTAGATATGAATAGGGACGATATCTTCACTGAAAAGGCGAAAAACGACGATGAAACTTTAAACTGCCATAAAACGGCTCTCGAGTGTCCGATATTAGCAAATGACCACTTTTCGGAAAGCTTACGAAAATACGCATGCGTCCGTGCTCGCGATGCTGGATTTCAAAATTCAAAATTGCCAAAAAAGAAAGGGAAGAGCCTCAAAACTTGAGTTGCAGTTTCCGATTAAGATTTTCATTTCTATTATTCAATCTAAGTAGCTCAGTAAATTAGTTATATAATGAACTTGTCGAATACTAATTTTTACTATTTTTGGAATTTTTTTACTATTTTTTATGATTTATGAAAGATAGCACAAAATCGGCCTCATTTAGCGTAATTTTGCGTAGTTTAGGTAAATAATTTACCCTATTTCATTATACTTAGCGAAGTTATTGTAATTTAGTTGAATTTAGTGTAGTTCAACATAATTTATTGTAATATAGTGTAATTCAATATAATTTCAAGTAATCTAGTGTATTTTAGTATAAATATGCTAATTATAAATCAAAAGAAGTAATCTAACATATAATTTAAAAAAAAAATCGAATTTCAGTGTTAGATTTCATTATCTTGTGCAGCACTGCTCTGTGTGGTCAACCATGTGTATGTTGTGTGGTCTCTAGTTTGTAGCAGTGTTGTAAATAACGGTATGCGCTCGTCGGACGAACAGGGTACCGCGATTAATCGAGAATAATCAGAAATAATCGGTCGTAATCGGAAATAATTCGCCGATTAGTCGGGAAATTCCGTGACGGTTTGATTGCCGTCAATGACTAATCGACCGATTAATCAGCCTAAACGGCTATGTTTTACAACACTGGTTTGTAGTTTTGTACATTTTTTTTTATTATTAAAGTTTATATAGAGCCACACAAACACAACATAACATGAAAATAAAAAGATAAATTGGGAGCAGGGTCCATATGAGAAAAGCCAAAGTCAAAGGGTCACCTCTGATTTAACACACACAAAAAGACAACTCGGTTTGAGCATTTATAGACCGAAGTCGAATTTCGGTTTGCCTTTTTTTATTTTTTTAATTGAGACGGATATATTTGTGTAACTATTTGTACAACACTGAATATTGAGATTGATGATCGGTTTTCAAAATTCAATATCGAATATGAAGTTCGGTACTGATGGCTTTTCTAAAACTTTCGGCAATCAAGTTGGTTTCCTATATTTCTAATGATTCGTGATGGTTTTTAAAAAAAATTCCTTGACTTGTTGAAATTCAATTTAACAATCTAATTTTAAGGCGTATTCCGTTGAATTTCTCAATTATTTGACTGAAGATCTAAACAAAATTGCATTAGATATATTAGGAATTTGTACATATATAATCCAATTAAATTGATTGAAATGGAGAGGATGTCAATTTTTTTATTGAAGAAATATAAAATTGCAAATTTAAACCTTAAAATTATTAAATAAATTTCGAAATTTAAAAGACCATGATTTAAAATACCAAAAGTTTTGAGAGTTAAATTATGCCAATTATTTTCATTTTGGGTTCAATTGGAAAACATCCATCATTGGATACATTCAACTTCTGACCTTGAAATAGAAAAAAAAAATACATTTAGATTATATTTAAATGTTGTTTTGTAATTTGATTCGGACTCGATAAGAGAAAACAATAGGCTGGAATTTTTTTTTTATTGTAACATTTTTTTTCTAAGGCTATGGTACTGTGCATAACACTTATATGTCGATATCCTCACTGATAGCCACTATCAGTTTTTCAAAAAAAAAAAAAACTGATATGTCAATATGTTATGATTTAAAATTTAGAGGAAATGCAAATTAAAATTTAAAATTAGAGGAAATGCCAATAGCCTCTAAATTTGCAAATTACAACAAACCTGCCTTGTTGATTCCTCTAAATTTCCTCTAAATGATTGTGAGAAAATCATTGATTTAAACATAGTCTTACTTTTTCTTTCCATTAATTTATGATCATGTTGTACATCAAAATTCATCTACAATTTATTATGAGCTCGTCATATAGTTAGCATATAATTATTTAAAATTTATGCCTAACACAATTTCGTACCAAATTAAACATGTTTAGGTTTTTAATCTCCTATTCTCCTTGCTCTATTGTGATATATGAAGTATTTAAATCTAATTTGAGAAAGAGAACATCAATCAATAAATAGGTCAGGGCAGATTACTTTAGTATTCTTTGGACTTGGCAAAGCCATGCATTAAAAGCACATATAGCCTTCAAAAAAAAAAAAAAAACACATATAGCCTTGTGGTCCATGATCTGAACATGCACCTAGAGGTTTTGTTTTATACACTTTATGCCAATAAAATTAAGAGGAAATGCAAATTTCAGTTCTGTTATCACTGCTAATGCAACATGCATGCCATGCATATTTTTTATTTCATACATTTGTGCCACCAATTAAATTTTGAAGGAATGCACACATCTCACATTTTTTGGTTTTGTCCATTTTATGATCAATTGCCCAATTATGTTTCGATTAGATGCAGATCTTGTTGCTAATATTTGTAAATTGCTCGATTTTATGTTTGAATTCATTTTTTTTTCTCTTCAAAAGTTAGGTTCTAGACTTGAAGACATTAGCATGGCGGTGTTGAGCTGGTAGATTCAGTTTTGTTTGTCCGAAGGCAGTTATTTCGGAGCGTCTTGACTAGTTAAAAAATATTAACAATGCTGTTTCGACTTTATGTTGTGCACGAACAATATAATCAAAATGACAAATATATATAATTGTACGTAACAATAAAAGCGCTGTCAATATCTTTATTCTTTTGTAAAGTTGAACTTTACTTTCTCATTATATTTCTTATTTAGTTAATTTTTCCGAGATTTATATATTTTCATTAGTAAACTTTAGGGTAATAGTATTGCATGCCAAGTTATTAGTGAAATGCTTTAATGAGTTGGATTGCTCCTCTTATATGCACACCAAGGTCTACATGGATTGGTGCCGTAGAAAATAAAACAATTTCATAATTAGGCGTCTACGGCTAGCCAATTACATACTTCTCTTATTCAATTATGTCGTTTACCTACTAATTAAATTTAAGGCTCTGCTACTTATTTAAACATACAGTTATTTAAGTAAGTACTATTTATTATAGGCACCTCCAAGTTGTATTCCTCGAAAAATCTCCAACTGTGCTTTTGCTAATTTTCTAAAAAAAATGACTCAAGTGTGCATCGTCAAATTGATAAATGTATATTCTACAATTATCAAATGATTACTGTATATTTTAAGTAGTTCAGACAATAAATATGAAAATTCAAAAAGTAGTTGTTAATTATCATATTGTATTTTGACATGATCACGACCTGTGAAAAATGATACAATTTTTTACTTGACAACAAGATGGAAATCTACAAGTATAAGAGAAATTAAAGTTGCCTTCTAAATTTTTCTAGTTTTATTTTTTACGGTTACAGTAGAAAAAAGTTTGAACAACATTTGTATCAATCTGCCTAATCTGTTTAAGAGACTTGCATATAATCAAAGGTAGAATTAGAAAATCATAATAGAGGTGTTTGAGATTTGAACACAAGTCCTCATATTTGTAAAATAAAGATTTACACCACTAGACTATAAGTAAATATTTGATATTTTATGGGCTGCCTGTACTATATAAAAAGTTATAAAAAATAAATTTCAATATACATAATTAAAATTTTGAAAATTATTAGTCATTTCTAACTATGTTTTATATAAGACAAGTCAAATTAAATCATTCAAAAGTTCCACTGACAAGGATATTTACTCTTGTTGATTATATACATGTCATTCGGAATAACACAAGTATATCAATTCAATTCATCCGATTTAGTTTGCATAAATTCCTTGTAGTTTTATACATAGCGAGTAAATATAACTATCTGATCCCCGCTGAAGCTTAATATAATATATCCTTGCTCCGTAATCTATGTGATATTCGCTAAAGTTTATATTAAGCATATTAAAGAATTTCTTTTTTATGTTATGTTTGATCTGTTTGTTGTAGATTAAACAATTTTGTTTCTCTTAAAGGAGAGAGATAGAGAGAAAATGAGGAATAGCAGTAGATTCGGACCCGTAAATATCAAGGAAAACGTATTCCTATATATGACATTGTCGAGTAAATAAATAAGAATATTTTTTTAACGATATGTGTTGACCACCTTTATATTTAATATTTTTTTTTCATTTATATTGTAAATAGTCTCAAATAAAAAATCGTATGTATTAACTGTACATATGGTTGGGTTGAATTAATGCAGTCGTTTACTGGGGTAACTTTTGCTGCTATTTATTATTTGCCTTTCTTATTTTAATCTTAATGTGTAATTAGAAAAAAATGTTTCAAAAAAACTTATCCTTATATAACCTCACTATTTCACGTAATTAATTAAAAAATGTTTTAACTTTAAGTGATAGAATAAAATTGCTAGATGCGATACGTATAGTGTTGGCAAAAAAACCCATGACTCGTGGCCTGCTTGGTATCAACCCGTGACTCGATCGGTAACAGCTAGTTCATTAGTGGACCGAGTTAAAACTAGCTCGCTCGCCACAGACTCGAGCTAGAATTAATGAGTTTGAGTTTGGCCTGGCTCGGCACAAGCCAGCTCGGCCATTAACGAGCTATTTAATATGCGTAGTTTAATAGTTTAATCAGATTCGTTCACTTTTGGTTGGGGATACTATGGTCTATGGATGTTATAACTAGTGTTATGGTAATTGTACTTTGGACTGCGCTTAAGTTGATTGGTAATTTTGTATGGAATATGTGTGAATTAATTATAAGCAACTAAGTTAATTTGTATGAATTTGTTTGATTTGGTATGCATGAATTTATTCTGTAAACTATGTTTGTATGAATTTAGAGATTTAATATTTTTGTATGTATGAATTTAGCTGCAAACTTAATTTATGGTACTTGATTTGCATAGTTGCACTTGAATTAAGAGTATTCCTCAATAATTAGTCATATAAATGTTATTTTGTTTTAACCATATTTGATACGATGTGTTATGAAAATTTAAGATATAGCAGGAAAGAAAATATACAAATTTATAAATCTGCCAAGCTTGTAATGAGCCAGCTCGGCTCGCTCGGACAAGCCACGAATCAGTCTTGAGCAGCAGTTTCAGCTCGGAACCTAAACTCCAAACTCGCTCGCTCAGTTTGATCCACAAACAAGCTGATTACCAGTGAGACCTAGCTCGCTCTTTAGCAGCTTATTGCCACCACTAGATACGTATTATGTTACCTAATCATGTATATAAAAATTACAACATTTCAAATTTGATTTGATGTATATCAAGAGTTTGAAAAATTGTTGGCAAGTTTTCCACATCAGTAAAATGTACATACACTTTATGTCTGTCAAATTTTTTGCATGACGTGACAAAAGTAATACAGATAATCTCTATAGTGGTTTTTATTTTGATACTTTTACACAAGTATTGTAAAGATTATACAGATCATCTTTAGTTGTTTTATTTTGACACTTGTTTTGACAACAATCTAGAGTTTGAAAAATCAACACCCATATCAGTGGACAGATTACTTGATAACTTGATCCATCAAAACAAAATTGAATTGTGTTAATTTACTGTGCATGTAGAAAAAGTTAAATAATTCACCTCTAACTATTTATAAGCCAGCAAAATTTTTACAATAATAACATAGCAAATACAGAAATATATATTTCATTTATTTTCCAAAAAAAAGGATGTTGTTCAAACTCCAATAATTCATACTTCAACAGAAATATTATGTTCTCAAGTACATCAATTCAGTAGTTAATGATTTTCAAGTAGTCTTAATTATTGATTTGCTAACTTTTTTATTTGCCAACAGGTTGGTTTTTTTTTTTTTTTTTTTTTTTTGAGATTCTTGGTAGTGACTACCAAGGGGGGGTAAAGGTTGGTTTTCTAGTTATAATATAAAATACTAGAAGGTGCTATATGTAACAAACATATACAAAGTTTGTAGGATGTTTTGCTAACAGTCCTTGTGCGTATTGGTCTTGCAAGGACAGAGAACACGTGTCTCATTTGCCTGTCTAGTTTCTTAACTCCTTGACAGTGATTTTCCTATAATACCCCTCATCGCCTTTACAGGAAGAGCAAAGTTACTCTGCCTCTCTCCTCTATACAGCTTACAGCTACCTGTGACATAGCCCTCTTTGACTGCAGTGCCATTGGCCTCAGTAAGCTGTACCCTATAAGGCTATTAACCTCAAATGACGGAAATATCCTTCCTCATATATGACAATTTTATTTTGTCTGGAATGCCGGAATTTTTTTTTCCTTATTCGTGGAAAAAAATGCCAAAATTATAATATTGCAAAGATGTGTTATTTTGATTTGTCAATCAAGCGTACGAAAAAATAAATTGTAAACAGAAAAAATATAAAACACTAGTTATGTACATGGGCATACAGTAAAAAATAACAATTATATTTTAGAACATATTTCAAAGCATTGTAAGGCGATGAAACTAGCGATTAATTGTTTTTACATCCGTTAATCGTAATAATAAAGTTTTTGTGCATTATTCGTTTAATACCAATTAAAAAAAAGGCCAAACTTTTGTATATATAAAATTTGTTTGATATCCATATTACTTGCGAATTTAAGAATTTTACAAATAGTAAGGGATTCATACTAGTATTATTTATATAATTTATGAAATAATATTTGGTTTATACTATTTACATCTATAAATGAACGATTTGTTGAATTATATTCTAATAACTTCTAAATAGCAGTTTTAAAAATTACCAAATTATTTTAAAAAATCTAAATTTATTTCTTATTTCACAGCAAAAGCATTTGGATCTTTTTCTTTTCTTATGGAAGCTGGTATGTATAACATCAACAGTTGGCAATTTCCTTTCATTACTTTTAGTTGATAAGTTTTTTTTTTTTTTTATAAAAAGGCATAGAATGCCCATTTCATTCATTATGAAATCAAGTTAACTTACATCCAAAAGTTGATAAGTTGATCAATGTATTGTTGGAAGCATGAGAATGTAAAATAAAAATAAAATAGACACTGCAATTTGTCAACAAATTCAAATATTTTCAACCTTGATTTTGGTCAATAAATTATTTGTGATTTCCATTTTGCAGCTACATCATTGACATCCTTTGAAAAATAAATCACATCATTTACAAATCAATTCAAACCAAATTTCTCATATTTCAAGGATAATATAATAGTATGATCATGCTTAATCATTTCTCTTCTTTTGGAGAAACAAATCATTAATTATACACTGTTACACATTTACCAATTACCATATCGTTTCCGCCCCAAGAAAGTCCAGTGTCAGTGGTGGACCACCACTGGTAAGAAGATCATGGAATTTTTAACTCTGGATTCTCTGTGGCTTGCATTAATAAAAAAAAATATACTTAAAAAATATTTTTATCCTCTATGGTGTAGCAACATGGATTTTCTTAAGGGTTGTATACTTCTTAACTGTTAAGTTTTGTTTTATTTCACTGTAAACATTTTTTTTTTTGTAATTTTTTTATGAAAGTGAGTACAACTTAGAAATTTCATTGTATTTGTGAAAGATTAATGAAGATTTTGAGTTGTTTATTATGTTTTAGATATAACAAAAATTCAGAATTGATATATACATAACATAAAAATGATGAATATTTGTGAGCACATAGCGTTCTTGTAACAATAAAATCAATTTTTTTTATTGAAAACAAGAGGTTGCTTCCAATATCCATGTATAACATGACATAGAACATAAAGGTACACATGAAAGATGCAACAGAAAATCAAGCACTAGTCTACTACAGTACAACAAGCCCCAGTTAGAAAAGAGCCAAAATAAAAGACCACCCCTGTTCTTCTTTAATCATCCCCTTTTCTTTTTTTCTCCTTCGTTTCCTTTGTCTCTCTGTTTCTTATTATCTTTTTTTTTTCACTGTAAACCTTTTTTTTTCTTAAATTATAATTTTGGTCCCTCAACTTTCTAAATCCCTACAAAACCCCTTTACTTTACTTAAACAGTATCTCCTGCTCTCTCTTGTCTCTCTATCTTGATAAAAGACCACCCCTTTGCTTAGCCACTTCGACTGAGCTACAAGAGCTCCACCATGAATTCTTTATGAGAAAGGAAAGGGAGAGGGGGGAAGGGGGGAAAACTTTTCTAAAAATCCATCTTTGATTCTTTGTATTAACAATCCGAATACATAAACAATGACGCCTAGCTATGACTGTGCTGCCTCCATTCTCCTCTGTGCAGAGGATAATAGCAGTTTTTTGGGTTTTGTCGATGGCGATCAGGAAAACCATGAGCTGGATTCTCTTGGAGAGATTGATTGGTTGGGACCGGGTTGGATTTTAGGAAATAGGCGGTGTCTTTATGGAAATTTCTTCATGGATTTCCCTCTCCAGTCCGAGGAGTGCATTGCGCACGATTTGCAAAGAGAACTTGATCATATGCCCTTGGGGGACTATGCTGAGAGGCTCTTAAAAGGGGAACTGGATGCCTCCGTTAGGAGAGACGCCATTGATTGGATTTGGAAGGTGTTTTTTATTTTTTTCTATAAATTCTGTTGATTTTACCAGATGACTTATTTGTGCTTGATTATTTAAGGATCCAAGTTACCGCTTTTAACACCAAAAAAAAAAAAAATCACACTGTAGCACTGAGTGATGAATTGGAATTTAATTAATCTATTTGTGCGATAAACAGGTCCATGCATACTTCAATTTTGGGCCATCAAGTGCTTATCTCTCTGTCAACTATCTAGACAGATTTCTCTCTGTGTATGAAATACCTGTAAGAACCTAAAAAATATTTCACCTTTTTACATATTTTACTATATAAAGTCACTCCATTAACATAAAAAAAATACGTCGGTTTTGTAGGAAGGTAATGCTTGGATGATACAGCTCTTATCAGTTGCATGCTTATCTCTGGCATCCAAAATGGAAGAAACTCTGGTTCCACTTCTCTTGGATTTGCAGCAGGTTCTTTGACTTGCACCATTCTATTTTGCATTTTGATTTTACCAATTTGTGAAATTTTTATAATTTGGATCTCAATTTGATAGGTTGGTGATGTGAAATTTCTGTTTGAAGCAAGAACTGTACAAAGAATGGAGCTTTTGGTTCTGAGTACTCTCAAATTTAGAATGCAAGCAGTGACACCTTTCTCTTTCATGGATTATTTTCTCCACAAATTTAACGACGGAAATGGCCCCAAGAAGTTTCTGATTTTACAGTCAGCTGATCTAATCTTGACCATGATTAGAGGTATATTTCTTTAATTTTAACATTCATTAAGTTATATAGAACCATGAATTAGTGTAGAGCCCGGTACAGATTCATACCAATAGTAATTTTTTATGTAGCTAATACTGTACTTGGATCTCAATGGTAAATTAGAATGCAATGGTAATTTGGATCCAATTTGCTATTGGAATTAGTTTAGAATGCTAATACTGTACTTGGATCTCAATGGTAAATTAGAATGCAATGGTAAATTAAAATCCAAATTTTTATAATTTTTTACCATTGGAATTAGTTTAGGTTTTATTATTGAGGCAACAATGCAACATGCTAATCTTAATTGAGCATTACAATGAACAAATATAAATTAGATGCTTAACAGCAAAACCACATGAGCTCGTGCAAATACCATTTATGAATAAACAAATTATGAAGAGGATTTGGGTCGAACTTAAGAGAATTGAATTGCAGAAATTGATTTTCTGGAGTTCAAGCCGTCGGAGTTAGCTGCTGCAGCTGCATTTACAGTGTTAGAAGAATTCCAATCCATTGAAATAGAGAATGCATTTGTTACTTGTGTTTATCTAGAGAAGGTATATCTGATTTTCTTTTAAAAACATTACTAATCTGCAATGTACCTGTCCAACTGGGTGCCCATATGTAATGTATAGTTACTGGTACATTAATTCCCGCTTGTATCCGTCATGATAGTGTTTGTTTCTTGGATCTGCATTAGTACCGATAGTGTACCGCATTGCTCTGGTAGAGGTATGTACCATTTAGAGGATGTACCAGCCTTGTACTGGTTATGTGTGTTGATCTAGGATGTGAGTTCTAATTACAGCTTAAATTTCAATTAATGCAGGAGAGAGTTTTAGATTGTTACAAGATGATTCAAAACAAAATACGGATGCGTCTCAATGCAACTAAGACAAGTGGTATGTCTGTTTCATTCGTACCAGAGAGCCCAATTGCTGTACTGGAGGTGCCATGTCTGAGCCATACTACCGAAGATACCATTTTCACAGATCCAACCGGAGATAGTATATCGCCTATGAGTAAAAGAAGGAGAATTAGCAGATAGGTCAAATAAAATTTATTTTGAAGTTTTATGTATGAGAGGGTATTTTTGACTTGAACTTTAAACAATTTGCTTTTTTTTACCCCTCTAAATTCTGAATGTTCCCATCATCCCATGCTATCTAAAAAATGCTTAAAATTATGACCTTGAAAAGGCCTAAGATACCATACTGGTATGTATGGTTTCTGCTGATCTTTGCAGACTATGCACAGCGCATATTGTACGGATCAATATTTTCGTTTTCAAAGTTCAAACAATCCATCTGAACCATTCAAAATGTACATGTATATCAAATTTTACCTTTTTTAGAATTTTTTGGTAGGTAGAAAATCACTTGATCTAAAGATTCTCGACTATTCAAAGGTAGTGATTTTTTACTTACCTAGAAAAATAGTAAAACAATTCTAAAAAAAATATCAAATATAGTCTCAAGTACATTTTCATATGGAAATCATGTTGAACGGTTTATATCGATTGTTTGAACCTTGAAAACATATTGATCCGTAGTAGCCAATCCGCGGTATGCACAATACCATAGCCTCACTTATTAAAACCATACAACACTTTTGCAGACTTTGTTGTGTGATATTTATGAATTCATGCATTTGAATTAGAGAGAGAGAGAGAGCACTTGTTGCTTTGCTCCCCTCCTTTTGGTGAAAGAGGTGGTGGTAAAAGGAGGTGGATAGAAAATTAAAGGGGGTGGTGAGACATGGAAAAAAAGGTGGTGTGGTAAAAAGAAAAGAAAGTCAGCTTCCTTTGGAAAGGCGTGAATTGTTGACACTTACATAGCATTGTTTAGTTATCACTTTTCTTTGCTTTACATTTATTTGGGGGGGTACTCTCTTCTTTCTTTTGACTGTTTGTCTGACTTCTTTTTTTTCAACTTCTTCAAGGGGGGTATATTCGGCTTGTGGAAAATATCTTTCTTTTGTGGGTAATTTCTCTCGTCTCGAACAAAAAAGCAAAAATATGCTTGATTGATTTTTTTTGCAAAATTATGTCTAAATTCTTGATCTGTGATCTCACTTTCAGTGTGATTGGTGTGTGGGTATTTACAGCACACCATTTTGTGCAACAAATCATAATCTAGACGTAGTTTTTTGAGTGAGACTTGTATCTCTGATTTCAGAGTTGAGATGGTGAATCTGAATCACTTAACATGATCTCTATATAAAAATGTACCTACAAATCAAATATTGTATTATTATTATCAGTGTTCTAAATAGCTAGCTATTGCAGCGCTATAGCTACGCTATAGCTTTTTCGGACCATAAAAGCTAAGTTATAAAAGTGCGCTAATTTAGCTACAACCGCTATAGCGTTGTAATAGCTGACTGCTATTATCGCTACGCTACATGAGTTTTTTTTTTGCAATTTACATGGGTTTTTGTTCTTATTTATGATGCTACATGGTCTGTTATGAAAATGATTTTAAACCGAACTATGTGCTTTTGTTCCTATTTGTGATTTAGTCTCTCATTCTATATCGAAAAATATTCAAATATTAATTCTTTCTTTTGCTTGCTCTTCGTCTAGTATTCACTTGTAAAATTATTATCGTTCGTTTCAATTAAAAGCTAATTTTGATTATTATAATATAAAATATTCAAATAAGTATATTTACTTCATTTCACTTGTAAAAGTAATTGCTCTTTGTCTATTATAATCTGTAATACTATGAAGTATGAACTATTAAATAATATTACCTTGTAGATCCTTTTTTTTTCTTCTTATTTGCATGATTGAAAAAAATATAGACTTAGATTAGTTGTCATTTAATTGTTATCTCAATTCTCCAATATTGATTATGTTGATAATTAGTAGAAATATATAATATAAATTTTGAAAAGAAAAATTTGCTATGTATGATAGTTTCCGCTATAGCTACGCTATTTGCAATAGCTTTTTTTAGTCTCCCCGCTGTGCCGCTATAATCGATATTTAGAACCTTGATTATTATATATACATATATATAGAGAGAGAGAGAGAGTTGGATTATGGTGCATTGCAATGTATAAATCGTTAGTTTTAATTTTCAAACAACCGATCCAAACCGTTCAATTTGATATCCATATTAAAATGTGCTTGGAGACCAAATTTTATATTTTTTGAAAATTATTTGCTATTTATTTAGAATTTGTTAAATCGTTGTTTTTCTATGGTCCAGAAAATTTAAAAACAACGATTTTAAAAAATTCTAAATAAATCGGCTGTGATTCTGAAGAATCACAGGACCCTGAAATTCCCAATCCATCTATTCATTTCTCTTCAAGCACGAATCTCAAAAACAGATAATTTACATACACGGATCTCAAAATATATTAATGGGTGGATTGGAAATTGCAGGGTCCTGTGGTTCTTCAGAATCACAGCAGATTTATTTCCCTTGTGTGAAACTATTCAAACGGGTATGCAAAATTTAAAAAGAGCACAAGCCTACTTTTGTACTTTACATGTCGATTTTTCTCTATTTCGAATGATTGTTATGGCATGAAAAGAATCAAAAGCTGATATTCTCTCAAATTTTGACAATGTAATAATACTAATGAATTGCAATGGGTCCTTTTACCTAACTCGTTTTTACATAAAACAAACAATTTAAATAATTAATTATTGAATAAAATATGCTGGTTAGTAGACGAACGATAACTTTTATCAATTATATTATTTTTTATATATAACAGGATAACATTATAACAATACTAAAACTGTTAGCCCCTTTCTTTTTGTCTTTTCGTTCCTTTGACCTATGTGTCACATACTCACATTGAGAATTTTGTCTTAGTCAGTCTTGCTTTTATTAAAGTGCATTATAGAATATCTATGATATATAATATATGTTCTTTCATGCTTTTTATGGGGATAAAAATTTCCACTGATATCGATTTTTATGGTGAATTTATATATTCTTAGATCAAATTAAATAAACTCCAATTTTCATAATACCTTTTATTGTACATTATCAAATATTCATTGATATTTTTCATATCTCTCATGATTGTATGTAACCTCAACATACTTAGGATTTGTAGAGCTATATTTATAAATTTTATTTGAGTTTGAGACATTTTGAATTTTAGATTTTTGAAATATCAATGCAAATGAAAGATTACAGACAGTTGTGTTACGGAGTTTTCCTTATTGTTGTATTTGTGTGATATACTGTCTATCAATTCATGTAACACATATTTACTAACGATGTTGATATGCAAATATATGAAAATTTATACTCCGAGGAAAATATTTTCCCAAACAGTGAACGAAATTTCCGGATTCCATCAGATCTCAATTCTCATTTGAAAATAAATTTCTTAGACTAAGTTTTCTTTTCCCACGCTGTCCTCTCTTAAAAGTTAATAATCATTCTCATAATTCTTTCTGTAGCATGACCGAACATTTCATTTTGCACACTGTAAGTTTTTTGTGGCCATGATATTCTACAAATAATAATAATAATAATAATAATAATTATTATTATTATTATTTAATATTCTCATCTCTTATATAGTTCGACATTTTAAAGTTCCATTTATCTGTATTGTATATGTATGATGTATCTCTATCGATTTAGAAGTAGGTTTAATTTTAAATTTTGATATCCGTATAATATATAATATTCATAAAAAATTATTCAAATTTTTTATCAAATTAAGTGATCAAATTTGTAATATTCACGTGTTGTTCGTATTCACATCCACTCATCTCTTACGTGTCACATACTGTGTCCATTCGCGTAACGTCTGTCTTCCATCATTTTTGTTACTTCACATCACAATTAAGTGATCAAATTTTTTCAACATTATTTTTTTATATAATTTATTTTGTAATTGTTTATTTTTTTTTTATGTTGTGTTGTTATTTTCTATGAACTAATATAGAATCTGAAAAACTAAAAAAAAATAAACATGATTAATCACTGTGACTATACGTGATGTAACTGTCATTTAATATTTTAGTCGGACCACGTAAAAATAAATTTTGATTACCTAACGTAACGTGATCAAGTCACGACATGTTAGTCATGTTACTAGTTATCGAAAATTACAAAAGAAATTGGACATCTCAATATTTGAAGACAATCTATCTCATTATCTAGAGACAACCTCATCAATTTCGTCACTTCATGTTACGGATACATTATGGCAAGTCACGCACTGTCAGTAACGGAATGTGATTTTACGTGTCGCATGACGTATCCAATTCGCATTATCTTCCATCATTTTAGTCACTTCACGATTAAGTCACCAAATTTTAAACATTAGTTTTATATAATTTATTTTGTAATAGTTTCTTATCTTTTAGTATCTTGCATTGTTATTTTCTATGAACTAACTTAAAATCTGAAGAAAAAAAGTTAAACACGATCAATTACGGGAACCACACACGTGATGTGACTATTTTCATAACATGGTTGTCCTTTATCATTTTAGTCACGTCACGTAACGTGAAAATAAATTTTGATTACGTAACGTGACGTGACCAACTTGCGGTGTGTTAGTTACGTCACGTCACATTTTTCCGGCAAGTTCCGATTAAGCATCCTTTAATTTTCTTTGCCTTCATTGGTATTTTTATCATTTTTTATCTTTCCTAATTTGTTGATCATGTTTAGAATCTTAATCTATAATGCCGAACACCTAGATTAATTTTTATTCTGAAACCTCACCAGTTAGCTCCGTACGTATCAGACCGTTCAGAAACATTTTCGACCAAAAGTAAAGGTAAAATTTTCCTGTACGACCCGGATTTTTACGGAGTAAAAATAGCTGTTAAGTAGATGGTCTCAGGGAGACCTGGAGCCTGAACAGGGGGACAGATCTGGGTTGTATATCAGTATATATATATATTTTGTGTATTTATATGCAGTGTACACCGATTGCAGAGTGCAGCCTCATCAAAGAAACTTGTCCATTTCTCTGAATGCAGTACAGGCAACGATTTGCAAATTGTGCTAGTTGAAATGTTAAAACTTAAAACAGTAAAATATAAATTACAATAGTAAGGTTCTCTCCATTACCGGGTACACTGGAGATATTCCATGTCCTTTTTTGTGTTTTGTTCTCTCCATTTATCTCTTTTACATGTTTTTTTTGCTAGGAGCAAAATTCTTTTACTCGTCACAATTTTCTTTAGATAATATTTCATATGAAGTATGAGATAAACGGAGGCATCAATTTTACAAGAAATGGAGAAGAACGAGTTTCGAGTTCTGTTAGTTGTTCATTCAAGACAAGCGGCATGAGACAAAGAAACCGAGGGACGGACATGTCAGCACAGGTACAAAAATGGCAGGTTCAATCATACATGTAACATAATCCCTTGTGAGTTGTGATGGTTTGTACTCTGAACCAATTGCCGTCATGATATAATTACCAGATCTGATGGACCACAACATAGCAAATTTCTGATGTAGTTTAGATCCATGGTTCATGCAAGAAAACCTAATTTAAATCCTTCTAATATAGAATTAGCCCAGAAGCCCAACAATTGGCCCATGACCCAATAAAATGGCCCGGGCCCAACCTCTTTAACTGGAAAAAAGGAGATTGGGGGGGGGGGGTTCTATATTCTTAGTTCAAATTAAATAAAGGTCTACATTTATAATTTTGTATTGTGCACATAATAGGTATGATAGATATAATATGTATGAATTTTTAGATTTTGAGCAAGTCAAATATTCATTGACAATTTTCATATCGGTCATGATTTATATCAAACCTCAACATACTAGGAATTGTAGAGTTCTATTAAATTTTATTTGAGTTTAAGAATTTTTTTAATTTAAAAAATAGTTTAATTGGGAGTACTCTACATATGAAAATTTTATATAATAGAACCAGCCAAAGGCTGCACATAAAATTGATTGATTAAATCGAAGAACCTGAGCTATTACTTATTCTATTTTTTATGGAAAATCGCAAAACCTCAACTCTAACCGCCGAAATTTTTATTAATAGAAAATAAAATAAAAAAATATCGACATTAAAGAACGTTTTAGCTGAAATTTAAGATGTACCAAAAACGTGATGGTTCATAACGTCCAGGGCAATGTAGCTGGACGTTATAAACCATAACGTTCAGTTAATCTGATCGCTAATGATCTCTAATTAACAAAAAATACTGTAGCTGGACGTTATGGACCATAACGTCCAGCTACAGTATTTTTTGTTAATTAGAGATCATTAGCGATCAGATTAACTGAACGTTATGGTTTATAACGTCCAGCTACAGTGCCTTGGACGTTATGAACCATAACGTTTTTACTACATCTCGAATTCCAGCGAAAACGTTCTTCAATGTCGATATTTTTTTATTTTATTTTCTATTAATAAAAAAAATCGGGTTTAACCGACTCGGACCGGACCTAATTTATTCCAGTTCCTATTTCCCAGTTCCCACTTCGCGATCCGATCCGCGGTTCCCTTTCCCACTTCGCCACTTCTCTAACCCTAATCCCCAATTCCCCACTTCGCCTTGCCCGTCGGCCTCCGCCCTCCGACCTCTCAGGCTCCCAGCCGCGATCCTCGTCCGCCTCTCACTTTGACTTCTCCCTTGCTCCCTCAGTCTCTCTCTCTTCCTTGCCTACGTGCTTCCCGCTCCCGCCTCCGCGCCTCCCAGTCCCAGGTAAATTCTACAAATCCTCTTCTTCATTTTTTCCTTTGATTTCTTTGATTTCATACAATACTGGAGTTCTTTATCTGAAAGGTTTGATCATTGGAGGATAGTTTCATTTTTATCTATAAAAATTAACTAGAATTAATCACTTGCTGATTTCTTTGAGATTGTGCTGGATTAACTTTATCTATTGCAAACTTATTGGTAATCTCTCTTGCTTTCTGTCCTTCTCTGGTCACATGAATCTCGCCATGTAATCGTGTTCAATTAGATAGCGTTGATTAATCAGAGAAAATGTTATGAGAAAGGGAACTTACTTTAGAACGAATTTTATCTGGGAATATTTACTATGATGTGCAATTCTGTGCTTGTTGGCTTACGCTGGAGTATTAGTGTGTCCCAGTTAGTTTAATGAAATTGTTTTGGAGGGAACCGCATGGATTAAGATAAATTAGTTTTACTGTTTGGGACTTGTGTGATACACATGTTGGATTTTATTAAAGTGTTAAGCATCAGTTCTGCTTCTCTCTTTTCTCAAGAATAATGGCTTTTCACATGTTGCACATACTCTGAAAAATATTAGGGATTTACATCTCATATTATTTTTATCTGTTACTAGGTATAGTATGAGATTGTGAGGGACAGATGTTGTTGTTGTATAATTTTGCACCATATTTTGAATTTTTGATGATTTTTACTACGTAACCCAAATGGAACTGTCAAAATCTCAAATAGATTAAAAGATAATAAACATGATGCTGTCATGATAAGTGAGTTGACTCTAGTTGCTCACGAGTTGATTTTGAGTTGGGTTTTCAACTCGGAATCTGGATGAGCAACTCGAGTTAACTCAGCTCATGAGCAGCCCTACTACGAAGCCAGCCATAGTCCCACAGTGCCTTGTTCGGTTGTTCCTCTTTCGCCTTTGTACGAAACCCTAACCCTATCTTCGGCTCCTTTCGTCCTGATCGAAATCGCTGATCGGATAAAGTAAGATTTTAAAAATCCCTTTCTATTTTTCGATTTCGTTTATTACTATATGTTGTGCTGTTTTCTGAGCTTCTTTTGCTCGCTTCCCTGAAAGTTATCCTCTTCTCCCTGAAAGGAGCTTCTTTTAGTATGTTCACAGTATTTAGGGGCTGTTTTTAAAGAGGGTGAAGAAGGGGAGGGGATGATTAGACAGGTGTGATCTTGCCTGAATAAGACCTTGCTTCAGAACTCAAAATCTTTAGATCCACCCCTCGCGCGCATGCACACACGTACACACACCCAATTCGAGGATAACATCTTACCTTACCCTTCAATTCATCCCTTCCCTCTTCACCCCCAATTGCGAAACACAGCGATCTTAAGAGAGATTGATTTTAAAACCTGTGTATCTATTTGATTACATCCCTTGACTTCTTATATAACCGTAGGCTAATGAAATAGAGACCCTTCTCATGATGATTACGTAAATTTTTATTTTTCTTATCGATGCCAGCTTCTGGTTCAGGAAGCCCAGATATTTTTGCTTAGAGCGAAGATATAGTATATTCAGCTGCTTTCTATTTGGTTCATTTTTTGCATCAAAAGTTGCTTTGTTCGCATCTACCTTTTCATGAAAATTGATTAATTATGTTATTATGTCTTTTATCAGGTACATAACCTAAAATGGCGGGTCTGAAGGAGATCCTTCCAGCTGCAACATCTACCACAGTATCATTCTATGACCACTCAAAAGACCCTTGGTTCAAGGAACGATACGGGTCTGGTCCTGCCGACCCGGCCCAAACCAAGGTCACCAAACCTAATGCGGTGCCACCGTATGGCAGGAGATCTGGGTTTATGCCCCGCAGACCCGAAGATTTTGGCGATGGCGGTGCCTTCCCTGAAATCCATATTGCACAGTATCCCCTTGGAATGGGTCGAAAAGATGAGAAAACTGGATCCAAGATCCTCCCATTAACAGTCGATTCAAATGGAAATGTCGCATTTGATGCTATTGTCAAACAAAATGAAAACTCAACCAAGATAGTTCATTCACAGCACAGAGACCTTGTGCCGAAGGTTGCTATAGAGGAGATGACTGAATTGGATGAGTATGAAAAGGAGATTGAAGAGACCACTGAGAGAACAAAAGCAGCTTTGGAGAAAATTGTTAGTGTTAGGTTAAGTGCGGCACAGCCGAAAAATGTACCGACTCACAACTCAGAATCACAATTTATCAAATACAAGTCATCACAGGATTCAGCTGCTTTTAACTCAGGTGCCAAGGAGAGGATTATTCGGATGGTATCAAACCAGATTGACCCGCTCGAACCACCAAAATTCAAGCACAAACGGGTCCCCAGGCCATCCGGGTCACCTCCGGTACCCATTATGCACTCACCTCCTCGACCGGTTACAGTGAAGGACCAGCAAGACTGGAAGATCCCGCCTTGCATCTCCAATTGGAAGAATCCGAAAGGTTACACTATTCCACTTGACAAACGTCTTGCAGCTGACGGCCGGGGCCTACAGGATGTGCAAATTAATGATAATTTTGCGAAGTTATCAGAGTCTTTGTATGTAGCAGAACAGAAGGCAAGAGAGGCAGTGGCAATGCGATCTAAGGTGCAAAAAGAATTGGCACTGAAGGAGAAAGAGAGGAAGGAGCAAGAGTTGCGGGCACTGGCCCAGAAGGCCCGGTCTGAGCGCACGGGTATTGCACCTGCGCCAGCTGGACCCGTTTCAAATGATGATGAAGAGATGGTTGATGAGGAGGCCCCACCTCGTCCGCAGAAGAGAGAGACCCGCGAAGAGAGAGAGGAGAGGATCCAGAGGGATAAGATACGCGAGGAGAGGCGGCGTGAGAGGGAGAGGGAGAGACGTCTTGAGGCCCGCGATGCGGCTGTTGGGAAGAAGAGCAAGGTCACCAGGGACCGGGACCGTGATGTCAGTGAGAAGATTGCACTCGGGATGGCCAACACTGGCGCAGGACGTGGCGGTGAGGTCATGTACGACCAAAGGCTTTTCAACCAAGACAAGGGCATGGATTCTGGTTTTGTAACTGATGATCAGTATAATATCTACGATAAGGGTCTCTTCACGGCTCAACCAACCCTTTCCACTTTATACCGGCCGAAGAAGGATGCTGACGGGGATATGTACGGTGGCGATGCGGATGAGCAGATGGAAAAGATTATGAAAACGGAGCGGTTTAAGCCCGATAAAGCTTTCTCAGGTGCGGCGGAACGTAGTAGCAAGAGAGATCGGCCTGTGGAGTTTGACAAGGCTGAGGAGAATGATCCGTTTGGTCTGGATGAGTTCTTGACCGAGGTGAAGAAGGGGAAGAAGGCAGTTGAGAAGATCGGGGGTGGTGGGACCATGAAGGCCAGTGGTGGTGGGTCATCAACGAGAGATGATTACGATGGAGGGTCGGGTCGAACCCGCATCAATTTCGAACGGGGGCGATAGATGTTTAAAATTAGATGAGCTATATAGGTTGTCTATTTCTGTTGCCAACTTTGTATTTCAATGATTTCTGTTTAATTTTTATGCCTGTTATGATCATGATACTGTGAGTTACTGTTTTGTGTCGGCCTTTTGACTGTAACAAAGTATTAGTATCATACTGTCATGCTATCTTGAGTTTTCGGTAATTGTTTATTTTATATAATGATACTGCTTATGTTTCATGCATTTCTTGAGTTTTTGGGGAACAGTGATTGGGATCTACCTCTTTTAGCAGGAATGTTGGGAGTTTAGTTAGATCTTGTAGAAATAGTTTCTGAAAATTAGATAGGACTGCTAAATTTTTTGGCAGAAATTTCTTTTCTTCTTAAATGATGATTCATTATTGTGAAATTTTAGTGATTTCATTGATAGTATCAGTTTCAATAAAAATATGGGAAACTTCTATCAGTTTTGCTCAAATTTTAATTAATTCCCTCATGTCAAATTGGTAGGGGTGTAAACGGATCGGATATCATCCGATTTTGTCCGAATCTGAATTCGAAATATTATTTCAATTATCTGATATCCGATCCGTATCCGTTTAATATCCGATCTGTATACGTATCCGAAACTATATGTATTCATATCCGTATCTAAAAAATTATAACGGATGACCACTATCCAATCCGTATCCAACCGTTTACATCCCTGCCAATTGGTACACTATGATTTTCTCTTAGCATTTGACCTCTTAAAGAACCAACTGGTACATGTATAAATGTACCAGTAAATAGTCTGACCATGTTCAAAGATGTTTTCCTTGTTTCGTCTTTTACCAGTAAATAGTGATGATTTTGTTACTAATTTGGAATCAATTGGCGAGATTATGATCCTTGATTATGCTTAGTTGAGATTAATTACTGATTCGATTGTAATTTCAAAATTTTAAGTCAACTGGTGCGAGCTATGATTTACTTGGCATATGTAATGTTCTAAGTTATTTGTTTTTTTTTTTCAATTTTTATTATTTAATGTGATAATTCTAATAATAAGAATCATAGATATCAGTTCATGTAATTATATTAAGCATCATATATGTAAATATTATTGTAAATTAAAGGATAATTTGATCTTTTTACTATCCTTCATCCTTCTCACGATAAGACATATTTTTTAATCACATTCATCCAACAGTCTTAATCTGTTTGTTTTCTTTGTATTGGTAATGTACTGATTTAATAAAATAATGAAGAGGTGGAAAAGTAAGTTAATTGGAAAAATGAAAGTTGTCTGTCGATAACACCACAATTTTAAAAGCAGTACATAATTTTAAGCCCACATGTTAAAAATTGACATATTTAGTATTATTTTAACCATGTACCCTTTTTATAAACGAGAATGTAACCAACCTAACTAAAAGCCCTTGGAAGTGGAGTGCCACTGGTATATTCACAGTCAGTGGCGTAGCCAGGATTTGAGTCAGGGGTGGGCAAAATTTTCGAGTTACCGGGTTACCGGGTCAGTGGGTAAAACTAACTTATATACTTGAATCATTTTAATCAATCTCATCAAATTCTAAATCAGATTTAAACATAAATCAAGAAAAATATTAACACTCAATGACTCAATTTTAGTCAATTATCAGATTTTCAATTCCCAATTTGCAATTTAATTCATTCGATTGAACTGCAGTATTGAATTATCAAAGATCAGAAGTAGGCAATTTAATTTTCAGGAGTGGACAGGCCAACATATTTATACTACTTCATATCTGATTTTAAAATTTCAGGGGTAGGCAATTGCGCCTACCCTGTAACATGGTGGCTCCGCCACTGCTCACAGTCAAATCCGGCTACGCCGCACTCAAGGGTGGTCCTACTGTCATGACAGATATGGCAAAAATTTGTCCATTAAAGGCGCCTCCAAGAATGAAGATTTTTGGATGGCTGGAGATCTGAAACAAAATCCTGACAACAAGATAATCTACAAAAGCATGGATGGACAATCGTAAATAGATGCCTGCTATGTACATCACAGGCAGAGACTCTGAAACATTTGCTGCAAGACTGCATGTACACGAAAAAAGTGTATAACAGACTTACATCAACCATGCACACACAAAGCTGGCCACCTGAACCGGTATTACAAATCACCAGTGACAACAGCCGGAAGACGCTGACAGCAGTAAAAGAGCAACCATGCTCATCATCCATTTCATACTGTGGATGGAGAGATGCTCAAGAATTTTAACCGGATGAATTACTGGATGATATCGAATGGCACATAAATCTTTACGTGGGGCAAACCGCATCAGGGAGATAGTTGGAGAATGGAGAGTAATCAGAGAGTGATGCTATTCCAGTGGCTCCGTAGTTAACAATTTTGTTCTACATGATGTGTCAGTAGAGCTGATTACGCCTCTTGGAAGATCTACAATCATTTTGTAACACTCAGAACCGTCCCGGTACAACTGGTACCAACACTGGTACAAGAGGAGATACCGTACCAGTAGGCGCATACTGTATCAGAGAAGATAAGGTATCAGCTGGCGCATACTCAAGGGGCAAAATCATACGAGGCGCTGAGGACAACAGTTTATTTAATTCTATTTGATTCTATTTGCTTTTTTGTGTTATGATGTTATTACATGCTTTAATTTACATTCTACTACTCAAATGTTTTGAGTACTGTTTTTCTTTTAAATTATGTTACAAAACTCATGTAACTGGTTTAATGAAATCAAACGTGGGCCTGACTCACATTTTTTATCATTATTGACACAAAAATATCAAATTATGGGCAAATTAAAAAAAAAAACTGTTTAGTCATTTATCAAATGCTTTAAATTTTTCAATAGCTTTTTTAATGATGAATGATACATTATTTACAGCTTTAATTCTTTTTATGTAGAATTTTAATGTGAGGCAATTTGGTGAACCACTGAACCCTCCTAGAGGTATTTGGATCATTCTTAAAAGAAATAATTATGATCAATTTCAGAGGAATAGGATCAAGATGACATAAAAAATACTTAAATTTACTGTGGACATGTGTCTTGAAGATCAGGTGTTACATTTTGAACATGTTTTTTTCACACTGAGAAAGATAGACATGATTATTTTCAGAGGTTGGATCAACATTAAAGTTTATGGAGAAAAAATTTCCTGGGTTCATTTGTAATTTCACCGCATATTTGCCATTCAACTGGTACACTCCCTTAGCAATTAATACATACGACTTCATACATTTTTGCTATCACCATTCACTACTAGTGTACTACAGCAAGTCAGCAAAGGAACCAAGCGGATGTTCCACGGGCATTGGTTGGAACTTCGATGTGCTTTAAGATTTGTGCACGTCAAGATTACATCCGCTCATGAAGTGCGTAATTTAGTCGTACTTTCCAAATAACTTTTTTCAAATTTTGTCTGAGTTTTTGTCCCAAATTATCGGAAAAGCTTGATTTTTAGTCTTAAACATTAAAATGGAGATTTTCGTGCAAACAGCAAATTTTATGGTTGTGATTGCATTGAGGAAAAAGATGTTGATTATTGATATATAGTTGGCAGTCCCTCTCAATATGATATTGGTTGTCAAAATTTAATTTATGATGTTGACTTGTCATCTTATATTATTGTATAACTTGAAAGGAAATAATTTGAGTCACACGAGAACCACTATTTGATTTAGTGGCAAAAGAAACTCATAAAGCGGGAAAATTCTCTGTTGAACAGAGGTTTGAAGTAAGTTGGTAGGCTAGGCATCCACCTTTCATTTCAAAAAAAAATTAAGTCACTTAAATTATAGTTCGATGGATTCCACATCTGTTCGATCTACTTTAAGATTCATGCACATCACTTCAATATTCATACATATCTAATTTAATATTTATACAAATCTAACACTTTGGATCTTAAAGTAAACTGAACTAGATGCAAAACGCATAAAATTCAAATTTGAATCCAAAGCGTCGGACTTAAATTGTTCCCACCTTGAAATTGGATCCCATCCTCATTCAATCACAGCTGGGTTGTTCTTTAATTTTATTTTGGTTTTGGTTTGTAAAGGTTAACTTGTCTGAAAGTCTATCCTTCCTATTCCGTTTTGATGCATTTGTTCTTTCTCCCCATTCGACCAAAATATCGCTTTCATGCAATATTTCTTGTGCGAATCTTTTGGCTTTTGCTTGCGTAAATGGTTCGTTAATCGATTAGAAAGTAAAAGGTGCTGTCACCATCATATCATATATTATGATGATTCCACAAATTATTATCTTGGAAAAGAGATCACTTAATAGTTCATAGTAATTATTTTGAAAACAAAATTCAAATAAAATTATAAATTTAAAAGTAAATTTATAGGTATATTTTTGGACTATACATTGTATAACAATCAGATTTCATGTACTTCTAGTATTGTTTGATGGCGGATTATGAATAATTAATTCCAGACCATAGAAATTTAAAATCACAACATATACATTGAAAATTCATTAAATATTGTCATTTTTTTTGTAGATATGACATGCGGATAAATATATATCATGCCAATAATATTGAATTTTAAATTAAAATTTTATTTTTAAAAATGGTCAAAATTAGCAAAATAAATAATCATGAAGTGATCCTCCTTATTATTTAATACAACTATTTTTTAGTGACTGATTCAAGGGAAATATGAAAATCTGTCTCATTATCTTAAAAAGTATTCCTTAAAAAAAAGTATTCACGAAGTAGTATAAATACGATCCAATCTGATTTGCAAACGGACCAACGTACTATATATGTGAACATATAAATGGAATATGGATACATGTGTATAGCTACGAGAAGGGGTGATTAATGAGCGAGTTTGAGTGAGTTGGGGTATGCTCATGCTCGACTCATTAGCTTAATGAGTGAGTCGACTCGAGTTGAGAAGACAATACTGAGTTGACAGCTGTGCTTATGTTCGACTCGTTAAATGCTCGAGTTGACTTGTGCTTATTAAGCGGCTCGTTAAGAAATCAAGCTTGTAGGCAATTTGTTTTGAGTTTTTTGTTTAAGATATATCATTCAAAAACTAATTTTCATTTATAGAATTTAACAAATTATCATAATCCAACCTAATTAAACAGTACATAATTTAACAAAAAATTATCCATAAGTAAATTTAACATCTTTTAACACCTACAATTCAAAGAACAGGACCAGTACTATCAACATAAGTTGCTGCACCCTATAAGAATTTGATAGTAGAACCAGAATTAAAATCTCAATTTCAAATTTTATAAGTAAAATAACAATCATATTGTGAAAAAAAGTATATCAAGGATACAAGATAGAGCTGATTTCTCTTAAGCTATTGCTTGGTTGTTGTTACAATCATATAAACCAATGAAATCCTACATTGCAGTTTTGAATCTTACAATTTGTCTTTAGTTTTTCAAGTGACACACTGGAGAGGCACTCTCTCAGAGATAGGCGGTGGGTTTCAAATTTGGGTGCACAAGCTTAGTAATCGGACAGAGGAGAGGAGAGGCGGAGACTAGGGCCAAGGTGAGGTGCGAAGAGGGGTGGCACGCGCACGAAGGCGGAGAGGGTTTTGGGTGGCAGGCTCTAGGTTTTGGTCTGCCGCGCGTTTTTCATTTACCCAAAACTTTCGACGACAAAACCTGATTTATTTGGGTTCAATTTATTCAAGGGATTAGATGTGGCATGATTCATGTAAATCAGTTCTTAATGAACGAGTTATGAGTGAGTTGAGGTATGTTCATGCTTGGCTCATTAAGTTAACGAGCGAGTTGATAATGAACGAGTTTTAGCGAGTTGATAATGAGCTTTTAGCTAGCGAGTTATGAACGTAGCTATGAGGCTCAACAAATGTATTTAAATTTAAAATGCCTATTAAACTACGTCAGTAAAGCTCTTAAATAAGCCATCTGTTTTCCTAAAAATAAATAAATAAGCCATTTGTGACCAGTCAGTGAGCACCAGGAATGAGTCGTGGCAAATGCCAGGCCAATATGTTGTTGCTGACTTTTGCGCTGACCTCAGCTCTCACAAGAGTATACACGAATACACGGATACACCACATTGGCCTCCGGCTGCTTGATTCTCACGTGCGCTTTGCAGTTAGACTGGTGACTTGGGTTCCCTGTGCAAAATTTTCAGAAAATACATATAGCGAGTCATTACCAATCGAACAACTCTGTGCTGGGCTATGTTTTAAAATGCGGTTTTGTTTATGCACGCGGAAGATCATTTCATACTGCATATGCGAAATACAATCGTACATAAGGATTTTATACGAAGTTATATATGCGAATTTTAAAATGAGATGTCAATATCTACGGTCAATTCCCACATTCATGACTCATGAGTCTAAGAATAATAACATATCAGATTTAACTCTAAAAATATGACAATAAATATCAACTCTATGAATAATAACAGGTCAAATTTTAGATAATTGAGTTCTTATGAGTTATTAATCCGAACTTGAAACGAATAATAATCCTTAAAACATATACATAAAAATAATAAATTGCAAAATAATTAATGATAAACTAGTCCATATTAATTAAATTACAGTTTGAATTTTTTTCATTAACTAAAACTGATGATTAATAATGTTAGAACTATAATCAATGTTATAGCAAAGTTCAGTATATATATTTAATATCATGGAACCAAATGATAGTCCATAATGATCTATTATATTTAAATTAAAAAATTCTTTATTTGTTTTTCATTATATTCTTTATTTTTTCATAATTTAGTCCATAATTTTTTTCATTATATTATTATTTTTTCTTTTTTATATATTAATTTTTGAGATAATAATTTCGATGCTACTTTTTTCCGTTAAAAAAAGACAACCGAGTTGCAATTGAATAGTACTGTAGCCATATGACCTTTGTGCAGTTATTAAATTAGTCAATCTTTTAGAATTTAGCATCTCGACTGGGAATAAAAAAACTCAAAAAATCCTTTGCATTTGAGAGCCAGCCAGGTTGTGACATTTAATAATAAAATTAAGAAAATAATCTTGTATTTGAATGCTAGCACTAGAGAGCATCCAGTATAACATAGAAATCTTCAGTCCCACATTTTCAAAAACAAAAAATGTATCTCTTTGAAGCTTATAAAAGAAGCTGGGGACTATTGAAAAAATTACTTTACTAGACTCTATTCGGATGAGTATTTGAAATTGAGTTTTGAATAATATTGAATATCTGGTCTGCATTTCTATTAATAAAATTATTTGGTTCAACTTTGAATCTTTCTTTTTTAACTTAATAAATATTTGAATAGACTGCATGTGGTATAATTAAGTCTGCATGGACTGCATATGCGACCGAATATGCGAAACATGAAACTGCATGAAAATTATAATGTGACAGCTGACTACATACATATATGCAGTCCATGTGGCTGTATTTTTAAAAACACTGGACTGCCGCCGGTGATAACAATCATATTGGTACGGAGAGGAGAGACATCTGACTCGTTACATAAATTAACAACATTGTTGTGATGTCGGTGGTGAATAGTTTTTGGACCGTTCTCCACGAAGCAACTGGTTACAGTGTGCCGCAGGAACTCTCTGTTCATATTATTTTCTATATTTTGTTTTTTTTTAATTATTTTTTATTCGAAGACCGTGTAAATGCGTCTTGTTTTGCTCGTTGAGTTGTCATATTTGACGGACGCTGGAATTCTGGTTTAAGGGAAAAGTTTTGACCAACACTTTGACCCAATAATATTTTTTTAAAAACTTGGTAGTGGCTACCAAGATAGCTTTGACCCAATAATTAGTTGAAGACTGAACAACTATAAACTATATATTGCTTTGACAAATAAAATAAATAAATACTAAATATTTTATAGTATTGATATCTGACAATAAACAGGTAGATTTTTAGTATTAGATAAAAAAAATCATATTGTAACTGAAGTATTTAAGAACAAAATTGTAAAAAATTAGTAGATTTGATGTTTTTGTCTATTGAATGTTTTAACTTTACTATACTCTAAAGATTTTGAGAATTCACGTTGATGTAGTATCTTTCAATAATAACAAATCATGAGCACATATTTTGTATTTTTTTAAGAAAATTAATATATTGTATGGAGATAGAATTTTATTTGAAAGGAGAAAGTGTATTTTCTTAAATGATATACTCATTATACTTGACATATGCATTACTGTATCTTCTCTATGATTTGGTAAATTGTGAATCGAATTGATGTAATTTGAGAATTAATTTATAATCTATCGAGCTGTTAGAATAACTCACGAATCAATTTTATTTGTAATAGAATGACGAATTTAATATTTTTAATTGCAGCAATTTCAACGTGCAATATACTTAGAATATCTTTATATATATAATTTTATTTTTTTATCAAATGAAAAAATAGTTGAATATACGTAAATACAACGAACCGCCGGTCCCTCGATACCCTCCAAAAAATTAAAAATAACAAATCTGCTCTCAACTTTTTTTTTAAATACCTTGACTGCCTCATGATTGGACGGTCCAATTTCCCTACCAAACCGCCCCACTGTGGGGCGGTTTGGTGTTTTTTTTTAATGTTGTGCCATTTTTTAATTTTGAAATTTACATGTTAAATTTTTATAATGATTTATGGTTATAGTTTATATAATTTGTTATAATTTGGCAGCGAGGGGAGGGGGAGGGGGTGGGGCAGTTTGGTAGCGCAAAAGAGCCGGGGGTGACGATTAGGGACGGTTTGGGGTTCTGTTGGGAGAGAAAGGGACGGGCTGTTTTAAAAATAAAAAATTAATCAAACCGTCTAAATGTGAGGCGGTCTGGTATGCATAGGTAACCGTCCTACTGTGGAGGGAAACTGGACTGTCCTGTGAAGAGACAGTCAGGTATTTAAAAAAAAAAACTCAAGAGCAGATTTGCTATTTTTAATTTTTAATTTTTTGGAGGTATTACTGAAAATCACGGGCCGGTCTCCTTTCCGACACTATAAAACAACAAACCAAATATGAGAATCTTTCCAAGTCCTTTCTTTCGGATCCCTTTTTCTCCCTCCAATAAAATGGGAAGCATCGGACCGGAGACGGGACCTGTCGGCGGTGAGATCTCCGGCGAACATCCACGCAAGCCTAGGTTTCTCTGCTTGCACGGGTTCCGTACAAGCGGTGAGATCATGAAGAAACAGGTGGTAGGCAAGTGGCCTAGCCACATCACCTCCCGCCTGGATTTGTTCTTCGCCGACGCGCCATTCCCAGCTGAGGGTAAGTCTGACGTGGAAGGGATTTTCGCACCTCCTTATTTTGAGTGGTTCCAGTTCTCCAAGGTGAGATTACCCCTCCAATCGTACTCTGATATGTATAAATATTTTTGCTTTGAGATTATAAGTAATTTAATTTATGCGAAAATAACCACAGGAATTTACGGAATACCGGAATTTCGACGAGTGCCTTGCTTATATTGAGGATCTCATGATCAAACATGGGCCTTTTGATGGCCTTATGGGATTCTCCCAGGTTTGTTTTACAATTCCTACTTGAATAATTCAACTTAATATAATGAAATTGTTTGGGACTATGATTGGGTTTCATTTCTAGCCTACCCCAACTTGTTTGGGACTAAAGGCTTGGTTGTTGTATAATGAAATTGCTTTTTTTTTTTTAATTTCTATATTTAATTTGATTAGGGGTCTATTTTGTCTGCGGCGTTGCCAGGTCTACAATTAAGGGTAAGTGTTCTTATTACATAAAACTATTGAATCATTAAAAAAAAATTCTAATGTCTAGTTGATTGAGTATTGATTGTTTTGATTTGAAAGGGGCTTGCTTTAACCAAGGTGCCAAAAATTAAGAGTGTGATGATAATATCGGGGGCACAGTTTCGGAAACCGGAGCTGGCCGAGAAGGCATATGGCTCCAAGATTGAATGCCCTTCTCTTCATTTCTTAGGTACAATCTCTCTTGAATTGAACTTTCCAAGATTACTTTGAGGGTAGAATGGTCAATTCAAATGGAGATATTTGGAAGATTGTGTGTGTGTGTGTGTTCAATGTTCAACTAATCCTCAATGGAAGCTAGGAGAACTACATAAATTGATTAAAAAAAATAACAAAAGTTTAAATAAATGGCTGTGGTTGATAGTGTAGCTTTCTTAAAAAATAAAGAAAAGAAAACACAACGCGTTTTGAAATGACAGCATAAAAAAAGAATAATATGGATTTGCTGACCAAAGACATTGCCTAATTATTTGTATTTATTTAACAATTGATAGGATGCATGCTGATAGAGTAGCCCACATACTTTGTGTACTTCTCATTATTTGAATTGGCACAATTTTACAATTTTGTGTAGACCTTTCTGAAATCTCAAAATTATTTAGTACTCCCTTTAACGTTGCAGATATCATATTAATCCTCTTAAAATACAAAATTCTCACATTTACCATTAAAATTTTAAGAAATCTTAGATGACCCAATGGCAACTTCCAAAATCACAAGGACTGAACCTTTTTTTTTTTTTGGACTGAAATTTTTAAATAACTGATTCAAATTAATAGGGATGTATTAGAGAGGTTGGTTTACAAAAACAAGAAAATGGAAAGGATGATGGTTGAGTTATATTTGAGTGTGAGGGGTAAATTGGAAATTTATGGTCGTGGAGTTGATAATGGAAAAATAGAATGGATGATCAATGTGAGAGCTTTTATGTTTGGAAAGGTAGTAATGATAATATGCAATTTTCAAAGGGGAAATAATTCTTTTTTAGAGGTTTAGAGGGTACAGACGAACTTCCACATCTAAATTTATTTGCAGGAGAACAACTCTTCTTCTTCTAAGCCTTTATTCCCCCACAAGTTGGGGTTGGCTAGAAATAAAACCCAATCAGAATAAGAAACACAGGGACTTCCCAGGAGGTCACCCATCCCAGCACTACTCCTGTCCAATTTGTGTGTATTTCATTTCCACAAAGAGACTGTTTTTTTACTGCTAGCTCGCCATGCTTATCACGAACCCTCCTCCTTTTTCCTAGCTTGGGACAGGCTGTATAGAAACTACACAGGCGCTCCTACAACTCTGACTAAAAAAAAATTTAGTTTTTGAAAATACAAAAACTATATCTGGTCAAATGAAATGTACAGATTTCATCAATGCAAAGAAACCATAGTATTTTTTTTTTTTTGAGGAAAGCCCTTAGGCACTGAATCCATGGTATTTTGTTGTCAACATCAGGTGGGCTCATGGTTCTGAATATCGAAATCGGATTTAAACAATTAATATTTTATTTTGCTTAAGTCAAAATAAAATAAAATAAAAAACTTAATTTATAAAGTAAATAAATAAAATTACTATTGTCACACCATTTACTTAGTCAAATAAAAATAATAATTAAATAAATCACTGTCTATTTAATAAATAGCATAATCAATATTGAATTAAATAGGACAACATTTATTAATAGCTAAGTTTGATATAAACAAAAAAATAGCATTAGTGTTCAATATGACATTTTGACATTGTGCATCCGCTGATTCTGCTCCTCCATTTTTATAACCGGTCTGGACATGGTCCACCGTAAGCCATGTTATATTTTCAATATAAAACAGTACAACATTCATACACCAAGTCTATGCAATATTTTATAAGGATTTAACCTTCTTCTTCTTCGTTCTGAGAGACGATTTCCCCAAATCGTTTCTACTGTCGTTGCAAAAAATCAAAAATTGGTCCAATTGAATCACCGAAACAATGTACTTTTGCTTTAGAAAGAAGAGAATGAGTGAAAAATCGATCAATTGTTTCGATTTCGCTTCAATTTTATCGATTTTCTGTATATAACTTATATAGCCGAGTTAACTCGGGAAAAATCGGATGTCTCCAGCCGATTCCGTTCCAACTCGGCCGAGTCAACTCGAATCGGCCGATTTTCCAAACCATGGGTGGGCTACATCTGTATAGGATGAATCTGATGGGATATTGGGGAATTAGGATCCCCTAAAGTAACTCAAATTTTGAGTTTGAATCCGGACCATCTGATTTGCTTGGCACGAATATTAAAGGAGCATTCCACCTCGGGCCGGATTGGCCAGCATTCTGATCGGATGGTCCGGATCCAAACTCAAAATTTGAGTTACTTAAGGGTGTCCGGACCCAATATTGGGATGGTAATAATATGCACCAATATAGGAGGGGTACTGTCCATACCAAAGATTGAAATCATTTGTTTCTCTGGAAATTTTTAGGGCAGTAGTACAACTTATCAGGTCTGGTTTGCAGGTGAAGAAGATTTTTTGAGATCTCATGGAGAGAAGCTTCTGGAATCCTTCGTGGACCCTTTGGTGATACGCCACCCTAAAGGCCACACTGTTCCTAGACTTGGTAATTTCATTATTATGTTTCTTCCATTTTATATTAACTGAGATTTGAATTCAAGTCTCCACGACCACTAAATGAAAGCACACATTTAGCATGTCGCGAGGGAGGCCGAACTATATAAAATTTTTAAGAACAATGAAAATTCAAATAAATTTCAATATACATGATTAAATTTTTGAAATCATGGGGTGGCTAAGCACCTCCTGGGCTATACTAGATCCATCCCTGGTTGGAGGCACTTTGCATTGATTTGCAATATATTTATTTTCTTTCTTCAGGCCTTGTAATTTATTTAACTTTATCTTGTGGATACATGCTGTTCTATGCAAGCTCTGATTTATGGGCCATTTTTCAGAAAAAAGAAATGAAATTTTTTGATGTTGGCTGATTTTGGTATAGTATGTAAATATGCTTGAAATCTGACTTTTGGCAATTTACATATATACAGTGGATGAGGAGAGCTTAGAGACGATGAATGCTTTCATAAGCAAGATTGAAAGTGATCTCGCAAAAGTAACGAGTGATTCGACCGAATATAATTCACCGGCTGAGCATTATTTATCTGTATAGGCAGCATTTCAAATTATACTGGAGGGACATAAAAAAGAAAAGAAAAAGAAATTGTACTTGAGGAGGATGTAATTAAATTTTATTAAATTATTATATTACTGGGAACAAAAGGTCTGAGCACCATGTTGCTTCTCAAAACTGGGAGTCCAGTGTATAATTTGCTTGATTCTTAGAATGCTATTTTTTATGATGCATAGCTTGTATGTAACATTTATAGTTAAAATTATTTTACCTATTTTACTTCAGTTTGTCTCAAAAATTTGTCTACCTCGAAGATTTACCTTTGCCATGGCAGTCACTATTTTTGCCATGGCAGCCCAACTTGGTTGGGAATAAAGGCTTGGTTCTTGTTGTTTGTTGTTGTTTTGTAAAATGCAATGTTAAATATGCATGTGGTATTCTCTCAAAAAAATATGCATGTGGAAGAGTATTGTTATATTGCATATGCAGTATGGGCTGCATATAGACATTTATATGCATATTCATATATGCAATTTCATTTTAGTTGTGCGGTATGCATTTTATTTTGTTGTATAAAGAATGTATTCACTCATTATATTAAACTAAAATATAACAGCCAAGAACATGTAAGTGTCGTTGCTCTCGAGTAATCTCAAGTTTCAATCACAACTTGGGCTGTTCTCCCAATTTTTGCTCTCTAATTCAAAATTTCTAGATCTTTTGTGGGCTGCTCAAGTGTGAGTTCGTGTAATATGCAGGGAGAGGCAACACTAAAAAATTGAACGGGGCCAACCTACACAGGAAAAAAAAAAAGATTATGCAACTGCCATTTTAATATGTGCGGTACATATACGGCTTGCATAACCAAACTCCAATGATCCAAAATTAAACCACCACCACCCTTTGGTTCATATTTCATAACTTACCACGCACTCTATGCACACCAAACATAGCTGGTGTGCTGGCTGGACCAATTTGGTGCATATATTGGGGAGGCGCACCCTGGGAAGACGTACGACCCTGTCTGTGCTATATGAGCGAATTTCTCACCATTTCTTCATTTGTCAAGTATCCAGATCAATAGAGCAAAAGACCAAAGAGCAACCTGTGAGTTTTTTTTTAATCTTACTCATTTATTTTTTTAGAATTATTTAATAGTTTTTTAATTTAAATTTAAATTTTTAATTGTTAGGTTTGTCCATTAATTGAACCAACTATGATTGGAATTATTTGTTATTTTGGTGGTGAGGTATTACAAGGGCCAAATGGTGCTTATTACAGTGCCCAACCTTCGACAATATTCAATATTGGGTCGCGTTTAGATTTTAGAGATATAATTAGGGAAGTGTACGAGCAATTGGGAATTGACCTGAACTATTATGAACTGATTATGACTGCAAAAATTAATATTGGCCAAGGCAACCAAACATGGTTCCAACAACTTCCAGTACAAGATGATAACCGTACCTAATAAGGTAATTTTTATTTTTAAAAAAAATACATGTCACAAAATTAACAATTGTCGTGACAAATTTTTTTTCCTGCAGTTTCATCGTCCAAGAGGCGATTATGTTGTGGTTAATTTATTTTTTTGTAGTTTTATTTCAATTTGTACTATTTAGATGGGTTGTTTCGTATGTTGTGTTGTAGTAGAATTTATTAGTTGTGTCGTAGACTAATTTGTACTGATTTTTACCTGAAACTTAATACATTCCTTTTATTTCTTAAACAAGTATTTTTTATTTTTCTATCGTATCATTCTAATATGGAAGGCTCTAACTAATAATCAAATTGTTTTCCCATATGCAATAAAATACTACAGTAAAAAATATGAAACAAGAATTAATTATTAAAATATTCATCCGAAAAACATATAACATTTTATCAAAAATATACCTTTCGTTACAAATTTCACAAATACGTATATATTGTTGGAATTTTATGTTGAAAAAAAAAATTAACAGGTGTGCCTCCCTAGGATGCGCATCAAGTGGTGCACCTCCTCAGTATGCACATCAGATTGGTGAGCTTCCCGAGCTGGCGCATCAACTATGTTTGGTGCGCATCCTGAGAGTGCGTGCGTGATAAGTTCAGAAATATGAATCAAAGGGTGGTGGTTGTTTAATTTTGAATTATTGGGTGGTAACTTAAAAATTTCGGATTATTCAAATGTAATATTATAAAGAGGAGGGTTCCACTGCACCCTCTTTTGGTGCACCTAACGTGCACCCAAAACTCATACGGTGCATTTTCAAAGTTCAAATAGTCGATTCAAACCTTCCAACGTGTTCTTCATATTAAAATGTGCTTGGAGACCAAATTTTACATTTTTTGGAAATTTTTTACTATTTTTTCAGAATTTTTGATTAAACTAAACAAAAATTTGAAATTCAGCAAAGTGATGATTTTCAAAAATTCTGAAAAAATAGTAAAAAATTTCCAAAAAATGTAAAATTTGGTCTCCAAGCACATTTTAATATGAAGAACACGTTGGAAGATTTGAATCGACTATTTGAACTTTGAAAATGCACCATATGAGTTTTGGGTGCACGTTAGGTGCACCAAAAGAGGGTGCAATGGAACCCTCCTCTTTATAATATTACATTTGAATAATCCGAAATTTTTCATGAAATATTGTGTGCAAGGCAATTTGAATTGAAGGATAGGTACACTGGGATCCGACTCCGCTGCTCGCCAAATAGGCGAGCAGGACCCTACTTTTCAAAATAAGACCGTTGAATTTTTTTCATGCACGGATCTCAACAAAAATGAACGGTTCGATTTAGAATAGCAGGGTCCTGCTCGCCTATTTGGCGAGCAGCGGAGTTGGTTCCAGGTACACTGACCCAAAAGGTATAAAAGGTCAGACCCAACATCAGCGTACAAGTTTAAAATGGCGATCCAACCTCGTTTCTGTTTTCGCTTCTAATAGATTTCTTTTGTTCTTCATTTTTTGTTGTGTTCCAAAAACTGTATAATAGCAATAGTAAGAAATATTGCTCTTAAAGAGTTGGGCTTGGGCTTTTCTTTCAAGGACTCTGAGCTTGTATAGAATAAGCATAGGCATCAAAATCAGTAACAGGCCGGAAGTCGCCTGATTAAATTTTACAATCAGTTTAATTTACTTTTATATGGATCACGACGAAGGCCCAAATTTGTAACTTGGTTGCTATGGTGCACGTCGCTTTAAATATTTTGAATGAATTAACACCAGCGAAGATCAAATAAAAAGGAAAAATGTGAAGCTGGGAAATATACGCCATGTCTACTACAAAAAAGAAGATGGCAAATATATTATAACCGTCTGGTAGAATTGAATGTGAAAGAGGATTTCATTTCATATCACCTAAGGTACCTTATCGTTTGAGTTTAAATCCGGCACGGTTATAGTATATTAGCACGAATCTTAAAAGGGTCCGGTGAATTACAGACCTGGACCAGATTCAAACTCAAACGGCACGGTTATATTATGTATTTGTCCGTCTCTAGTGAAATATTTTAACAAGGTAATTTTGATAGACATAATGTGTTCTGCTGTGAAATTAATATTTTTATTTAACTGATTTTTATTATTTGAAAATTGATAAAGACAAAGTGATACTAAATTTGTATATTTTTTTTTTGCGTTATTCCAGTTAAGAAGAGAAAATTAGCTGGAATAATAATTACAAAACTAACCGAATGCAAAACTTGAATGATGTTAACTGTTTCAGAGGTTGACTTAAATAGTTTGTTGTCCGAAAGTATTGCTCCACTAAAAGAAAAATGACCTAGTTGGAAAAAAAAAAAGGTCCAATAAGATCGACAAGTTTCAAAACAAAGAGGAAAATAAAATAAAAGCAAATACATCCAAAATAGATATTATGTACAACTTATGTTTTTGTGCCCTTTTATCTTTATTTTTAAGAACTACATAGATACATAATTTTATTGACATGATAATTTAAATTTTTTAGCTTTATATATATGTTCCAGCAGCTTAGTTGTATTTTAAGCTTTAATATATTGTGTATGAAACTAACACGTACTATATATAGCACGGATTAGTCCGTACTACGGAGCCATATTTTTATTTTGAAAATTCTAATGGTCCATCCGAACCGTTCAACGTGATCTCCACATGAATATGTACTTGCAGACTAAATTTTATATTTTTCGAATTTGTTTACTATATTTTAAGATAGGTAGAAAATCACTTGATCTGAAAATTCTGAACCATCCAAAAACAGTGATTTTCTACCTATAAAAAAAAAATTAAAAAAATTCTAAAAATTAAAAAATTTAGCCCACCAGTATATTCTCATATGAAAATTATGTTGAACGGTTCGGATCGACCGTTAGAATTTTGAAAATAAAAATATTGATCCGTAGTACGAACCAATCCATGCTGTGCATAGTACCATAGACTCACTCATTATTCTCATGTTTTAAGATTAGAGGAAGAAAACAGTAAGAAAGGGAAAATCTAATAAAATTTTTGAAGGGACATTTAACGTGATTTTTAAATAGAAGGATGTTTTACAAAGAGTGAGCCTATGGTGCTATGCATAGCACGGATGGCTAGTGTACTACGGCTCAATATGGTACTTTTTAAAATCCTAACGGTCGATCCAACCGTTCAATGTGATAACCATATGAAAATGTACTTGCAAACTAAATTTTATATTTTTTCGAATTTTTTCACTATTTTTTTAGATAGGTAGAATTTTGATGGTCCAGAATTTTCAGAAAACACTGATTTTTCTACCTATCTAAAAAAATAGTAAAAAAATTCGAAAAAATATAAAATTTTGTTTGCAAGTACATATTCATATGGTTATCACATTGAACGGTTGGATCGACCGTTAAGATTTTAAAAAGTACCATATTGAGCCGCAGTACACTAGCCATCCGTGCTATGCATAGCACCATAGGCTCACTCTTTTACAAATGTGTCCAATACACGATAGATAAAAATGATGCAAGCGGAGAAAGAACTGAAGAACTGATACTGAACTTTACAAACAACTTTATCTGACAAGATTTGGAGTTGAAAGCGTTCCTCTTTTTTTGCTTCGTCTTGTCATGGAATTGAATATGCTCATCTTGATTGACCTCTCACTTATCCGATTTCAATTTTTTTTAATTAACTTCTTAATTTTAATCAAATTTGATAATCTGACTAATAGAAAGCACATCGGTTATAAATCTTTGGACTTTTATCTAGAAATTACCAAAGAAAATTGATTTTTTTTTCTTCGATAAATAGATGGAATCGTACCCTTGGTATGGTTCCACCAAATGCATGTTTCTATGAGTATCAATGATGTGATTTAGGTGTTTATTGGACTTTAAATCCCGTGTTGACGACAGATTCGGTCGAAAACTGATCCTTGTCACATATTTGCCTGAAAGTTACTAGGGTCATGCTGACCATCTAATTTTCGAAGAAAATATAACCATTCCATTTTCTAAAGATTTAATTTTAAGTTTTCTAAATTTTAAGAAAATCTAAATCCTTTATAGTAATTTCAATCTTTCGCCCAATCATGAGCTTCCTTTTACTTCTTTTTCTTTTTAAAAAATTGCCACAATTTCCCAATTGTTTTTTTATGAATTATTGTAAAAAAGGTAAATAGTGTACCAATTAGAGAAAGCGACAAAAGAAAGAGAGCGATACAAACACCTTGAACGACCAATATTTTTCACATGCAAACATTTAAAGTAAAAATTAGTTGACGAGAACTCGCATAATTATTCCTCTTCTTTATTTTATTTGTGTTCTCGTATTATTTTTCTTCTTCCTCGTTTTCCAGCGAGAGAAGCGTAGCGAAAACGCAAAGCGACTGCGTCAGCTGAAGGGAGCTGTCGCACACGTCAGATTGAGAGATGGCGTGGCAGAGGCACATCACATAGATATTATTCGGATATGATGATAATAGGGTGATGGTGCTCGCTTATTACCCGGACCGGATAGGCTACCTCTTTGGCGGTTGTGTAGTCTTACGTGGCCATCTCAATCACCATCAATCAAAATTTCTAATCCATCACTGTCCGTCCGTCGTTTCTTTCAATTATCTTCAGTTAAAAATCCAGTACATGACTACATGTACATTGTACTGTACTACTGTGCATCACCAATTTTTGGCACAAAATTTCGGACCCGGTTCCAAGCAACTTTTTATTTATTATTGTTATTACTTTTCTCAACTGGTCTGCCATAGTTGGAATAGGGCATCTCCGGGATAACTCTAAACTTTTGAATGGAGAAGTGTAAAATTCTGAACCAGCACGAATTTTAAAGCAACCCATTTCTTATTAATACACCTCATCCATCTAAATAGGCAATATTTAAAATCTGATTTGTAAATCCACCGACTCAAAAGTTTATCTCAGATAATACGTTTCCGGAAATGAATCTGCTGTTATTCTAAAAGTTCCTGTTATTTCGATTCCAACGGTTCAAATTTTTTTATATGTGAATCTCAACAAAGAAATTTTTTATGCTCGAATCTTAATAAAAATCAATAATTGAGATAAAAATAACAGATTCATGTCATTTCTTTGAATAACAACATATTCATTTCCTATGTTTCCCTACAGTTGTGCAGTGAGGCAAGTGTTTCTTTTCGGAGGTCTGTATCCTTTGAGTTTTAACTCCGGACAGTCCAAACAGAATTCGGACGAATCTGATCCACATCTGTAATGCACGGGGTCCTTCAATATTTGTGTGAATTTAAATCGGACGGTTTAGATCTAAACTCAAAATTTGAGTTACTCCAAACTTTTTTTTTTTGCAGTCCATTTGTCAGTTTTCCTCTTCGCTGCAGATTGTCACGGATCAGTATTTTCTTTTTCTTTTTCTAACTCCACTTCACCTCTTCGTTCTAAGTGCTTTGTGAAAGAATCAAAGGAACAATGAAAAAAATAACAAAACAGACACGTGAAAAGAAAAAAGAAGGGCAAAACGACACCGACTTTGAAGAGCAGGTGGGTCGAGCGGCTCGGGCTGGATAATTTCTATTTTTTTTACTGTTAATATTTTGTCCACTCCTGATTCAATTTCTGGTTAGGCCACTGTACACAATCAATAATGTTTTAGTGATGTATATAGCGTCGATGAGTATCTTATCCGCCGTGGCTGATAAAAGATGATCCGTCAGATCCACGGGGTAATTAATGTTTCCGTAGTACGATTTTATTTGTTTTATTTTCTACTACGGACCCCACCAACATATTCTTAAATGGTGTTTACAAAATCGAATTTAAATGCACCTTTAATTAGTCATGCACTATTACTATTAGTCATTACATATTGCATCAGTAGTATGCGGATGCATACGTGATAAAATATGTGAATAGTATATGCATATATGTATTTTATATTTTTAGAAATTTACGAACTAAATATAATTTATTAGAAAATTTAAGTCTAAAATAAAAAATATATTAGGAGATAAAAAAATATAATAGCATACCAATATATTTGTAGATTTTATTAATGTTTAAAATCATATGAGTAAGGCTACGGTACTATGTATAGCGCAAATTGATTCATACTATGAATCATTATTTTGTTTTCAAAGTCCAAACAATTTATTTGAACCGTACAACATGATCTTCATAATAAATGTATTTGCCGACTAAAATTTACATTTTATTACAACTCTTTTAATATTTTTTTAGATACGTAGAAAATGGCTTGATCTGAATATTCTAGACCGTTCAAAAGTACTGATTTTCTACCTATTTAAAATATTGTAAAAATAATAAAAAAATATAAATTTAGTCTGCAAGAACATTTTTTATATGAAAATTATATTGAACGATTCAGATCGTATTTTGAAAACAAAAATATTGATTTATTGTACGAACCAATTTGCGCTATGTATGGTACCATAGCCTTACTCAACGCATATAATCAATTTAATGCATAACAAGATCAATTAAAAAATGGAGTATATCATTAAATATGCAACAACATCTATACTCTTTTAGTTGAGAATTAAGTCTTCTCAACGCTCCTCTATGTACTATTATCCAGTGTCATCTGATTTACATCAAGATCCGTACATAACATCAATCAAACGTCTAAAATTTACCTTTCTTGATAGATGAAACTATCAGCATTATAGATAAATTGTAGTATTCCATTATAATACAAACCGTCACATAAACTTGATACATGAATTCCTTGCTTAAATGTAGTGTGATTCGCGCGTTAACTCTTATCATGATAAGAGCTTTGATTTCTCTCCAATTCATGTTTTATTATATCTTTTTGTAGCATTTAAAATCAACAATTTTCAATCGGACAGTTGTAAATGATTGTAGTATTCAAACTATGTATAAAGAGAAGGGTTCCAATACCTCATGTCTTTCATACCTCATCATACGTCATATTTTATATTTTCATTTTTAAAGTCTAAACTGTCGATCCGAGCCGCTCAACATGATATCCATACTAAAATATTCTTGGATGAAACTTTATAATTTTTGAAATTTTTTTACTATTTTTTAAGATAGGTACAAAATCACTGTTTTTTGGACCGTTAAAAAACAATGTTTTTGTACCTATCATAAAAAATAGTAAAAAAATTAAAAAAATTATAAAATTTGGTCTCTAAGCATATTTTAGTATGGATATCATGTTGAGCAATTCGGGTCGACAGTTTGGATTTTGAAAACAAAAATATAAAACATGAGACATAATGAGGTATGAAAAAATGAGGAATTGGAACCCTCCTCATAAAAAAAAATGTCGATTAGTATAATTTATTCAACACTTTTGCATGTTGACCCGGTAAAATTTAATAATAACAGAAAAAAATACAAATAAAATTATCCTAATATTTTAAATGCACACACATAGTTTAATGTTTTAAAGAATACACAAACTGCATATATGAAAAAAATACGTATATATAATTAATCCAAGAGAATGTTCGAAAGATAAAAATTAAAATGGATCTGCATGAGGTAATAAACGATTTGATTCATCATTAAATTCTTAGATTATGATTATCGTTAAAATAAGAGTAATTCTACCATATGTAATTTTTTTTATCGTACATCTATTTGATATCTTTCAAAAAATATTTCCAATAAAACTCCATCATTAAAATCTTAAAATTATTTGATGGAAGATTTTTTGATGATATCAATTAGTTCTACATAAGAATTAGATGTACGTTAAAATTAAAAAAAAATTACAGACATAAGAACTAATATTGATTTCAAATTTACAATAGGTAAATCTGGATATATATATAACAGCTGCGGTGGCATTTAATTTTGGATAACATCAAACTCAAATCACAAAGGTAGACTTTCTAGAGTAGAGCCTCAATCCCTATCTAGCTACAACATTATCCAAGTTGAAAACTAATAGTTTATTAACACTTTTGATAAGGTTAAATGTACAGATATTTTATGATGGAGAGACTCCCATGCAATTGAAAAGGTCCAATAAACCAATCATATGAAGTACTGTCATAAAATATGTGAAAGTCGTGTCTTGTTCATCTAAAAGTGTTGTTATTAATAATTTAATACTATATTTAATGCTTATTTTTTCATCTGTTATAAATTGCGGCACGTAAAGGCACTGCAAACCACACAAAGTAATTTGTGACCTTATATAGATTCATATATGAATATAAATATGGGTATGCAATTTTAGTTTGCAATTTTTAAATCATACCTTAATTATTTCAGAAAATACAAAAAAAGTTTTTATATCTTTAGTTGGATTGTGTATTCATTTTCATGCAATTAAAATATCTTTAGTTGTTACAGTCAATTAATGGTGTTAAATATGGATCGTTGTATATTTTATTTAATACTATAAACGGTGAAAAACTTGCATCAAACTAATCCGTTGTCAATAAATTTTCACAATATTTTAATAGAAATTAGAAACTATATATATATGTGGATATATGGTCTCATAGGCCGTAATTGAAACAGCGAGCCAAAGCCCAACAAAAATAAATATTTTAATAGTTTTAAGAGCTAGTTAATTTTAACATATAATGTTGTGTGGTTAATTATATATTTCAGTCTGGCATTTCAAAAATCTTTTTTTTTTTCAGATTTGACAACATATTCGTGTCCGCGTGTATGCTCTAAATTTTGACATTTGATAAAGACAAATTTCCAAATATATATGTTTAAAACTTTAAGTGCTCAAATTATGCGAGTGTTTGACTAAATGAAGCGTTGCACACATGACACCAACATTCTCCACTAAGTGTCCTTTTGAAACTTTACAGGAAATCCCCAGCAAACAGCATCAAATCATCCAAAACCCATAAAATCCAAATGAAGAAAAGGAAGCGTTTATCTTCGTCCATTGAATAGATTTGACATGAGAAGATTGAAAATTAGTGGGTGAAGAGTACAAGATTTTGCTGCTTGAGAATCAAACACTCGAATCGTATTGTTGACACGCTGTTTATCAAATTTGACTTTCTAGATGAACCAATAGGAAGGGGATTTTTAATAAAATCAAAAGATTTAGAGTTTAGAGTTTAGGGTTTAGGTTTAGATCAAAATTTTGATATTACTATTGATTTTTAAAAAATTCAAAACTTAGCACATTCGCACTGTAGTTATGTGCATGACCTGAGAGTCATGCACACCAATGTGCTGCGAATGAGTTTTTCTCTTTTTCAGTTCAATCTGTGTAAATTTGAGCTGGAAACTCATAACTATCGGACGCATGACCAGAGGTCAAGCGCATAAGCACGGTACGCACATAGTAATCTTTTAATTTTGCATAAAGAAATGATAAAGTATGAATTTTGAGATATTGAGGTGGTAATTAAAAAACTATCGCTATATAAAATCAATGGGGGTACCAACTTAACGTTTCAATATATATATCAAATTTGATTTGGTTAGGTTCAATCTTTTGATGTTATTGATATTAGATGTTGAGTAGATAAATTTAATGCACATGTATAGATACGCGTGAAAACCGCAAATTCTTTCGAGTTTAATGCACTAAAAATATAAGGCAGTTACTACTTACTAGTTAGGCTAGGTTGTCTGACTAGCTCATGATGACATTATTACAACCGATCTCTCTCTAAAAATGGTTGAACGGGGCAAATGAAATCCTTACACGAGTAGTATTAGATAAGGCCGGGTGTTGTCAGTAGCATCATCAGTTGGTCCTGGAACAGACATGATTGGAATTAATTTCACTGTTTTCTTTTGACTATTGTTGTGACCGCTGTGATGTATTGTGGTACCTAGGGAACAATACATGAGATAGGAAATAAATTTGCCATGATTCTTTGGAATTGTAGGGATCCTTTTATTTCATGAGATAAAATCAACTGTTCTGTTCTCCGATTTTTTTTTTTTTTTTTTTACCTCTGAGACAAAAAAAGAATAAATGTTAATTAGGGATAGAGAACTTGTCATGCACACAATGCCGTGTCATATCTTGACTACACTTATAGTAATAGAAGTAATTTAAGAATTATTCTTTCTATCATCTTATTATCTATCTGAATGAAGAACAAAGGTGTTAAAAAATTAATGAATAATTTCTTAATTATTCCAAATAATACAAATAATATGTGTAAAATTAGCATAAATTTAGAGCATCTATATCTCTGAAACTCTTAGAGTTTCTAAATAACTGTTAACTGCTTTTAGAAATTATAGACTCCGGAGTTTCTAAATGTTCACATCCCTGAAACTAATTTTAGAATTTCTAATAAGCCACATCATCAGTAAATTAAAATTGATAAGCCACATCAGCAGTAAATTAAACTAATTTTAGCGAATACAGGCCAATCGTTTTGCCACGTCAGAGTTTATAAATGATTTCTTAATAAGAAATTATTGAGCAAAGTTGCTAAATAAGAAATCCATCTACATTCCTGAAACTGGTTTAGCAACTGCCACGTCAGATTAGAAACTCTAATAGTTTCAGAGACGCAGATGCTCTTATAATTCTTATTGTTTGAGTTCTAAAATATCAATATTTTGTTATAACATATGCATTATAAGAAGATAAATTGTTCTTAATAAATTATCTCTGAATTTTAGAACTATAAAAGAGTAAACTACACAAATGATTTTTTTTTTAAAGTATCGTTAATTTATGATTTTGACCCTTACCGTTTTAAAAGTATCATTTTAGTTCTTAATTTTTTAAATTTAAAATAAATAGTCCTGCCATATTAGTATTATTATGTCACAGTGATACTTATTATAATAAGACGTTTTTATGAAGAAGAAATGTGAAGGTCTAACCTTCATATTCCATTGAAAATGACACAAGTCGTGTCATGAATTTTACAAATAATAAGATATTTTTGAAACTATTTTAATTTATTTATGATGGCACAAATTGATGATAGTATCAGCCGAATTCATATATTTACCATCTTTCAAAAACAAAAACAAAAACAAATAGCCATTTTTTTTAGGGAAATTCAGAATTACCAGGTCCGCAGATATAATCCGCGCAACCAAATTAGTCTGTGCAGATATTTATTTCATTGGATTTCATATATTTTTGGTTGTGCAGATTACACCTATGTCTGCGAAACCAGCCTGTTAGTTGCGCATATATAATCTGCTGACCTGGTAATTATGAAATTTTCCAAAAAAAAAGTGGCTAATTGGTTATTGGGTTTATTTTTATATCAAAAATGGTAAAAAAATTCGGTAGTATCAGTCCTGGATTAGCTACAAATTTATGCTAGAGATAAGATGTATTTTATGCCGTGGATAAAAAAAAATATATATTGGATGTTATGTATTTGTGTATATAACTAGTGAGATCACCAGAAAAGCAAATTAATATTTGGGATCAAATTTGTCACCAATATTCAATTATTTAAATACATATAACATGTATTCAAAACAATTCTAGGTCACTCTTTATTGCGTGATAGATCTAACATTATAAATTTGTAATTTCTACATAGCCACGTCAAATTAGTGGCTATGATATTATTATTTTGGTGTAGAAAGTCAAATGTTCATTTTTTTTTTTTGCAAATAAAAAATGTTCAAATTTCAATATGTGTACTAAAATGATGAGAGAACTTTAAATTCTTATTTCATACATAAGAAAATTTTGCCTAGAATACTGTTATTTTTATTTCCCAGCGTAAGAATTAAGTTGGATTTGACTGGCTTGACCATTGACCAAGCAATCACCAATTCACCACCATGCACCGATGCACCTAAGTTTGTAATTAAGGTTTTGTTGAAACTTGAAAGTAGAGTGGGAAAAATGGCACGGCGGAGCTGGCTCTGTCACGGAACAGCACGGCACACGTATCAGTTACGTGCCGTGACTCGCGTGTTCCGTGCCGTGACCATTCGCGTGCCGTGCTCATCTTTTGAAATTTTGGCACAGCACGACACGACACGTGAAAGATTTAGTCACGGCACGGCACGACACGTAGTCATGCGAGTCACGTGTAATTAGGACCATTAGATATTGATTTTATGGTGAATCTTGAATAAACTAATCTAAATTATGATTAAATGGTCACGTGAGTTATACGAGTCACGTATAGTCACGGCACGTTTAGGCACGGCGTGACTCACGTGGCGTGACCATTCGCGTGCCGTGACCACCCCTTGACATTTTGGTCACGGCACGACACGTGAAAAATTAACTTGATCACGGCACGGCACGTTTTTCCCAATCTACTTGAAAGAGATAATACTTTTTTATTTTTATTTCATGAACGGTGACCACTGATTGCATATGTACGAATTTCAGCATGACGACAAAGGATACAGATTTTCGTAGGTTGAGGTAAGCTTTCTCAATCAAACTAAATTGATCAAACAAGCAAACAAAATACGGATGGGGAACAAAGTGAGGCAGATAATTCCTTGAGACAAGTACACACTTGTGAAATTTGAATCCTTGTAACTTCAATTAATTCCACTTTATAGCTAATCAATCAAGTGATGTATAATATTCAACAATTATATTTGATAAGATTCTCAAACGGTTTTTTCCAACTGCACAATTATGTCATCTAACATCATGATTTGATTATTTTGACCACGCCAGCTTGGGTCCGATGGGTTTCGAGACCGTCCGATACACTTTAAGATTCGTGCGCATGAATTTTAAAGCATACGAGAAAGTTGCGGGCGCAAATTTTAAAGCAGATCGGACGGTCATCGAACCCATCGAACTCACTTTGAGTCCGATGGACATCGGACCCAAATTGACCTCTATTTTGACACATGTCATTTACAGTTGGCGAATATACTGAATTAAATTCTGACTTTTGTCATAGAGGGGAATAATTATAATGTGAGGCTATGATAATATATCATATGGATAATTTTTTATTCATAAAAATTATTATAAAATAAAAAGGGAAAGAGAAAGATGCGGTAAAAAGACCCTGAGAAAATTATTCCGGTCCAAAAAAATTTCTCCAATCCAACTTTTTTTTGTTCCAACCGCTTTGGATCCTATGTGGAGAAATTATTTTGCTATCATGTCCATCTCACCATAAAATATATTAAATTTCTGTTATTTTCTTTCAAATGTAAAATTTGGTCTCCTTGTATATTGCATATGGATATCGTGGTTTACAGTTCAAATCAATTTTTTGAATTTTAAAAATAAAGATATGAATTCATAGCACGAATCAATATGTAATATGTATATTATTATAGCCTCACTCAGAATAGTAATATATTTTATGGTGTGCACCATGTAACAAGATATTGCTTTCAATAATTAAAAGAAAATTAACAGGACGATGTACTTGTATTCATCAAATTTACAGCTCTATTGTGAAGACAAAGCCTAAAAACCTGTAGAATAATAAAACAAAATAACAGAAAACTATTTATAATTAAGGTAGCACAGAGCAATTTAAGCAAATATGTATAAATGGAATTGTACTGTCTATAATAATTGTTAAAATAATAATGTGTAGTCAGAATCTTTGAGCTTTTTAATTTTTAATTTTTTTAATTGTACAACCTAGTTGAGTAGACTGTGTAATCACAGTTTAACTTTTGAAATTCTACTTCAAACTGGGGGCTCAACCAATCTGTTTTAAGCACTAAGTTGAAGAATCCATCAAAGTCAAATTGATCTCGGCCGTTGGATCATTGCGCCAATCGGATTGCAACATCCATACGCGTTGAAGAAACTAAAGTCACATCACATCAACACAATTTTCTATTATAAAATCATCAATGCTTATTTTGGATTAAGTGCTTTCTATTTGACCAATCAAATTCACTTTTACCTTGCACCTACTCGACTCAAAACTTCGTCTAAACAGTTAAATACAGTCCGGATCCTACAAAGTAACTTTGATTTTAAATTTAGATCCGGACCGCTCATTAAGAATTTGGATCAATTTCATTTGAAGTGAAATGTAAATAAAATTAAAAGCTCAGTTACATCACAGGATATGCACTTAGTACGGTCGATGAAATTTCGGTCTCTAAATATATTATGAGAAGAGTTTAAATACTTTTATTTTCTGTGCTTCTATTATACTAAACTTTTTAGAATACAATAACTTAAAATTTAAAACTTAAATTTCAAAATAGAATCATTAAATATAATTATATCATTTTTTATATCCACGCGTAAAAGATCATAATATTTTGAGTTTGTTGGAATAAGTATCAAGAGATTGCAAAATATATCAATGTGGATAAATTCTAAACGTTGATTTTTTAACTTATTGATTCATATAAAATCAAAATATAAAAGTAATAATTTTTATGTACATCTAGAAAAAAAATAATATAGATCACATCTAGCGGTTTTATTTTGATATATAAAATTTAAAATTTTTGTTATTAGAAAATGAAAAATGGAAACATGATGGAAGCATGAACGGAGCTATTCCTAAGATATGGGGGTCAATTGACCCCATTTTTTTTCAAATTTTTTATATTAACATGTGTTTTCTATATAGTTTAGTACAAAATACTATGGATACTATAAAATTGACCCCTATTTACAGTATAAAAGTTTATATAATTGACCCCCATTTATGTTTGACCCCCATAATCTGAAGGTCTGGCTCCTTCTCTAGTGGAGACACAAAAAATAAAGACATTTGAACTCTCCTCATATAATATACTAGATCTTAACATCCGAATTTCGAACACGCGACTTTCCACATGAAGAACATTGCCTTTGTCACTAAACCAAAAACTGATTTCTCCCATCAATTTATTTAATTAATCATAAAATTGTAAACTTTATCTATAAATCCAACATCTAACACTCATTTCTGTAATGTTATCGGTTATAATAGAGGTAAAGAGATATGAAATATAATTTTGAATAATGATTACTTGGTTTGGGTTGCCATGTATTTATAATGTGGTCTATTAGTAGTACATGAAATTGATTTAATTAATAATCTTGAAAATTTACAGTAAATACAATGTTTGTTTTCATCACATCTGAAGGAATATCAAGTAAATTTTTGTCAAAAGAAGAGCATTACTAGTAAATTGGAAAAAAAAAAAAAAAACCCCCACAACTCTATGAAAAAGAAGAACCTGTTTTAGTTAACTTTAACATGATTAGCTCAATAAATAAAACATATGACATGCTTTCGTAACGATAATGGAAACAAATATAAAAAAAGTATCTGTATAAAGATTGATTGTGTGATCCTCAAAATGTTATTAATGATAGTAACATGATAAATTAAATTTACATTCATAAAGTGTATCGTTCCAGCACCTCCTTATTTAATGCTTTCATTTTCAATCGATACGTGTTATATAAAACTATCAAGAGCGCTGTCTATTGATAGGGATTAAGGATACATCATTGTTGATTCTCTGATTGGGTTGTACTTAGTTTTTGTTATTTTTGTAATAAATAGTCTTTCAAACTTTTAATTTGGATATTGTGATTTTTTTCAATCCATGACAATAACACTTTAAAATATTAGTTTCCCTCATAGATATTAGCCGTTGCATGAGCAATCACTTTGAAATAGAACAAAACTATTCGCATTTGCTTTTCTCAAAATAGTAGTGTCTTAAAAAAAATCAATTTCACAAACAACCGAGATTGATATGATTAACATTAATTTCATAAATGCAAGTGGAAGACTATGCAATAAGTATACTAGTTGAAGTTGATCCTGAAAATAAATAATCCTTAAATTTCATTGAGATATTCAATTAAGAGTAATATTATTGGGGGTACTATAGTCATTTTATGGTCAAAATTATTAAGTAGCAAGAGCAAGTCTTACGAATTAAAGGTGACTATCAAAATTAAAAATTTAGAGGACATTTATCACAAGTAAAATATTTAAAGGGATCTCATTTTGTCTTATAAGCTATTATTTAATAAAATTAAGATAAACATTATTAAAAACAAAATGGGTAACCTATTATCATTAAATTATTCTGAATCCCTGTGTTAATCTTAATTTCAAAATATATGTGTTTGGACTTTGGAGAGATGGAGCAAGCAAGACTAAAGATATTTATGTGAGAAATGTAAATGGTACAGCTAAGCACTAAATTTTTCTCATGCAACCTTAGTAAAGATTCTCTTCTCTCCTAATGAATCCAAACAAACAACTTTACATGAATCCAAATGCAACTAACTGGGAGAAAGGTTCTCGCATGGCGCTAACACAAAAGAATAACAAATAATTTTGTCCTTGAAAAACAACAAACAGGCTAGACTAAAAAATGCAAAACACATGCCAGACAGAAGGAAATCACATGTAGCCAACCGCTCCCAAATCGGTGATTAATTGGTTGCTAAGTTAATTTTATAATTAAATAAAAAAAATGCTTCGATTAGTGGAACCGAGTTCCAATTGATAGATCCATCCCACCATCCCACCATGGCCATGGTGAGATTTTCCTCTGCTATATCTTTTTAAAATGAACAATTGGTAGAAGTTATAATTCACATCTTTTCTATGATGTCTACAATATTTCTCGTCAATTAAGAATATAGTAATTTGGATTTTTAGATGGTAATACTATAAATCTTTATAAACGAAGAAATCCAAACATCAGAATAGTAATTTGGATTTTTGGAAACTTTGGAATTAGTAGTTCTATGTTATGTTGATCGAATTTATACACTTTCAAGGGACTAGTATAAAAGTTATATATTGTTGAAATTAAGAGGAAATAACAGCAGATATGGAGGTCTCCAGTAGCGCTAATTTAGAGATGAAAGAGACTGTCCAATCAATGAACTATTTATTTTCTTTGTTACCTTATACCAAAACCAGCATTTCAAATATAAGCTCAATAAAATTAAAAATTAAAAACTATATAAGCTACCAAGACTTTATTGAGATGAGAGATATCTTCCGAGCGGTAGCAGTAGCACATACAAGTCTCCATTGATCAAATCATTAGTGGACCATATACAGCATCAAAATTAGAACACAACGAAGATAGTGCATTTATTGTTCGCAAATTGAAACAGTAACATGCTACCAACTAACTGGGGTTTCTTTTCCCAAAAAAAAAAAAAAAGAATTTAACATAATACAACAAAATACAACAAATCCTTAGGCTTGTTTGGAAGCAAAAGATACATGACAATGGAAAAAGTTTTGCCAAATTTGAGCCCGGTTTAAAAGAGGTAAAAAAAAGAAAAGAAAAATCACCTAGCCTAAGGATACCCCTGAACCCGAACAGATAAATAAAATGAGATGGATAATAATAACAGAAATAAAAGCTCATAAAAAGGTAAATAAATTGGAAAAAGGCATAAAACTAATAAAAAAACTACACGGACCATATTTGACATGCCTCCATGCCTCTGATTCGCGGGGGAAATTTGCAATTAATGTTCTAACCTCCGAATCGCCTCGTTGATCTTTCTTCCCTTGATCGAACACTTTGATGATGCAACCGAAATCGATCCAGATCAGCCTACCTTGGTACGAGCAACATCTCCAGAGGGCTTACAAGATCTTAACAAAAGTTGGTGCATCAGTCCGGGGCCCGGCAAGAGACCGGTACAAGTACAACTTCTCAACCATTTCCGTCTCCTCTCCTTCTTCTTCCTCAAGCGAAGCCCAATCTCTAATCACCTCCACCACCAAATTGGGCTTATCTCGAGCGACTTCTCTACATCCCCTCATCGACAAATTGCACGAGGACATCCACAAAAACCTCATGTTGTAATAAAACGGTAGGCCGGAAATCAACGATGTGTCACCAAATGGGCTGTCCCTAATTTCCAACTTTTGCAGCCTTGTACACCCTTCGAGAACATATCTTAACCCCAAATCACTATCACCAGCAAAGGCAACTGACAATGTCCGGACCAACTTACCGTACCGGCCAATGTACTCGAAAGCCTTATCAGTCAGCAAACCTGAAACCGACAAACGAGTCAGCTTCTTGCAGTTCATGACAATGGCCCCAAAACCCGCATCCATAGGCTCGCCAGTGGTTCGATCGGGCCGGTGTCGGCCCATTATGCAGAGACGGAAGACAACCAAATCAGGGCAGTTTTTGGACATGGTAATCACAGCTGCATTTGTCATGCGTTGACAGAAGAAGAGAATTGAACGCAGCTTGCGGCAGCCCTCGGAGATGAGTTGCAGCCCGATGTCTGACACAGAGCCATCCGAGTCTTCGGTTGCATCCAGAGGGAAGACTCGTAGCTCCCGTAAATTGCGACATGTTTCAGCTACTGCTCGGAGACCTTCGTCCCCTACCGTGTCAAGTACCTGAATAAAAGAGGATGTAAGTTTGCTCTCTTTTAATGTGAATTTGAAAAAGAAATAGACTTCCCACGTCCAGCTTTATTGGGAAATTAATAAAAATTTTGAGGAAAAGAGGCAAGACCCAATATTAGAACACATTGAAAAAAAAAAACAAGTATATGTCAGGCACTGAAGATCTAACAACTGTACATTGTTGCAAGCAATCAAGTGTCTCAGATAAGCCTGTTCAAATATAGAATACAGTGTAGGGGCTCAATCAGGATACACAAAATACCAACTCCATTTCCTAATAAAGCTACCAAAAATGCTTGTCAGACAAACAGCACTGGAGATTGCAAATATTCGCACAAGAATTGCCATTATTACGTTATCCTTTTGTTGAGTGCAGTCTGCACTTTCATCAAAAGAGACTAGATGTTATACAGCTGAGCAGGCCGCGCCCATAATAGATACTTACTACCACGGGAGAAATTAGATAAATTCTGAAAAATACTATCAAAAGAAAGATCAGTGGTTATAAATTAATCACAAATAACACCAGTTACATACCCAGAATGTCTGTAGATTATGGCACTGACGGATTACTGGAATAAGTTCTTCAGCAGTCAGATTCGCATAGCTAAAATTAAGCGAAGTCAAATTGGCACAGACTGAATAGATGGAGGGTAGAAACTCCGATTCAATATCACGGAAGCCCGACAGGCAAACTAGGGATTTAGAAGCCCCGAAAGCGGATACTAAATCGAGGTTTGGATCAACCTCACCAAAACCAGCCTCGGACCGAAACGTGCCAGTACCAAGATGTGTCAGCTGCGGGGCCCGTGCCATGAGCCGGCGAAGCTGCTCGAGGGCCACATGATGGTTCACACGGAGCTGCCGTAGAGACGGTGATCTCGCCACAAGGCGCTCCAAAGCCTCAAAATTAAAGGGGCAACCCACGCAATCAAAAACCAGAGATTCAAGAGACGTTGTTGTTTCTGGAAATTTTGAAATCCAATCCACCACCTCATCCTCTTCATCCTCCACATAGTCCTCTATCAGATCTAAAACACGTAGATGCCTGAAAAAAGAAATCAACTTTCAAAAAATTGTATTTCAGAAAATAAATCAACGTGCAGTGTTTCACTTTCACTATACAATACCTGCATCTCTCAGCAATTACCGCCAGACCAAGTGTGCTAAACCCCTCGCAACAAATCAAAATGAGGTCTTTGAACAGAGGTAAACTGTCAGCTATAATCGTCAGATCGTTGTCAGTAACAGACATGCGCTTGAGGCAGATGCGCTCGAGGTTTCGGTACGCGGCTCCGAGTGACTTCACCCAGGGATGGAAGTTTGCACCCCATCCATGAGGCACGAGGTTGAAATCAGCAAACCGAGGCTTCCCCTTGAGCACAACTGACTTGATTGATCGAAACCTCTCTATGGCACGGTGTGGTGTCACCGCATAGCAGTTGCCAATGAAAAGCTCACGCCGAGTCTGAGCCTCAGCTCGGTACCACGACCGGCACACAGCCGATGCGGCGTTGCGGTCCCGCCTGGAAGTAAGAAACTCTAGAACGTTCTCTAAGACATTCTCCAAGACCTGGTCAGAGAAAGGAGGTGGAGAGTCACCGACAGGTGGGCCCGGACCAGAATCAGAGTCGTCGGAGCGGATTTTAGAGAGATCAGGGGCCCAGCGAGCACGCTCGCCAGTTTCATCGTCCTCTGACATGTCAGAGATCTCCTCTCTCATGAGAGGAGGAGGTCGGGGGGGAAGAGGGTCAGAGGAAGATTGAAAGATTTAGATTTGAGATTTAGGGTTAGCGATCAAAGAGGAGGAGGGAGGTAGCGGCCATGTGAGGCCAAACAAATAAAAATTAGGATGAATTAAATAATGATTAGATCTGAGGAGGAGGGGGTGCTGGGGTGGGAAGAAAGCATATTTTTATTTTCTTTGAAGAGGTGGGAAGGAGATGAGATGAGGTGAGGTAGAGAGACTGAGGCCTGAGGGAGTGGTGATTTGTATATTTGCTTAAAATTATTTGGCTTTTATTAGTTTAATATTTTGTGATAGTTTAACAAAGGAGTTAATTTATGTATTTTTGTTGGGTCAGTGTCACTCTATATCTGGTCTGTGGCAATGTGGCATTGGGATTCTACACACAAGCACCTCTCACACACACTCTCTCTCTTCTCTCACTAGGCTGGCACTGTGCAAAGGACCGCTGGACGGTAGGAGGTAGCCCCTCTTTCTTCCGGGCTCTATCATGTATCTTCTCCTGCATTTTTCTAAACTATTATATTTTCATGCTCAAGCCCTCTTGCTTCAATATTTTTTTATAATTTTTACAAAATATTCGTGCGTGACACAGATAATTTGCTAAGTTTCTTACCAGACAACATTACTGCCGATTTTTTTAAATACTTTAAAAAATATAAAAAATACTCTCAATTTTAAAAAAAATTTGAAAAACACCCTGACCGCGCCCTATGAGGCGTCCAGCCTCAATACCAAGCCACCTTTAGTGAGACAGTTTGCTTCCAGATCAGACCATTCCTCAGTGGAGCAGTTTGGTTTTGCCTATAAATTGGGGGTACCCCTCCCGTTTTGGGTCTGGATCCCCTAAAGTAACTCAATCTTTGGATTTTGGATTGAGACCGTCCGATTCGAATTTGTCGCTCGAGATCATCTTGGCATTCGAATTCGTCGTCGGAATGTGTGCGCTCACTTCGGGAATGAATTTTCGCGGATTCGAATCGGATGGTCTTGATCCAAAACCCAAAGATTGGGTTACTTCACTGGATCCGAATTCTCACGTTTTTGCCTCATCCCATTTCAAAATTTCACTCCCTCTCTCCTCTTTTTCTCTCTTTCTCAAGCAATTTGCCTCTGTTTTTGCATGTAAGTCCTTCAATTTTTTTTGTTTATATTTTTAGTCCAAAATTATTTATAAATTACTAGTAATTAATATAAATTGTTACAAATTATTTAGAAATTGTCCAAAATTATTTACAAATTGTTAGAAATTGTTTAGTAATTAATATAAATTATTAGAAATTTTTTATAAATTGTCCAAAATTGTTTAGAAATTGTTAGAAATTGTTTAAAATTAATATAAATTGTTAGCAATTATTTTGAAATTGTCCAAAAATGTTTAGAATTAATAATAATTGTTTAGAAATTGTATTATTAATTATTTTTATTTTAGTTTTCAATAATAATTTTTATAGCACATCGGTTGAACAAATTTATGAAACAATATATTATACAATAACTTATAACAAAATTTAACAACAAAAATTGTAACATAAATATAGCAGCATTTTCAAAAAAAAATTATATATCAAACCGCCCCACTGAGGAGCGGTCAGGGCATTTTTCAAATTTTCTGAAAATCGAAGGTATTTTTGATATTTTTTTGGGTATTTAAAAAAAAAATCAGACATTACTGTCTGCAGAAACATTTTAAAATAAAAGGGATTTTCATAATAAAGAAGGAACTTTTGTAAAATTATTATACTAGTAAAAACGAGTCTCAATTTATATTTGCAGGAAGTAAATTTGTAAACACAATGGGCACCCAAATGCCATGCCGAGATATCAGGATCGGATACGTGTTATAATTGATTTTATTTATTTTCATTTTTTTTTTTGTAGTTTTACGTAATTTTTTACATAGTTTAATACTATGAATACTATAAAATTGATCGACATACACAGTATAAATTTTTATATAATTAATTAACTAACATTTGTGTTTGATCCTTACAATTTAAAAATATAGCTCCACCCTTTATATCACGTGACGTGATGTTAAAAGTGCATATTCAGAAATTGATTTTGTAAGGCACAACCCAACTACGTAAGTACGTATCAAGAACGAATGCGAGTCGTATAAACATGACACGGACACGTTTAAATACCGTGTGAACTTTTGTAACGTTTCGTTTATCATTTATTGTTAATTCAGATTATTTATTTTTTGTAAATTTTTGGCGAAAAAAGATGTATTGAAGTTATCGCATTAACACTCGGCAGAGAACATGTGTGACACTTCGTCTGTATCTTTGTTTATTTTTTGTTGGACTCGTATAAACACGGCACGAAAGATGTATCGAACTTTTCATTATATTTGTAATTCCGTAGGTTCATAGAAAGCAGATGTTACTCTGTTTGATATGTCAGGTTAGAGATAAAATTTAATTTATATATACAATTTTCCATTGTCTTAATTAATCGCCAAAAAGGATGAATAGACGAGTTATAGTACGGAGTTACCCAAGGTTTGGTTGTTTTTTTTGTCTAACTAACTTGACCATAAATTAAGTGAAAAATCATGAGATACATTATCAACTTCAATCAAAATTTGGAGATTCGTAACATTAACTTATATTTCTACTTTCTTAATATTTTATTATATATTTGTAGGAGCCAAAATATTTGAATATTCTAGAAAGAGACTACAAATATATCTATCAAAAACATCGTTTTTGTACTGCATCAAACATTATAGAAAATTCATACGACCTCCTTGTTTATCTATAAATATATATATAGAGAGGTTGGCTAATATTAAAACGTTTGTTCCTAGGCTGTGAAACAAATGCTTCGGTTTTTACATTTTCAAAGTCCAAATAGTCGATCCAAACCGTTCAACATTCAATATCTTAAAATGTACTTGAAGACCAAATTTTACATTTTTTAGAATTTTTTTACTATTTATTAAGCCAGTTTTAAAATCGCTGTTTTCAATGATCCATAAATTTTTCATTGTTTATTAAAATCAACAATTTTAAAACTGGCTTAATAAATAGTACAAAAATTTCAAAAAATGTAAAATTTTGTCTCCAAACACCTTTTAATATAGAGATCACATCTAACGTTTGGACTTTGAAAATCGGAAAACCAATTGGTTGCACCACGGCTCCGGAACAAACATTTTGATATTAGCCAACCTATATATATATATATATATATAGAGTATGGCTAATGTGCTTCCTCTAGAACTTCGGCCTCGTGCTTCCGGGGGCATATCTTAGTGTTTGATGTTCAAACAACAAATTCAAACCGTTAGATGTTCAATCTATATTAAAATGTACTTGGAGACCAAATTTTATATTTTTTGAAATTTTTTTACTATTTATTAAGCCACTTTGAAAATTCCAGATCCGGGTGAACAGTAAAAACAGTCTGGACCATATGATCTGGAATTTTCAAAGTGGCTTAATAAATAGTAAAAAAATTCCAAAAAATGTAAAATTTGGTCTCCAAGTACATTTTAATATAGATTGAACATCTAACGGTTTGAATTTGTTGTTTGAACATCAAACACTAAGATATGCCCCCGGAAGCACGAGGCCGAAGTTCTAGAGGAAGCACATTAGCCATACTCTATATATATATATATATAGAGACTGGCTAATGTAATAACGTTAGAACTTCGGCCGAAGTTATAACGGGTCACTTTTTGCAATTTCAAAATCCAAACAACCCATCCGAACCGTTCAACATGTTCTCTATATTGAAATGTGCTTGGAGACCAAATTTTACATTTTTTGGAATTTTTTTGCTATTTATTAAGCCACTTTGAAAATTCTGATCCGGTGGTCCAGAAAATTTGGCTGTTTTTTACTGTTCACCGTTGGATCAGAAACTTTCAAAGTGGCTTAATAAATAGCAAAAAAATTCCAAAAAATGTAAAATTTGGTCTCCAAGCACATTTCAATATAGAGAACATGTTGAACGGTTCGGATGGGTTGTTTGGATTTTGAAATTGCAAAAAGTGACCCGTTATAACTTCGGCCGAAGTTCTAACGTTATTACATTAGCCAGTCTCTATATATATATATATATATGAGTATGGCTAATGTGCTTCCTCTAGAACTTCGGCCTCGTGCTTCCGGAGACATATCTTAGTGTTTGATGTTCAAACAACAAATTCAAACCGCTAGATGTTCAATCTATATTAAAATGTACTTGGAGACCAAATTTTACATTTTTTGAAATTTTTTTACTATTTATTAAGCTGGTTTGAAAACCACTGTTTTCAATGGTGCAGAAATTTAATAAAAACAACGGTTTTCAACCCAGCTTAATAAATAGTAAAAAAATTCCAAAAAATGTAAAATTTGGTCTCCAAGTACATTTTAATATAGATTGAATATCTAATGGTTTGGATTTGTTGTTTGAATATCAAATACTAAGATATGCCCCCGTAAGCACCTCGCCGAAATGCTTCCGGAAGCAAATTAGCCATACTATATATATATATATATATATATATATATAGGAGTTGGCTACGGTGCTATGCATAGCATAGAGGGCCTCCGTGCTACGGCTCAATATTTGAGTTTTCAAAATCCTAACGGTCGATCCGAACCGTTCAACATGATCTCCATATGAATATGTATTTGCAAACCAAATTTTACATTTTTTAGAATTTGTTTACTATTTTTTAGATAGGTAGAAAAACACTTGATCTAAATGGTACAAAATTTTCAGATTAAGTGATTTTCTACCTATCTAAAAAAATAGTAAAAAAATTCTAAAAAATGTAAAATTTGATTTGCAAGTACATATTCATATGGAGATCATGTTGAATAGTTCGGATCGACCGTTAGGATTTCGAAAACTCAAATATTGAGCCGTAGCACGGAGGCCCTCTATGCTATGCATAGCACCGTAGCCAACTCCTATATATATATATATATATATATATATATAGTATGGCTAATTTGCTTCCGGAAGCATTTCGGCGAGGTGCTTACGGGGGCATATCTTAGTATTTGATATTCAAACAACAAATCCAAACCATTAGATATTCAATCTATATTAAAATGTACTTGGAGACCAAATTTTACATTTTTTGAAATTTTTTTACTATTTATTAAGCTGGTTTGAAAACCACTGTTTTCAATGGTGCAGAAATTTAATAAAAACAACGGTTTTCAACCCAGCTTAATAAATAGTAAAAAAATTCCAAAAAATGTAAAATTTGGTCTCCAAGTACATTTTAATATAGATTGAATATCTAATGGTTTGGATTTGTTGTTTGAATATCAAATACTAAGATATGCCCCCGTAAGCACCTCGCCGAAATGCTTCCGGAAGCAAATTAGCCATACTATATATATATATATATATATATATATATAGGAGTTGGCTACGGTGCTATGCATAGCATAGAGGGCCTCCGTGCTACGGCTCAATATTTGAGTTTTCGAAATCCTAACGGTCGATCCGAACTATTCAACATGATCTCCATATGAATATGTACTTGCAAATCAAATTTTACATTTTTTAGAATTTTTTTACTATTTTTTTAGATAGGTAGAAAATCACTTAATCTGAAAATTTTGTACCATTTAGATCAAGTGTTTTTCTACCTATCTAAAAAATAGTAAACAAATTCTAAAAAATGTAAAATTTGGTTTGCAAATACATATTCATATGGAGATCATGTTGAACGGTTCGGATCGACCGTTAGGATTTTGAAAACTCAAATATTGAGCCGTAGCACGGAGGCCCTCTATGCTATGCATAGCATATTAGCAATTTCTTATATATATATATATATATATATATATTTAAAAAAAAAATCTTGACCGTGGTTGCTAAGTCTTGTATATTTATAAATAGATATGTTATTTTTTTAGTAAAGGACTATGGAATATCTCAGTATCTTTTAGATGCTATTTTCGAAAATTGAACATGCGATCTTTTCATAGAGATACAGACCTCGTACCACTGCATTAAGCATATGATTTAAAGAGAATTAGAGATGTTTTAGCGATACTGGTACAAATAGTCAAAGTGACAAACTAGTTAATTAGGAAGTTAGTTACAAGAGTTTGTTAGAAATTAATGTGTATAGTTGTAATGTCTATATTAAGGCCGCCACTGTAAATTGTGAAGAAACAACAAAGATAAATGAAAATCATTTCTTCCATGAATTCTCTTGCTCAATAATTCACATGATTTAGAAGAATAATAGGAAATTTGAGTATTTTTGGCGAGATGATCCAAAACTGGCAGAGATGTATGACCCAGCTGATGATGCCAGAGGTCTCTAGTAGACACTTCACTCACAAAACAGTGTTGAAAAGGTAGATAATAGAGGCCTTGAGAGATTCCACCTTCAAGGAGCACTGCTTGGGTCTTGGGGTCCTTAATCACACAACCAAATTTGTTAAATTCTACAATGACATTATTATCTTGAGTAAGGCGGGAAATGCTAATAAGTCTTTTGGTCATCTAAGGAACATGCAAAACACCACCAAGATGTAACAGTTTGGTTATACAAGCAAGATGAGAAGAACCGGTATCATAAACCGTCAAGCCATGACCATTACCAATTCGAACAACAGAATTACCTTCATGAGGCTGATAGTCAGTAAGGCAATTCAGATCAAGAGTGATGTGTGAGGACGCGCCTGAATCAAGAAACCAATCAGCAGTGGGAGAGGTGGTTGGCTAATTATCGCCGCTCCACCACTGGATATTGTGTATTTTTTGGAGATTCTTTGATTTCGTGGTCTTCCAAAAAGCAGTCCATTGTTGTCCGGTCTAGTACTGAGGCTGAATACCGTGCACTTGCGTCCGCTGCTGCTGAAGTAGTTTGGCTCCAGTCTCTTCTAAAAGAACTGATTTCTGATCCTGTGTCAACCCCAGTCTTATGGTGTGACAATTTAGGGGCAACTTTCTTGGCTGCTAATTCATCATGCTCGCACTAAGCATATTGAGGTGGATATACATTTCATTCGTGATTTGGTGGCTTCCAAGCGTATACTTGTTCGTTTCATGTCCTCACAAGACCAGATTGCTGAAATGAATGTATATATATTTGTGAAATGACAAGTTGTGTGTTCTTCCTAGCCCTCAGGGTTTGAGGGAGGTGTTAGCGATACTGGTACAAATAGTCAAAGTGACAAACCAGTTAGTTAGGACATTAGTTACAAGAATTTGTTAGAAATTAATATTTACTATTATAATGCCTATATAAAGGCCACCACTATAAATTGTAAAGAAACAACAGAGATAAATGAAATAATTTCTTCTATGAATTCTCTTGCTCAATAATTCACAAGATGTCATTTAACATTTGAGATCAAGCTTTTGAGTGATTAGAAGCCATGAGTAATCGGATCCTCTCCAAGAGCGTGAGGAAATGATCGTGGGAGGTGATCATTTTCATGTGTATGAAAAGATCGAGATGAATTGGTGTTATAATGTTGAGTGTTAATTAGTTGTATGATGCACTAGTCTTGTGATGATAAAATGTATTTGTCATATTAACGTTTTCATTGGTAAAGGTAAACTCATGCGAATGAGAAATAAAGCGAGAGGAAGAGAGCGAGCTAACAAAGTTTGTAAAAAGTTACTCTGAACTAATATAGCCAAATTTGTTGGTCATCCATGCCTGAAAATTATATCCTAAGTTTTTGAAGATTCAAGATGTGATCTATATTATCATAAGGAAAAAAATATCTTGTAATTTTGAATCAATTGCTTCTCAAACCAAGTACAATAAATGCTATTGACCGTGATAATTAAAGAAAACCTTTTAATTATGCTAATTAAAGCGATTGTTGACTCTTAACATAAGTTCATACAACAAATACAGATGACAATTTATTTTGTTGTTTGGAGAGAAAGGTGCAGAGAGTATTCAGAGATGAAATAAAATCGATGAGCATACATTTTGAAATTGTTCAAGATTAATTTCACAGATTGGTAAAGAAGGGAATTGCAAAATAATATTAACATAAGTAGTGCAAACTAGATCAATTTTTTTTTTCCTTTTTGTTTTTTGTATCTTAATTATCTTTTGTAAACCTCGACACTTCTTGTGATTTTATCAATGAAATTTGAAGATTAATCTCTATTTTTTTTTTCGAAAAGAAAACTCGCCGGTATGATAGATTTAAGGCTAAATTGCTTATTTTTTATAATAGAAAGTTTGAGGGAGTCTGAAAAGTCTTTTTAAGAAAATAATAATAAAAAAAGTCTTTTGAAATGAAGGTGTGCATGGAGGAATGATTTTGATCAAATTAACAAGTGTTTTAATTATTGAAGAAAGTTTGATATTTATAGGTAGGCAATAAGAATATAATATTTAAAAGAAGAATGCAAATGTCCACAAGTGAAGAAATTGACTATTTTTCGTCCGGTGCACTGGCGTTATCTGTCACGCACGAAAAAGATAAATTTTGTACATGTGAAAGATGAATCATGCACGGATTTTAAAGAAAAAAAAAAAAGTAAATCATGTCTTGGACGTAGGGCTGTGAATGGCATCTTTTTATCCGTTTATCCGATCCGTACCGTATTCAATAAAATGAATATGGGTAAGTTTTTTTTTCCGTAAATTTATCTGGTACGGGTACAGGTAAAGATTTTTTTTTGTTATCTAAACAGGTAAGGGTACGGGTAAAACATATTCCGTACCCTTACCGATCGAGTAATTATAAAAAAAATTATATATATTAATGAGCAATTAACATTAATTCTTCAACTATTCTTGATAGTTGTGTTGCGCTTAATTAACTAATAAAGCATGTAAATAAATTTTAGCAAATCTCAATAAAGTTTAGACCTTTTAAACACGTATATATATATATTTGTGAAATGAATGTGTTTTAATTTATTATTTAGTAAATAATATTTTTCTTATTATAATAGCATTACCCTTTATTTATCCACTACCGTTTCGTAATCCGATAACCATAACGGGTAATGATAGAGTAGGGTAAGGTAAGGTTAGGGTATGGGTAATGACAATTTGTAACGGATACGAGTATGAAAATGATTCCACCCGACTCTTACCGTACCCGTTGACACCCCTACTTGGACGAAAGGGATCTGTATCTTCTCAAGTATCTGACTCAACACAATGGAAACTGACGATTCAAATTTACTCTCAGCCGGTGGCTATTCGGAATGGCGTAGAGCCAATATTATTTGTGCTTTGAGATTCGTACCAAGTTAAAAGACAGATCCTGGACCGCCCGTTTCAATTGTACTCAGTCAGATAACCTGAGGGGATGTGAATTCAGACAAAAGATAGACGATAATTACCAATCCTCATCTGTAAAATAGACATAATGCGTTATAAGGTAAATATTTTGACATAGCAATTTTCGATTCAATTATACTCAGTCAAGTAATCTGAGGGGATGTGAATTTGAAGAAAAGATGGACGATAATTACCGATCCTCATCTGTAAAATAGACATAATGCGTTATAAGGTAAATATTTTGACATAGCAATTTTCGATTCAATTATACTCAGTCAGGTAACTGAGGGGATGTGAATTTGGAGAAAAGATGGACGATAATTACCAATCCTCATCTGTAAAATAGACATAATGCGTTATAAGGTAAATATTTTGACATAGCAGTTTTCGATTCATGCAAAGCACAAATTATAGGTAGCGCTGATTTGACTATATTATTTGTACGCTACATGAACTAAAAAAATGCTCAATTAAAATCTTTACCCCGTTATAAAGCATTGTGTGTGCGTTATAACAACCTAACTCGATTTAGTATATTGCTCATGCAACATGCTCAAACAATTATAACCATATATATAGTGCTTTGAGAATATAAAATTTAGCCATTTTTTACCATTACAGCACGATTATGAAAATTTTCAAATTATAAATTTTTTATGCATATTCAGTCGGTCTGTGTTGCTTTGAGATCCGTGCAAACTCAATGTCAATTGTAAAAAATTCTCTATAAACATGGAATGTAGATCTTCATGAGAAGCATCTCACATGCATGGAAGAAGAAGAAAACAATAGTTTCCAGGTCATGATATAATTCTCGTCCATCCTTCCTTGTCTATTGTGGTATGTAATAGGAAACGATTAAGGTTTTAAAATTTCTTTTCCCTAATTGGTTTCTAATGAGGATTGAAAACTAGGTGGGTGAGATGACGGATTCGTATCCTTTGCATTAACTAAAAAAAATCTTTTGAGTTAATACATTTGAACCGTATGATCCACTTTATGATCCGTGTAAATTAGATTCACACTAAAATTAAAGAGCCTCTGCATTATAAGCTAGAACCGAATTGGCTCCGTTTAAAACAGACGGCTGAGATGAATTAACACAAAATATGCTCTTTTGGGTTAATGCAGACGATGCGGACTCGTAGATGACTGCATGGCAGTATGAAATCCATTTTCAAAGTACTGTTCACAGTAGACTTAGATGTGCTGTAACATTAAAATTTAAAAGTACATTGTTATCACATAAAAAAAAATGAAAACGGAGAGAGACTAAAGCAGTTCGTCTTTTTCGATTTTCATTTTTATACTCTGTACGACGCGCCTGATCATCCAATTGTACACGTCAACAGTTCCCATTTTCCATTTTCTTGGCACCGTGCCACCAACAGCTCCTTTCTTTCTTCTTTTCTCACCTTTTTTTTTTGTGCTTTCTCATGATCGCACTTGGTAGACACTCACAACACACGCACACGGCACACACCTCTAACCCAGTTTATAAAAATTAATAAAAGTAATTGTGGTGAGGCGGGGTGCAAATTGGAGGGAATTAACATAATTGTGGAAGCGGGTCCCAGTAAACAGTGGAAAAGTGGTGGGGGGCTGGTAAAAAAGCGAGTCACTGAGACCCACTTTTCCCGACCCTTTTGGATTTACTTCTACTGTTCTTTCTCTGCCACGCCTATTCATTGATTTGGATTCGGTCACAAGTCCCACCCTTCCCGTAAATAAATGCGTGCTCCAGGTGTACATGTCAGAGATTGTTTTGACCAATCAGAGACGATTTCTAATACAGACGAGCTGTTCCGGAGAAGTGGACTGTGCGTAGTTAAGATATGATACCACTTTCTACTATTGGAGAAATAATTGCCTTCAATACCTGATCTATATCTATCATCTTATCCTGAGGTATCTGCGAGTATATTCCAGTCTCTCCATTTTATTAATACTGGAAATGTCCATTGGTACTTCTGGTAGGGAAGGGAAGGGACACCTCCAATTAACTGGGCCTTTGTGGTGGGCCTAACTAAAAAACCAAAATCATGATTTTTACCTATTGGCTATTGAATGTCTCTTTGACTAAAAATATTTCCCCTTTGACCAGTAATTGAGCATTTGAGCTGGGATTGAAATACTATCAACGAAACCTGAAAATTTGTAAATAAGAATTCAAGTATTATTTTATATGTTTATATCAATATAGCGATCACATAGAAAAATATACAATTGTAATAATGGAGTCACATTTCACATATTTATGAGGGTCGAATATAATATTCTAAAAAAATTTCATACATAGCAACTAATATATAAAAAATATCCATACAATTACAGAAAATAATGGAAAAGATTGATTCCCCATTTTTTATTACCAAATATGCCAATACTCTTTGAGAAACTTATTTAGTTAGTTATTGATCTGTTCTACTGATATATATTTAACTTCAATATAAGATGGCTCATTTTGGGATTGAGAATTTTTTAAATGAAAATAATGCTGCATTATCATCAACCTTGTAATATATTATCTTTTAAGTAAATTATTTTCACGGAGAATTGCTACTTTTATATTAAGTACAATCTAGCTTATCCAAAATGTCTTATTCATATATATAGTTGCAAGCCCACTAATATAATTGGCATATGAGTGGATGCAATCTCCTGTATATATACATGGTGCTGCATCGCTTGGAACCCCTCTCTCTCTTCTAAACCTACCACTTTATTTTTTTATAAAATACATCCTGACAAAGTGATTTGACGGATTTTAAAATTTAATTGGTCTGATACTGCTGATGATTATGAAAACTAATCTTGTTGATTATAACTGTCAGACATTAAAATTTTAAGCTGACCAACGGTGCACCATTGATGATGAATACTGGACAATTTTAGTAATAAGTGAAATATATATTAATAGAACACTAAATTTAATCTATTCGGCTGGCTATATATATATATAATGGATGTACCAGATTAAAGCTATGCAAAATAAATTAGTCATCTTCCTACTTATCAAGGATTATACATAAAAGCTATGACATCTAATGTCTCTGTAACATAAAGGAGGGTCAAGGGACAGAAACTTATAAAGATGAAAATATCATCTCTATGTAAGTTATAAATCTTATTTCCAGCAAGTTTGCATCAACGTAATATACTAATGTGCATTGGCACGATATATTAGTGTGGATTAACGTAATAGATTGATGTTTATTGGCGTACTACATTGGTGTGCATTGACATAATTAATACATCAGCGTGCATTGATGTAATAGACTAGTTTGCGTTGGCCTTATATATATATAAGATGTGCATCTTAAGAAAGTATAATGAATGCATCAGCTACATCAGTAAATCATTTACGCGAGAAATTATTTTGTTCAAGGTTCTAATTAAAATTTATTTAGGTTAATTAAGTATAAAGCAAAACTTCCATTAATAATTCAGAACTTTGTATTATTTACCCCCAACCACAGTGTAGTTGAAATTAAACAGGGTAATAAAAAATGAAGATCCTATGAAGATTTAGCATGATCACAAGCATGCATATTTTAATATATATTAGGTAATATAACTACGAGATTAAACTAAATAAAATTGAAGTTTGTTTATGAGTATATATTCTAGCCGTTTGTAACTGTGTGAAAAGCATTTATTTGGAAGGAAACGTGTTGTCACATATCAATTGATAATTTTAAGGAGTCAACATATTTATTTCATTAAAAAATACATGATACCACGATAGTGAGATATATGATCCGGCAACAAATAAGATAATATAATATAATCAATTAAAGTCTGCAAAACATGGACACCCAAATAAAGAAAACAAGTTGAACAAAACAAAGTCTTCAAATAGCCAACCCAACAACAAATTTGTAGGATATATACATAGTTAATAGCCCTGTTTTGCATAATACAAATCCAACTTGTTACTTGTGAACTTGATATGGTATGAATTGAAAACACTGTGTAGGTTGTCATTATGGGTGGTCCGGACTCCGGAGAAGAGTGGTCCATCCATAGGTGGATATCCGTACAGAAGCCCATCCTTACAAATAGACTCGAGTAGACAGTACAGTACCTTTACATTATACCTGGGCGGTGGGCGCTACCTCCTCGGCCTTTTTTTCTCTTTTTTGTAGCCTCCCAAGTCCCAACCCACCCAGCCCAAATAATCTCCATTTCCAGCTTTCTATCTCCTCGTCACCAACCTGAGAAATTCTACGTCAACAGTAGGAATTCACATCACCTCAGGTTACCTGAGTCAAACAAATTATGATTGGACGGTTCTTTTAATATGGCACGAATCTCAAAACAGACTCCCTACAGTCTCCATAGGCACCGGATTGAGTTTGGCCCAGATAGAATTAATCTGGACCGTCCGTTTCAATTTGCTTGAGTCAGATACTTGGGAGGATACGGATCCCAAGAGTAGAGTATCAGATAAACGGCGATTTGTGCTTTTCGTATAATATTTTTCAAAATAAGAGAAATAAAGAAAAAAAAATATAACTAGTTTGTCTTTACTTGTATAAATATATATCTATATAAATAGAATTTTATCTTTTATTAATTACTCTATCCTAGAATAGTGTGTATGAAATAGTTTTTATTTGCATCTTTACCCGTATTTTTACATGTCAAGTTAACAATTCTTTTAACATTTTATTTGTATCCAATAAACTAAATGAGAAAATAAATTTGTCAATACATGTCTTGTCTTGTCCAATATAATACAAGTGGGCAAACGGATAAAAGGGTGACATTCATACCCCTAGTTAAGAAGTCCATGTCCTATGAGGTAACAAAATATTTTTGTTTATATCCAGACCGTTCGATCAGAATCCAAACTAATACAGTCAAAAATAAAATATACGGAAACCTCTTTAATATTCGTGTATATTCTGATCAGACTGTCCGAATCTAAACATATTATTTTGTTAGCTTAGGTGATATGCATTTTTAGTCCAGAGCAAGCGTACTACTATTTCAAAGATCCTGACCGGTGGGACCCACTGTACAAAAATGGTCCTTGCAAGGAAAATAGATCCTGACCGGTGGGACCCACCTGTATAAAAATTGGGTTCCACAATTCAGCAGTCCACACTAAAAAGAGATTTTTGTCAAGGGAAACATAGTATCCAAACACCGAAACACTCCGATTTTTTATTAATAGAAAAAAAAAATCGACAATAGTGAATTTTTCTGGCGGAATTTGAAAACTAAGAAAATCTGCAAACGTCTAGGTAATCTATCCCGTTACCCCTTAAATAACAAAAAAAAAAGAACACTATTGTTTATAACGTCCGGAGAGCACGAATTTTCTACTTGATAATAAATTTCATTATTGGTATTCAGAGGCGGAGCCAGACTTTCAAGTTATAAGAGTCAAATATGAATAGAGATCAGTCATATAAAATTTTCATACTACGAATAGAGATCAATATTACTGTATCTATAACATTTTATCCTATACTATATAAAAAATCGTATATAAGTATTAAAAGTTTCAAAATAAATGAGTCATTCCTTGAATGTAGCTCTGTCTCTGTTGGTATTATGGCCGAGTCTATCCACATCAAACTGTGAGAGTTACTCGTACAAAATTTTCCTTTTCTTTTTTTTCTTTATCTCTTTTACCTTAATTATTCAAATAGAGAATTCATGCCCTCGGACGTTATGGACAGTAACATCTTTTTTTTTTTTTAATTAAGGAGTTAACGGGAATATTGAATATTATGGCATTTTAATGAAAATTTTCCTTTGTTTAATGCATGGCTAGTTTGTCTTCTTCGTTGGACCCAGTCTTTACTACCGTTGAGTGGGTAATCTAATCGTACGTCGTCTATCAATGGAACTGTTGCCACGTGGCAAGCTGACGTAAGAAATTTATATCGAAAACGATATCAAGAAAATTAATGGTAACGTGTTTTTCTTGGATTCTTTATTAAAAGAGAATGCATGGTTGACTGGTTGACGGTTGTCTCAAGTTGTTGAACTTTTCTTTACCATCTTCAAATTCCATCAAACAATGAAACGTACCAATCCTCAATATAAATTTCAATCCTTAATAATGTGTGCACGTATAGATTACCAATGTTGAATTTCTGCTGTAGTGAATTAAGAAGTTTAAAGATGGATTTGTTGTTTATTAACTTAATATTTTCATTTATCGTCCTTTGATTTTTTTTTTTTTGAAAGCCTGGCAGAGCTGCCAAGTGATATATTAATTAACAAAAACATATCGTTAGCAATCATATATAATCATTGACGACCGGATCATTAAAGATTTGTTGCATGAGATCACAAAAGTTGGAATTGAATGTGATCATAACTTTTTTTTTAAGTAATGTGGTGTTTTACTAAACTAAATAAACAATAGACAGGTAATTAGATGTCAAATGTTGTAGTCGAATTGTTCTCATTTTTTAAATATCTTGCTATGTATACAAAATAAGAATTGTTAATTAATAGATATGCATATAATATAATAAAATGTTTCACAGAAAAAAGTGTCTTTTTAGATGTTATTTTTAAAAATTAAACCCACATTTCTCCATAGAAAAACAAAATTTGTGCAACTGGATTAATCCCGCAGTTTATTTTATAAATATGCACTCAAATCTCGCGTTAACACACATGCACTTTAGTTTTTTTCACTATTGATCTCCTACAACCAAATTGAAAGTAATTGAGAATTCGAGATGCTTTCAATTTATGATCACTTCTATGATATTCATCCTTATATAAAATGGATGCCGAGTTAAATCGCATTAACATATTTACCAAAAATGATCAACTTAATAAAATAAATTAATAAACATAACAAAATTACACACAAACAAAAAACATGATAGTTAATTTACTAGAGCAAGGCTAGAGTGTGATGTGCTCACCAAGAAAGTTTGGTGAGCACAACTCTAAAACTATATCGGATCGGCTTCAAACGGCGAATCCAAACTGTTGAAATTCATGTACATGCAAAATTTAGAAAGTTTCGAATTCATTTGCTACAAGGTCAAGCGGTCAAAGAAATGAACCTTTTATAAGTTGTTTTATATAAAACAACTTATAAAAGGTTCATTTCTTTGACCGCTTGACCTTGTAGCAAATGAATTCGAAACTTTCTAAATTTTGCATGTACATGTATAACTCATGAAGTACATAGATTTCAACGGTTTTGATTCGGCGTTTGAAAGATTCTGACCATTCGATGGACACGTATGTATTGAAATTCAAAGCAGACACATTAGCCAATGTGGACAAGGTTGTAAACTTGTAACTCAAATAAAATATTAAATGACGTTTCATTCTAAAAATTAGAACATTTTGCCACACATTTTAATATATATTTTTTTAACGGACTGTTTTTATATTGTTTATAAATGAGAAATGAAGTTGAAACAATAACGGCAGGATTTCTAATTGATTCATACCTGCCAGGGCCGAAAATTTTATTATACCCTAAAAAAAAAATAGAAAATCTATCCTCCGCATTGAATTTTTTTTTAAAATAACTTAACCGCCTCACGTTGGGGCAGTTTTTTTTTTTTTTTTTAACAAATGTTTAGCTGACCACCTCACAGTGGGGCGGTTTGCTATATCCATCTAATTTGTATATTATATGACACCTATTCTAGATGAGTATATATGATACGTAATCAATTTAAAAAATATAAACGATCGACAAGAGCTAAAACGATTATTATAGATAATGATCGTCTGATCCTTTGCAAGGATCAGATTCTGTGCTGTTACATTGATCAGATTTTGTGATGGAATGTGCGGTGTCCCACAAGATTATGTCACATTAGATTACTTCGAAGATGCCACATATTAGACAGTTTCCACAAAACAATATTTTTCTAAACATCTTAATATCTTTCAGGCCACATATTACAAACAAAAATAGCGAAACAGTATAGCTACGCTAATATAGCCCGAAACATCAAGTACCACCTCCCAATAAACAACACACAAAACAAAAGAATAGCCGGTACTGTATTAAAAAAAAAAATTGAGTACCGGTCATTTTCCGACCGGTACTGAATTAAATTGAATACCGGTCAGAAAATAACTGGTACGAATATTTTTATAACTTCCGAGCTGATATGGGTATATTAATTAATTTTTATTAAACTTTGGATATTAATAAAAATGTCGGCTCCTCGCGAATTCGGCTCCCCTAAAGTAATTAAAATTTTGATTTGGATTCAGACCGTTCGATTTGCATTTCGCACGAATATTAAAGGGACCCGAACATTCCATCTCTGGCCGGATTGGCCCAAATTCTGATCGGACGGACCACATATAAACACAAATTTGCGTTACTTTAGGGATCCGAATTCGCTTCTTGTCGCACCCCACCTCGCTGTTTCCTTCTCCCAAGAGAAACCGATCAAATTCTTTTCTTTCCTCGACAGTCTCGACCAACCCGCATTGTATTGATATGGATCCGACCATCAATCAACCGGAGAAGGCCAAATCGGACGGTGTGCACCCCCCTGCCGAGCACAACATCGACATCAACCCCCCGGCGGAGGAAGCGGCGCCTCCCCCTCCTGCTCCGTCCGATCAAAAATCGACGGTTCCTGATGCCTCTATTGCTTTGGAAACAGACGCTAAGTCGACCGCTGCAGTTCTTGCTTCAGCTAAAAGTAATTTCTTTTGAATTTGGTTCACCGCCTTGTTGTGGTTGATTTCAGTTTGGAAGTTTTTTGTTTTGTTTTGTAATTTAAGTAAATTTGATTTTATTTGATTTGGCTAGGTACGGTGGAGACAGTGAAGGATGCGCTGTGGAGGTGGGGCAAGAATGTGAAGGAAGCCAGTGTTGTCGCTCAGGATCTTTCTAGAAACACGTGGCAACACTGTAAGTACTTGATTTTGCGAACATGTTTCTGAATTTGATTTTGGTTGTCTTGCTCTGTATGTCAGTATACTGTTGATGCAATTTGATTGCTCGAATTTAGTTGCAAGTAGCATGTGAGACTGTGCGTACTGCTAAGAATCGAATTAGGGATCCAGAATGAATTTTTATCATTTCATTTGGTCAGAACTCAATTCATTAAGTTCACGAATCATTGATCAATATCTTCTCAGTAAAGGGGGAAAAATTGCAAAGCATTAATTCCTGATGTCCATGAACTAGGTTTGGCAGAAGTAAACTTGATTTTGTCCCAAAATGTGGATTCGGGAAAACTAATTTGCAGTCTTGATCAGAATAGTTATTTCTTGTGTACATATTAGGAGATTAGAACAAGAAAGGAGAAAATTTCATACATCAATACCTGTCATTATATCTTACCACTATAATATAACCCTTTTCTTTCAAAATATCTTGGTGTTAATGCTTTCTAATGCCACTCAGAAGTTAGCTATTACAAAATTGTTATAAAATATATGGCTATATGCAAATGACTATAATTGCTTTTATGTGGGTGGCCCAATTCTTAAATCCCGCAAGTTATATTAGGATCAATTTTTGGTGCACTTGCTATTTGCCAACCTTGCCAAGTTTATCCTATACTCTTGTATGCCATAAAATTGTTTAAATGCAATTTCACATAAATCCTGAATTATGAGGTATCTCTAGGTTCTGGTGTTCAGTAGGGATGGAAATGGATTGCGTTTTTTCTATGTTGTCAATCCTATTTAATATAGTCGGGTTTACAGCATTTCCAATCTGCTAACCAATTACCAGATGAAAAATCATCCAGCCCAAGTTCAATTAGGCTGTCGATTTTTGCAAATTTGACGGGTTTCATTGAAAAAAAAAATGTTAACAAAACACAAGCAACAGTAAATTATAAATGAAAAATATAACATACTTTAAGTAACAATAATATAGAGCAAGTTCCAATTAAAAATTTAAAAATAACATATACCACGTTAGTTTATAATGATATTACTATGTTGGTTATATATAAACAAATTTGCCTTAAAAAAAATGTACAACAATCGGGTCAGATTTTAGTCGACTTTCTTTTTTTTAAATAAAATACGTATACAAAATTTGTTTGTTGACTTGATCAAAATCCAATTCGTTCCTAACTAATTAAATTCTAAATCTGTGACCTTTTGGGTTGGGTGATTTGGGTTAATTGGGTTTCACACAAGTGTTCAGCTCTATAAAACTGTTGTACGGCATCATGCTTGAGATGCAGCTATTTTATCCGATGTATTTATCGGTGCATTTCATTGTGTAATAAATTTAAATTCATTGTATGAACATCCAAGCAACTATGTAGTATACTAGTATGTACTGATATGCCCGACATGATAGAATACCTTGACAGATGGCAACGATGATTGTTGATTGACTTCCAAAATTTAAATTGAACTAATGTTATATATATAATGCATGTAGAAACATAATAAATTGAATGAATTCAATAGACAGGCTATGATGATCTTTAACCTTGGTTTTATAGTTTTCCCAACTATATAAAGTTGTTTTGGATATTATTATCAGAATTTTGATTTAAAAGTTACATTTCATAATCAAACACCTCTTTATTTTAGGAAAATACATTCCTACTTCATTTTCTTTTTAACTTATTACTGTTCTTGGTGCAGTGAATACTGGTCCAAGTTTTGTCGAGGCGGCCATGGGAAGGATAGCTCAAGGCACAAAGGTAATAGCAGAAGGTGGCTATGAAAAAATTTTCAAGCAAACTTTCGAAGTATTGCCAGAAGAGCAGTTATTGCAGTCTTACGCTTGCTATCTCTCTACATCTGCGGGTCCTGTTATGGGAGTGCTCTATATTTCTACATCTAAGATTGCATTCTGCAGCGACAATCCCTTGCCATACAAGGCTCGTGGTAAAACAGAATGGAGCTTTTACAAGGTATCTCATTTGTCCAATGAACCGATGTTTTAATTAGTAGATACCAGTTAGCAGTAAGTAAAAGGGGTGTAAATGGATCGGATACCGAATAGCCAAATCGTATCCGTATCCATATCCCTTTTTAATTTCAGATATGGATTTGGATACAAATAGTTTGGATATGGATAGAGATTGGATATTAAACGAATACGGATATGAGTACAAATATAGTCTGGCTATTAAAATCAAATTATTTGTTTATCACATATTTTATAAAAAGGACAAACATTATATTTACGTTCGTAAAAATTTACATAATAATTACATAACAAATTTATTAGTTAAAAAATATATATATCAACTAACAAAAATTAATCACTAATTATCATTATATTATTCGTCAAAATGTACCAAGCAATTATAAGTCTTAATTGATGAAACATGAGTAGATATAGTTGAGTACAGCTAAATTTAATTGGGTTCGTGACAAAACTTTATATTATAATTCAAAGTCCAAATCAAAGTGATATATGAGCCTCTGTATCCGTCCGCTTCTTAATTGAAAATTGTATTTGTATCCGTTAGAAAAATATCTAACCCGTATCCGTATCCGAATCCATATCTGACAATTATCCAGATATAGGTACGGATCTTGATCGAGATAGGAACGGATAATATCCGATCTGTTTACATCACTAAGTATCGGTGGGGTCCAGGTGAAGGCTACAGTAGACAGTGGTAGCTATAACGGAAGTTACCCTAAATAATATTATATGCTAAAATAATTTAATGTTTTTGAATATTATCTAGAGGAGGGATCCACTTACAACAAATTTGAGTTACAACAAAGTTACAACATTCATTTTTTTCATTTTCAAAGTCCAAATCGTCGATCCAAACCGTTCAACATGATTATCTAAATAAAATGTACTTGCAGATCAAATTTTATATTTTTTTGAATTTTTTTACTATTTATTAAGATGGGTACAAAATTCAATGGTCTAAGTATGGCTATTTTTTGTAAAATACTTAATAAATAGTAAAAAAATTCAAAAAAATGTAAAATTTGATCTGCAAGCACATTTTATTGTGGAGATCATGTTGAACGGTTTGGATCGACGATTTGGACTTTGAAAATGAAAAAAATGAATGTTGTAACTTTGTTGTAACTCAAATTTGTTGTAAGTGGATCCCTCCTCTATTATCTATATCATAAATTAGTGTAATAAGTCTTAAAATAAGTATCAAACTCTTATAAAGCCATAGTCCAGAGTTTTGATATCAATTTACTTACCATTATACAAATACAAAGCTACTAACCAACCATATAATAGTACCCACTCCATAGTAAACCACACGTTTTAACACGAAAAAAGAAAAAAATATATTTCAACAAGATACAAATCCTTTTCTCACAGTCATTATTCACAACTGTTAACTCGTAACAAACTATGCATTAGTTGTCGGATGAAGAAGCCTCTTAAAAATGTACAAGTTAGTCTGTGTAGCATAGAGGACTGCTAAAGCCGCAACGTGCTAACCTCTATAGCAGACCTCTAGTGTTATAGTAGTAAAAGTTTACTTTTCTAACTTTTTTGTGCCTTTAGGCATTTAGGATTCAACACCTCTATATGTTTTATATCCAGGGGCGTATGCACTTGGACTCAATGGGGGTCAATTGTCCCCCATTTATTTTCAAAATCTGATGATTAGATGTGTTTTTATTATATATTTTAAGAGTAAAATGCTGTGGGTACTGTAAAAATTGACCCCCTTTCGTAGCATGAAAATTTTAAATGATTGACCCCCATAGCTTGAAAGTCTGGGTCCGCCCCTGGTTATATCCTGCTATTTTGAACATTGGTTTCCGTACGAATACCACACACTGACAATCCCATTCATGCCTCTTCTTTGCTTCATTTTTCAAAAATGCCACTTCATCGGGATGAAGTTGATGAGGAAGTAGTAGTTTCAGAAATTTGTGCAAAATCTTGGAAGGAGTGTTTCGTTTTTTTTTTTAGCAAAAGTTCATATTAAAATGTCAATATGCGTGCAAATCAACTTTGAAAACCTAAAAGCTCACCAAAGAGGAAGAATTCATTTCTGGCTGGCACACAACAATTTTTTTAATCTGCAAAAAACACACATCGTGCAGTATTTTTTCTTATCAAAATTCTGTAAATTTATTGTAATTTCTGAAATATGAATTTAATAAACAGGTGGTGATACCACTGGATCAACTGAGAGCAGCAAATCCATCAGGAAGCAAGGTGAATGCTGCTGAGAAGTACATACAGGTTATCTCCTTAGACGAGCATGAGTTCTGGTTCATGGGTTTTCTTTACTTTGACAGTGCTGTAAAAAGTCTCGAAGAAGCTGTTATTACTGCTCGCAGTCTACGACCCTAGACCACCTTTTAAGTAGAAACAAAATATTGATATGTTTCCTGAATAGTTGTATGATCATTTAGGTATCTGTATTACAGTTTCTTCTTTACCTCTTTTTTGAAAGCATATGTGATGTGGGTTGTGGGTTTGCACGTTGTGAAGTATAATCAGGTGTTTTTCTTTTCTTTTCTTTTGTTTTGATTGGAGTTGTAACATGGAAAGATCTATAGGGATTTTTTTTTTATATCTTTAGAACTTTTGTTTTGTATAGGAGCAATAGTTTAATCTGAGAAAATTTCCTGAAATGTCTTCTGTTAGTAATTCTAGGCGCATAGTTATATAATAAGCTTTCCTTTTTGGTTGAATTACGAGGAGAGTTGAGCGAATCACGCCTCAAAAATGCATGAATGCTATTTGCTGCATCCATGTAAACACTGTAAAATTGCATAGACAGGTCCACCAATTATTGCCCTGAGAGCATTGATTTCTGGGAAGTAAAATTAGGAATGATTAAATTGCTTACTCCAAGTAGATTAAGTTAATTATGTTTGGTGGAGTAACTGTGAAGAGAAAAAAATTAAAAAGATGAATGTTATTATGACGGGTGGGATCTATAGTTGAAGTAACTGTGGAATAAGTTATTACGCAACTGTGGAATAAGTTGTTCCGCCTGAAGATAAGTAAATTAACTCAAATGTTTACATTTATATTTTGTTTGACAAGGTAAAAAGTGAAGTAAGAAATTTGCTCCCCCACTTTATAATCAAACTTGCATGACTAGAATTCTCTCCACCAGTGTACTATTTTGAATGGTCAGTTTTCCCGTTCCCTCTCTGTCAAGGCAGAATCCAGTTTCTTGGGTTACTTTTTTTTTTTTTTTTTCAGATCTAGGCAGTGGCTGCCAAGGTTACAGTCAGTTTCTTGGGTTACTAATAGGTGAACTTTTAAAGTATTAGCATACTATTTGCACCAGGTTCTACCAAAAAATGTCCATTCAAATCGGGTAAATTCAATTGAGATTCATCACTTGTCATCTCAGTTACATTTTGTTCCGATCAGGTTGGAAGTATTTGAATATATTATTTGCAAAGAATAAAGGGCATATGATATCACACATTGGATTCGTTGCCTTGAAATCTTGCAAAGTCGCAATAATACAATATTGCCTTTTGTTTCTACTTTCTCCTTTCCAGAAAGGGAGGCTTTGTTATTCATGAACAATGATCTCCGCCTACTAGCTATCCCTTATTAGATAGAGGCCATCTTTCGGCTTAGCTTTGATATGAAACGATGCTGCTCCAACTGCTTGTTTTCAGGTGGTTTATTGCCTATGACGTGACTCCCTATTTTTATTGTTTCCTGATTTTGTATTTCAATTATACTCGAAATTCTGATGCGACCAGGGGCAGGCAAGTGCCTATTTCTGAATTATGAAATTTTTTAGAGGTCTATTAGTATTATTTATTAGTGTCTACTCCTAAACAATGTTAGTGGCTACCCCTGACTCCAGCTGAGATTCGTGCCATGTCTATTATATCTCGTGTGTTAAAGAAAATGACAAATCAGGAAAAAAAGAGAAAAGAAAAGAGATGGGAAGAAAGAGAAGAATATGACATGTGGGACCAATGTTTGTAATTCAATTGAATGGGTCGGTTTTTAGTTTTATATTGGACTATTTCTAATTTAATGTTTATTTTAAGTTTTTTGTTTTAATTTTGACCTGGGCCTCTTTTCAAAGTTCGTTCTTGGGTTTACGTTAAGGTAGGACACTTTCTACAATTGATTATTTACAATCAATTGGTAACAGATGATACAAAACTGTATTGGTTTATCATTGCTTGCACTTGTGGACATTTTATCATGTCCTTAATTAATAACTACATTTTTGATAATAAACTACAACATGAGTAATTAGAATAAATTAGAATAAAGAAGACATACATACGTAATTTTAATGGGCCGCGTTAATATTTTATTGAGATTTTATTAGTCTAGTTTATTTTTAACTTTATATATTGTAGTTTATTTATAATTTTATATTATTGAATATTCGAGTCTTATCTTATTAAAATTTCTTACAAAATAAAATATTTATAAATTTTTTCCTATTATTCTAAAACAAAACAGATTTTTTCGAAAAATCCGAGCCAATCAATCAATACAAGGGAACAACTGTAGGGCACTACCTCATAGAATGAACCGATTTTTTTAGTGTAATAATTTGTGTTAACATAATTTTTGAAAAATTAACTTTTATCCATTTTTTTCTATTTTTTTTAGTACAAAATAATCTTCTGCAATAAGAAAAAACCGAGTTTCCAATCCAATTCGACTAAATAAACAAACCGAGTTTCCTATTTTTCCTATTTTTTTCCTATTTTGTGCTATTTTTGCTATGCCAAGTTTCGTATAGGCTGCTATTTTTTCATGTACAAATTTCAAACATTAAATTCCAAAAAGTGTGTGCATTTTGTGCCTACCCTAACTGAAATCCTAAATCTGCTCCTTGGCTGTAAGTGATATTATTTTGATAACTGATATATTTATAATTTTTCATTTATACTAGGATGCATTAAATTTAACTTTTTGGTACAACAATTTGAATGGGATACTGGGAATGCAATAATAAATGGTTAGTAGTTATAGCTCTACAGAAAATAAAAGATCCATCAAATATCAGTTCCATGCATTAGACAGAAAGCATTAGATAGCCAAACAAGACTCAACAAACATGAACATAAAAACTTGTACATCAGACTTTGTCCAACACAATGTACCATTCTTTCATTCTCAAGAAAAGAAAAAAGAAAAAATAGAAGAAAAAATAATAATAACAGAATTCATCAACAAAAATTACAAAAGAGAAGAATAAGTTTTCTCTTCTGATCTACTGATTCCAATTAAATTGGTCGGATTTATTTCCCGCTTTTATCAAGAAAAAAAATATATTTTTTTTCTCTTCTGATCCTTTATACCTACAATCAGACAATCACAGAAAACACATACCTTTTAAATCAATACTATTATGGTTTGATATCCTTTCATTTCAAAATGGATGTCAGACGCACTCCACGTAACTTTCTGGATTGAACGAAATTTGTAACGTGACCTCCTCATACTAGTTCATCTGACCTTGATAAGATGTGGTCTCTTAGTTTACGGTCTTTCCGAGAACCAAATTAATAAGCAGTACAATGGCAATGCCCTGCAAGACCCTCGGGCTGGTCAGGTGACCAATAAGTCGCTGCCACCTGTAAGTTTAACCAGTGGAAAGCTGCTTGTAAAGCCTGTTAATTCACATCCAAACTCATTTTCAATTTCTGCAACATGAAATTACTTTAATAGTAAGAAGAATAACCATTTGCGGTGCCAAGAACAGGTGCTGCTGTATATCTGACTCTATTATTTTGTGTAGCACTTGATTCATGCTACAAGTCAGATACTTTAATTGTCTCATAGGAGTTGCTAAACTTATATTTTGATCCAATCACGTCACGCCGTCTCTCTTTCTTCCAAAAAAACAAAGTAGAAAGTCTGATTTTGGCCCCTGTACTTTGGGGGTCTGGTTAGGCCCTTGGACTACTGTACTTGGTTCTATCAAGCGCCTACCAATATCATTTAACAATACTGATGGGCACATGTAAGGTGCTGACATGGCACATGTAGAAGAAGAAGGTGAAGCATAGGGTTATATTGACAGTTCCGACAGAAAAAAGAGATCGTGCAAAGACGTTGAGGTCCACCTTTGCCAATTTCATACACCAGAAGGGGAGGTAATTAAATTAAGAAGAGAAAAAGATGATAGAAATGTTAGTTTTGATTGTTTATTGGATGCAGGAAACAGAGTGTGACCTAACTCAAACAAGTGTAGAACTAGACTCCGAAAGTACAAAAACAGAGTCGATGACCAACTTGTTACATGCTTCCAAGTTCAGTGGCATAAAAAATTGTGACCACTCCATAGAGTGAGGCTACGGGACTATGCATAGCGCATATTGGTCCGTACTATGGATCAATATCTTCATTTTCAAAGTCCAAACAGTCGATCTGAACCGTTTAACATGATCTCCATATGAAAATATACTTGTAGATCAAATTTTACATTTTATTTTATTTATTTATTACTATTTTTTTTTAGATAGGCAGAAAATCACTTGATCCAAAGATTTTTTTACTATTCAAAAGTAGTGATTTTCTACCTATCTAAAAAAAAAAAAAAAATTTAGTCTGCAAGTACATCTTCATATGAAGATTATTCTGACAAATTGACTATATAGATTTTGAAAACAAAGATATTGATCCATAGTACGGACCAATCAGCGATATGCATATACCATAGCCTCTATAATATGTGATTCAAGACTCCAAAGTAATTGGCTTATTGCACCACACAGCACAGTATCTACAACACTACCTCAGAGTAGATATAACCAACATACCAGTTCTCTTCAGCAAATTCATTTTTCTCCTTTGTTGCTTCCTCCAAAGCAAACTCTTCCAGTATTGCCCTTTGACGTTCATTGACATACCTTTGAAAAATTATGATATATGCTTAACTCACAAGAACTTTTCACTTACTATTAAATAACAAATATACTCTTTTAAGCTTCAAGTTCAACATATTTGCATTTTTATATGATTATATCAATTGAATGACTCAAATAAATGGTTAAACTTTCAATAATAATAAACTACTTGCATTCCTTCAGTTGTTACTTGGGGTTTGACTGAGCATCGACAACTGCTCAAGAAAAGTAGCTAAAGTTTTTTTCATTTTACTTCCATAGTTCATAAAAAAAATAGAAAGAAATTATTGTATTTTCGAAATTACGCCTCACCTAATGATCATATATTCACCGGTAAGTAAAATATAGTGAGGGTGATGAAGTATGCATTTCTTTTATTTACCCTACTCTAAAATATTTCTGACTATCATAGATTGACTAGTACAACACAGTTCTATTTCTCCATATAAGCGAAAAAGGTTTGCACATTCATAAATTTTATTTAACATAGTAGAAGGAAGGCATGGCCATCAAATTGATTAGTTTTAGCATATATAAGTAAGGTTTTAGGAGCTTACGAGGGGAAATGTACATGAAAACGTACGTATTGGTCACCATAAGATACTATAAATCGTGCTTCTTTAGGGCCTCTAGGCAATCCTGCAGACACCATCCTCTTAGTAAATTTCATAAATAGTTAAACACACTATAAAATAAATGTATAACAGAAAAGGTTAGGTGTTTGTACCTTTACCCCTTAAAACCACATAATGCCCCGGTTGCACACCTTTTGGTATCTGATATGCACACGAGATAAGTAAGCAAAAAACAACATGTTCATGCATTCTATATGCATGCAAAATATGTGCATTAGATTGACCTTTGTTAAACTGAGATACAAACAAGAATTCCTAATATTCAAAAGAATTAAGTAAACTACTTTGCGCACCGTTAGTTGTATTTTTCCAGACAACGTTGGTACTTCTACCATACCACCGAGAATAGCCTGAGTGAAACTTATACGAGTATCCACATAGATATCCGGACCATCTCGGACAAACACAGGATCCTCTTCCACCTAAAAAAAGTTGAATATGGTAAGATTTGTGTATAAAATGCCTAGATAAGAAGTAACTGGCCAGTTGCAACATATGAGAAAAAACATTGCAATGCATAGAATTCATTCTAGTAGAAATGATTTCTGGTTTGAAGAAGATGGAAAATGAAAAAAAGATTCCATCTTTATCAAATTGAGAAGTTTTTTACACGAGGGGTATTCAGACTTCTTAAGGAATCTGGTATAAACAACCGAGAATTCAATTGTGAATTCTAGAGACTCTATTCTGTTTTTTTTTCTCTTTTAGAGGAAATAAAAAAAGAGATCATAACTAACCTCCAATTTTATAAACAGATTACCCGGATTAACACCCTTGCGCCCATTATTTCCTGCCTCAGCTACTCGAATTGTGTCCCCCGAGTCAACCCCTATATCTTCAACAAAATTTTCATATTTAGTTGAGAACTAAAAACACAAATTTCATATGACAAAAATTATTTCAAATACAATAAAAAATAAAAAATTTACGACTAGAGGTTACAATGTACCAGCTGGGATTTGAATATTAAAAGTCCTTGTGCCATCAACCACCCCCACACCTTTGCAAACTAGACAAAAATCCTGGGAAAAAGAGGTAAGTATCATCACTCGAAAAGGTAATAACACAAAACGAAAAATCAAATAATCGATTGGTCTATTTCAGAATTTAAACCTTGATTATTCTCCCAGCGCCTCTGCAGTGATCACAAATGGTCGTGAACGGAAAAACAGTCACCTGATCAATACACCCACCAATATCACAGCAAATTTTAGGGAAAAATAAATGTTTTTCATACAAAGGATATGATACAATAGAAAGGAACCCACTTTTCCCAAACCGTCGCAATTGGGACAGACATAACGCTTTGCATTTACTGAGTGGCCCCTACCATCTGCATGATAAAATTTTGGTAGAATCTTAACTATTAACAGTGAGAATTAAGTTTATGACGACAACAAAACAAGTAATGTTATTTTTTTTCACTAACCGCATGAATCACAGAGAACCTTTGCTTTAAATGAGCATTGTTTCATGGTCCCTTTAGCAGCTTCAGCAAAAGAGAGCTTCAACACTACCTAAATGATTTAAATATGCATCAATACCCAATATTTTTGTGAAGGACATAAAATGAATATTCAATTTTTAAAGATAAGGAACCCAAAGGCAACCTCTATATCATCTGCATAAGCATCTCTCTCATTCTCAAAAACCTAGATAAGAAAAAATTAAGGAAAGCTGTTAAGTAAAAATATAATACCAAAAATGATGAGAAATTAAAATAGAGATATAAACCTGTGAAAATATTTTATAGAAATCATCAGAGAAAGGGTCTCGATTTGTTCTACTACGGAACTCTCCTGCATCATTTGCAGTGTACCTCATTTCTTCTTCTTCACTAAACCTCTTTAACCACAATAAACATACAAGTTTTTGTTAATGAAAACACCAAGTTGGTTTAACTATCAAATTTTAATTAATGATAACAGACTGGAGTTCATACTTGGTCAAACTGTGCTCTCTTGGAAGGGTCTCGCAATATCTGTGTATAAATCAATATTGACAAACAAAAAGTCTCAGCCTGGTTAGCATAACTCTGTTTCTTTTGCTTGTAAAAACACAAGGAAAACTTACCTCATAAGCATCTCTTATCTCTTGGAACTTCCTCTTTGCTGATTGACTATTGTTTGTGTCCGGATGATATTTCTTGGCAAGCTATGAAAAAAACAAGAAATGATAATTTAAAATGTACCACTATGTATGCGCATGATTTTGGAACTTTAGATAGAGAAAGGTCTAAGTTAGATGTTTACAGTCTACACATATTAAGTGAGGGAATATACACTAGAAACTGAGGAATTTGTGTAAGTGTTAATCAGTAAGTATACAATATTTGTGCACAAAATGCATGAAGCCATGACCCAAGTTGTTGGGGTAAATTTTCAGAAAATTCGGATAGTTAAAGAAATTAATTAAAATAAATCAAGTTGAAACAATATTACCCAGATCGTGTATCATCTTTATTATCTTTTTAATAATCAGATTAAAAAATGGTAATCTAGATCAACTAAATTAAAATTTGATCCACCACAAAATTTTGCTACTCCAATTGTGACTTAAGATATCACCAAATTTAATGTCAGAAAATTAACAATATATGCATAAGATTGTTGTTTGAGTTTTTTTTTAATTTAAGTTCCAACACAAGTTACTCACAGTAAGAAAGGCCTTCTTGATGTCGTCTTGTGAAGCATCCCTAGATACACCGAGAATCTCGTAGTAATCCTTTTCCATGGCACCACGTGGAGCTATGAAAAACGTATACAGGGGCAAAGCCAGAAAATTTAGATTGGGGGGCTGAACAAGTGTCATGTAATTTCATTTTATGAAGGGGACAAATAGTATTAATTTCTGTCAAAATTATAATTTAAAAAAGGACAAGAATGAAAAAAATTATTCACATAGGGTGCTTAGCACCCCTTGGCTTATACATCCCTCCATCCCTGAACGTATACAGAAACATTTAACAGTACTTCGTGCAAAGGTACTTGAATTGTTTTTACAAAAATAAAGAAGTACCAGTTGCATGAAAGGCTTGCTTTGTACTAAGAAATGTGGCTCTGAGGTAGCTCTGGCGTTTCCCAAAGTTATACAAGTCATTGTAATTCACTGAAATAAATCACAGAAAATTATGAGATTTACAACCAATTATCTAATATCAATATATCAAAACAAAAAAAAACAAAAATATCTATAACATCTTTTTTTTCAGTAGATATTTTTGTTTTTTAGAACAAAAATATCTACTGAAATAGAATAAAGCAAAGGATCAGTCAAGAAATCAAACAATTACATTGTAAAAGATGAGAAATTCCTCTCACAAACTTATGAATCTCTCCAGTTTTGGCTCCCACGAGACCCAATGCTGATCCCTTAAGCTGAAACAAAGAAGGTGAATTCATTGCATATGCAATTTATTGCTAAAAAGATGTTATAAATCAATCAAACATTCTCCACATTCTTATTTACATACACAACCCCAAACAATTCAAAATATGGATACTATAACATCATATATGGAAGAGAGTATCAGCTTCATTTTAGACCTTCAGCCAGGATTTCATATTTCGCAAGCTCCCTTTCCAGGGAAAATGCCAATTGAAAAACAGTAAGTAGTGATAAACAGAAATGGCAAATTGAAAAAATTACCTTACTGGACTGAAGCAGGAGAGACCTAGAGGCGAGACGCGTGCAACCAAATAGAGACATCTGCGACAGACTGAGACGATGAATCTCTGATGCCCTCACCGGTGTCGGCGTGTCGCCGGTCTACATGTACAACAGGCAAGGTTTCAGCTCACCGGCGGTAAGCAGACTCCGGGGGGTTTACCAGTGACTTGTCGATCAAAACTAAAGATTTAGTAAGAGTCAGAAAGGAGTGAGCGGGGCTTGTAGTTGTAGAGCGAGTCGGGCCGGGCCGGATTGAAACAGAATAGAACAATCGGATCACGGTTTAAAGTCGCTCAAATGCAAAACGGGGACGGTCCTATTTAGTCGACGTAAATCTCAGAGCATCTGTATTGATTTTTTTTTTTTTTTGTGTTGAGAATTATAAGAGTTATGAGATTTAAGAGACAATCTGATTCTGAGGAGAAAAATTCTATTCTTTGTATAACTCTGTTATATTTGTTACAAGGTTTCTAAGTTCTATTTATACAAGGCTTATTCTAACGGTAAAATAAAGAGCCGTTGGTACTGTACAGTACAGTGTTCCTATTCTATTTTAATTGATCAATGATGTGTGGCTGAGATCAATCCTCTCTAATCATCTTTTATTTTCAACACTCCCCCTCAAGCTAGGAAGGTATATATCATACAATCCTAGCTTGTTATTGATAGTCTCGAAATGCGTCGGATCCAAGCCTTTGGTAAAAACATCCGCAAGTTGTTCTTTGCTACATACGAACGGTGTCTCTATTTCTTTGGCTTGGACTTTTTCTCTAATAAAGTGGCAATCCACTTCTATGTGCTTCGTTCTCTCATGAAACACTGGATTCGATGCGATATGACGAGCGGAATTATTATCGCAATACATCTTCATAGGTTGATCATTTTTGATGCCCATGTCTCTAAGTAGTTGTTTAATCCATATTAACTCGCTTGCGGTGGATGCCATAGCTCGGTACTCCGCCTCCGCACTTGATCGAGCTACGACATTTTGTTTCTTGCTCTTCCATGTGACTAAATTCCCGCCTACAAATGTACAAAAGCCGGTGGTGGATTTTCTATCAAAGCTACCGGCCCAATCTGCATCGGAATAGCCACATATTTCGTTAGAATTATTGTTCATCATTTTTATGCCTTTTCCGGGGTTCCCTTTTAAATATCTTAATATTCTATTTATGGCTTCTAAATGGGGTGTTCTTGGGGAATGCATGAACTTACTAATTTGACTTACCGAAAAGGAAATATCCGGACGAGTTACCGTAAGGTAAATTAATTTTCCTACGAGTCTTTGAAATTGGCTTATGTCTTCTAAAAGTTCACCATCCTCGGTATTTAATTTATATTTAGAGTCAATTGGTGTAGAGGCCGGTTTACAACCTAATTTACCGGTTTCTTTTAACAAATCTAAAGTATATTTTCGTTGTGAAATGAAGAGGCCCTTATTTGAAAATGCTACTTCTATTCCTAAAAAATATTTTAGGTATCCTAGATCTTTAATGTCAAATTTATCTTTTAGTTGGGATTTAATTTTTTTAATCTCCTCAAAATTGTTTCCGGTAACTATTAAGTCATCGACATATACCAAAACAATGGTTACATTTTTTCCTTCACTTTTGGTAAACAAGGAGTGGTCGGCACTACTAATTTTAAAGTTACACAAAAGTAAATATGAGCTAAGTTTGCCATACCATGCCCGAGGAGATTGCTTCAATCCGTAGATTGATTTATTTAACCTACAAACTATATTAGAAATATTTTCCATTTTATGGCCCGGTGGTAGTGTCATATACACCTCTTCTTCAAGTGTTCCTTGAAGAAAAGCATTTTTTACATCCATTTGGTATAAATTCCAACTATTGTTAGCCGCGATAGAAAATAAAATTCTAACGGTATTCATTTTTGCCACCGGTGCAAAGGTTTCATTGTAATCTATACCGTAGGTTTGAGTATATCCTTTGGCCACTAATCGAGCTTTATACCTTTCGAGGGAACCATCACTTTTAAGTTTGGTTTTGTACACCCATTTACACCCAACGGGTTTTTTATTTTTGGGTAATGGAACAATTACCCAAGTATTATTTTTTTCAAGAGCTTTTAATTCTTCTTTCATTGCCTTGCACCATACCGGGTTGGTTATAGCCTCGTTATAGTTGCTTGGCTCAATCTCATTTTCAATAGTGGTAAGAAATGAATGGTAATTAGATGAGATATTTTCATATGATACAAAATCTTGTATGGGGTATTGTACCGTATATGTTACAAAGTCTCTAAGTTTGGTAGATGGTTGCCGAACTCTTATGGACCTTCGTACCATTGTATTTTCTTCTTCCTCATTATTATCATTATCATTATTATTATTATTATTATTCTCATCCAATTCTTCTTCATTATTATTAGGCTCAATTTCGCTATCCATACTTGGTATAAACTCTAGATCATCATATATATAGGACATACTTGGCCTTATTCTATTCTCATGTGTATATTTGGTAATTTCAATTTTTTTAAAATATGGTTCATCTTCACAAAATATTACATCTCTAGATATGAAAACTTTTTTATTAATTGGGTCGTAACATTTATAACCCTTTTTTGAGGATGAATACCCTAAAAAAATAGCTTTGGTTGACATATAATCAAATTTGTCTTTCCTTTTAATATGAACAAAACATACACAACCGAAAATTCTCAAATAATCAAGATTCTTTTTTTGTTGATAAAGAATTTCGGTTGGACTTTTATTTTTCAATATAGTACTAGGTAGCCTATTAATTAGATGAGTGGCACAAAGAATTGCATCCGACCAATATAATTTTGGAACGTTATTTTGAAATAATAATGCACGAGTCATTTCTAATAAATGCCTATTTTTCCTTTCCGACACTCCATTTTGTTCGGGAGTGTTTATGCATGTTGTTTGGTGTATAATTCCTTTTTCTTTAAAGAGAGTTGTAAAATTTTTATTTATAAATTCGGTTCCATTATCCGATCTAAAAATTTTAAGTTTAGCATTGAATTGGTTTTCTATGAGACATAGAAATTCTTGAAAGCAATTAAATACTTCATCTTTGGATTTAAGTAAATACAACCATATAGCTTTAGAAAAATCATCGATAAATATAACAAAATATCTAAATCCATTATAAGAAATAATTGGGGCCGGACCCCATACATCGGAATGAACTAAATCAAACAAAGCTTCACTTTTACTATTAGAAAGTGAAAAAGGAAGTCTCGTTTGTTTTGCCATTCTACAAATATCACAACTAGTACAATTGTTCTTTGGAAAATCTAAAATGCAATTTAAAACTTTGTCGGAAGGATGCCCAAGTCTTTTGTGCCATCTATCATAATTAATTGAGCTTGCCGAAGCACAAAAATTTAGTTCTTGTAAATTCAAAAGATAGTGCCCATTTTCGAGAAAACCTTCACCAATCTTCTCCCCGGTTACCCGGTCCTGAAATATAACATTTTTACAAGAGAAGATTGCTTCACAATTAAATTCTTGAGTTAATTTTCTAACCGAAAGTAGATTAATAGGAAAATTTTTTAAAAATAAAACATCACTAATTGTTTTATTACACAAATTAATTGTACCTATACCATTTATTTTTTCTTTCATACCATTGGCAACTACCACATATTGTTCATTTTTTGGAAATTTCAAATTGGTAAGGAATTTTTCATTACCGAACATGTGATCGGTTGCACCACTATCAATAATTATTTGATCAATTAAATTAAAATTTTTAGAGTTAGATACAATACCACAAGAGCTTTGAACTTGATTTTGATTGGAGATCAGCACAGAAAGCTGCTGGAGCAACTGTTGCATTTGATCAGCTGACCCGGTTGACCCGCCAGCGAAAAAACCTTCATTAGCCCGGTTTAGACTTGGTTCGGTTGAACCAGATGCGGTATTGGGTCCAGATCCGGATCCGGGTTGAGATGAAAAACCCCCAGCGCCCCTTCGCTGAGACTCTCGGTCTTTCTCTTTTCTCCTTTCATTTCCGTCGCCCCTTTCCTTCTTCGATTCTCCATCTTTCCACCACTTTGGTTTAAGGTGTGGGTGAAGAAAAAAACATCTCTCAGCCGTATGACCATCTTTCTTGCAATGAGAGCATTTCTCGTTCTTTTGATTTTGCCGATTTGGGTGAGATTGAAAACTAGGGTTTTGAAAATTTCGGACGGCATGGCTGTGAGGCTCTTGATTTCTGACGGTATGGCCGTGGGGCTCGTGTCCTTCGCCACTGCTGGCTTGTGGACCCCCCATGGCCTCCCGTAGGGAGTCTTCCCGTTGGATTTGGCTTACAACCTCGGAAAAAGAGGGAAGGTCTGGAGCTCTAATAATTTGTGACCGAATATTCTCATAGCTAGCATCAAGGCCTGCGAGGTACGAGAAAATTCGATCTTCCTCTTTTCTTTTTTTGAGATCTTTCGGGTCGGTTGTGAATGGCCGATAGATGTCAAGTTCATCGTATTTCTTCTTTAAAGATGCAAGGTATTCTAAATGGGTTTTTGTTCCCTTTTTTTCTTGCTGGATTTTGAGTTGCAACCGATAAACATGGGAATGATTTTTGCGCTGCCCATAGAAGGTTTGAATTTCATCCCATAGTTCTTTTGATGTGTTGCAATTTTGGAGAAATAAATCGAGAATTTGCTGTTCCATTGATCCAAATAGAAGAGACATTACATAGTGGTCTTCTTTTTGCCATTTTCTGATTTGGATTTTCTCGGCCTCTGTTATCTTTTCTGGATTGGATGGTTCTGGTTTTTTGTTGTCTCCGGTGATGAAATCAATTTTGTCTCTACCGCTAAGGGTAATTGAGACTGATTTGGCCCATGAAATATAATTCGAGCCATTTAGCAATTGTGGAGAGAGTTTCGATGGGTTGGTAGCCTCGTGAGATTGCTGCCCCCATTGATCCATTCTTGCAATGCTTGAGAATTTATCGGAAGCTTTATCGGGTTATTGGATGTTGATTTATCAGAATCGAGCTTGAAGCTCTGATACCATGTTGAGAATTATAAGAGTTATGAGATTTAAGAGACAATCTGATTCTGAGGAGAAAAATTCTATTCTTTGTATAACTCTGTTATATTTGTTACAAGGTTTCTAAGTTCTATTTATACAAGGCTTATTCTAACGGTAAAATAAAGAGCCGTTGGTACTGTACAGTACAGTGTTCCTATTCTATTTTAATTGATCAATGATGTGTGGCTGAGATCAATCCTCTCTAATCATCTTTTATTTTCAACATTTTGTAATTTTAAAAGCACGGTGACGCTTTCTATTTTAGTTTTTTTTATTATAATTTGAAATATAACATAATTTTTAATTTAGAAATATTTTCTTTAAATAAATGGTTTTCTGACAAATATTATTAACTAATATTTTCACTTCCATAGTAATAATTGCTGACCATTATAAAATTAAAAGTTAATTACGAGTTTGTAAAAGTTTAAAAATTAATATTAACTTCAATTTTATTTAGTGCTTAGACAGTTTCTCTTAGTATTACTAATATAAATGCTCTTATGTTATTTTGGATCTGTCACGCCCCGGATCCAGACCGGACGCGTAATGATAGAACGAGATCTTAGCATCCATCCGAGGCCCCGTCAACCTACGTTGCAAACAGAAATAAACAGAAGTCAGCTACAAAGCTCAGTAACCGGTTATTTAACGACGTGCTTCCCTATAACTGGTTTATTCAGAACAATAATACAAACATGACTGGATTAATCCACACAAATATACCAGATTAAGTATGCATATTTAACCGACTGGATCTAGGTTCACAGAACTCAGACAGTTAAATCACATAAACATATTCAGATTCCTAGACCCAATATCACGTTAAATATACCCTCGTAATCCGATATTCAGATACGGTGCACTATCCCGTTATTCAATCAGACCAAAACGAAAACACAAGTTATAAGAAAGTCTCGTTACCTGAAAGCGAGACATTCAAATCAGATTGCAATTGACTGTTCAAAACCATTCGCGACGTAAGATCAAAACTCCAATCGGACATATTACAAAATTTTCCTTTATTTCTTCTAAATTTTCTTTCTCCTTTTCTCTTATTTTTTCTTTGGTTTTCTTTGTTTTTTTTTCTTTTACATAGTGGTAAAAATGAGGAGAGAGGGACAATTTCATAAAAGAGGTTACGGTAAAAACAAAGGTGAATGGGACTTGCATGCATGCCAAGTGGCCTCAATGCCACGTTTTTCTTTTAGTTTTTTTTTAATAACTACTTTAATTATGCAATTTTATTAATAATTTCAGAAAATTAAGTTTTATAAAAATATAATTAACTTGTTCAAAAATAAATGTTAAAATTTACGGGTGTTACAAACTGTCCTCAAAATTCAATTAGATGATAACAAATTAAATAGAACATGTTAAACGAAAATCAAATCAGACTGATCGGAAATAGATTTATCAGAAAATGTAATCATCAATTGAAATCACTCAATTAAAATTCAGATAAAATAACGATATCAAAATGAAATAAGAACCCAAACACAGTTCGAGAAACAAATACTCTGATACCATTATGTCACGCCCCAAATTTGGACCGGACGCGTAACGACAGAACGGAATCTTAGCATCCATCCGACGGCCCTTCAATCTACGTCAAAAACAGAAATAAATATAAGTCAGCTACAAAGCTCAATAAGCGGTTATTTAACAATGCGCTTTCCTATAACTGGTTTATTCAAAACAACAGTACAAACAGGACTGGATTAATCCACACAAATATATCAGATTAAGTACGCATATTTAACCGACTGGTTCTAGGTTCACAGAACTCAGACAGTTAAATAACATAAACAGGTTCAAATTCCTAGACCCAATATCACATTAAAATTAATATTTTAGAACTGTCTTTTTATTTTATTTTTGTTAGAGTAGAAAATTCTCTCAGGTCATTCATTTTGGGTTTTATCTACGATGACCCGCACCATATTGTAACCGAATATATATATGATCACATTTTGTTTTACTCTCGCTCCTCTTTCCCTTTGTATTTGATTGGGGATTTTAATTATGTTCTTATGTCATCTAAAAAATTTGGAGGTAGTAAAAGAAATAATAGAAACATGACTAGCTTCCAAAACTTAGCACAAAAAGCGGCGCTCCTTGATCTCGGATACAAAGGACATGTTTTCACTTGGTCCAACAACTAATATGATAGAACGCTAATAATGCAGAGACTTTATCGAGCACTTTCCACAACCCCATGGACTGCGATATTCCCATCAGCAGCGATGTACCACTTGCGTCGCTTCAACAGCGATCACCACCCCATTCTTCTTCGTACCTCACTGCCACCCCCCGCGAATCCAAATAAGTTTCAAATTTGAAAACTGGTGGATGCAACACCCCGATTCCGACCGCACATGTAAGGAGGTACTCGGTCAGCCAACAACCGACTGGTCCACTACCATTGATAATACACGAAAGCACATCCAGGCGTGGACAAAGAAACAGCCTCGTCCTGATAAACACCTTGCAGACCTTGAAGGCCGAATGCTTGAAGTATAGTCGGTGGATCCCAATTTGCAAAGTCCAGACAAAGAGCGAAGCCTGCAGAAAGAATATAACAACAACTTGCAACAGATTAACTCATACTGGATCCAAAGATCAAGATTGCGATGGGCGGAGGAAGGTGACATGAATACAACCTTCTTTCATGCAACGGTAAACTCAAGAAGAAGATGAAATACTATTCATATGCTGCAGCTAGATGATGGCTCCCGGATGATCGATCATAAAAGAATCCCTAGCGCTTTCACACAACATTTCAAGGGTATCTACTGTGGACCGGAGCAGTCACTTCAGGACTATCTAGAGAAGACGGTGGCCGGTTTGCTAGCCACTGTACCAACAATAGGAGCCGAGTACATATCAGCCCTGGATGAGACGCCTACGACGGAGGAGATCAGACGAGCAGTGTTCAGTCTTGGGCCGAATCGCTCACCGGGTCTTGACGACGTCAACGCTAGATTCGTGCAGTCTTATTGGGAGTTGTTTCGACCCCGTATTGAGCTAGAAGTTCTACACTTCTTCTCACATGCAGAGATGCTGAAAAATATCTCAAAAATCAAACATGGTACTCATACCAAAGTGTGATAACCCGACCAAGGCTACAGACTATCGGCCGATCAGTATATGTAATGTAATATAATATACAAGGTTATATCCAAAATTCTAGCAAATAGGTTGAAGCCTCTCATGCCCGAACTCATACATCCGAACCAAGTCGCATTTACACTTGGCCGCGACATCTCGGACCAAGTGATTCTCATGCGCGAGGTCCTTTACACATTTTCACAAGCAAGCTTCTCCAAACCGGCGTTTTGCCTCAAATCCGACCTCTCAAAAGCCTTTGACAGCATGAGTTGGAGCTTTATCGAGAAAGCTTTGAGTCAGCATGGAATGCCACCTCTCTTTAGTGCCTGGATAATGGCATGCATACGATCGGCCTGTTTCACGATCTTGTTTCAAGGCACAGGAGGTGGTTTCATCACCCCAGCAAGAGGTATACGACAAGGATGTGCGCTGTCACCCTACATCTTCATATTGTGCACGAACATCCTCACCTCCATGTTAAAGTGTGAAATGGATCAAGGAAGACTTAGAGGCCTGACTCTCACTATAGCTGCGCCACCAATTACCAACCTGATGTATGCTGATGACCTGCTGCTTATGGGTAGGGCCGAGCGAAACGAGGCGCGGCTCATCAAAAGAACCCTCAAACTTTTTTGTGAAATGTCTGGACAAAGAATCTCGCCTGAAAAGTCCAAATTGTGGTTCTCCAGGGCAACACCATTGGCTCAGGTGAGATCTACAATTCAGATATTTAGGGCAAAATTTGCGGATGAGAATGAGGCGTACCTTGGGGGACCTGTGAATGCCTCGCGGCCTGCAGCATTCAAACTCTTACTGCAAAAAGTTGATAATAAATTGCATACATGGAAAGCTAGGCTCCTCTCGCCAGCGGGCAAAATTGTGCTGCTCAAATCAGTTTTGGAATCACTTTCTATCTACCACATGAGCACTACATTGATCCACAAATCAGTGTTAGACAAAATTCAATCAAGGTGTGTGCAATTTTTCTAGGGAAAAGCAAATAAGAAATCTATCTGTTATGTAAAATGGGATAAGCTAACTGAACCAAAGATGAAAGGCAGTTTAGGTTTGAGACGACGACACACACTCAACAAGGCCATGGTGTTAAAGGCAGCATGGAAGGTGGTATCGGGGCACTCAGCTCTATGGGTTCGGATCCTAGAGGCAAAATACCATCATGCACCTACCTTCTGGTGCTCACAGCGTACTCAGGGTTGCACACGACTATGTCAGGCTATGATTCAAAACAGAGAGATACTGGCACATAACACAACTTGGGTACTTGGAGATGGTCTCACATGTCCGGCTTATGGGCATCTGTGGTTTCAAGAGTGGCGGTGGCTCCCAGCCCCGACAAGGCCCCAGCTGCAGGTAAAAGTTGCTTTCCTTTTTTGATAGCAACCCTTTCTTGGGACTCCCTCTCGCTGATGCAATTTGGGGGATCGGAAATAATGCAAGGAATATTGGTAGAGCATAGTGGTGTAATTTTGAGGCAAGGAATTGGGGATAAATTGGTTTTCACCTGGACAAAAAATGGGGTTTTTTCGGTTAAAGGGGTGATAGGGTTGAAATAAGCACTATTTTTCCCAATTACTTAGCCTAAAATATTGCCAAATATCGAGTTACAAATGTCCATTTTAGGTAGAATCGGATTACTTTGTCATTTTACTTGATTCTGTAAGATTACAGGTTTTCTAGTATTTTTGGAGCTAAAACAGGTATAAAACGAAACATTCTGGACATACTGGTACTAGCATGCGGTTGACCCTTCATCTGCATGCAACCAGAGGCAGCCAAATCACATACAATACCATCAGAAGATGCAGCGCAGGAATCACATGCGGATGAAATGCTCAACAGCATAAGATAACTGACAGAACAGCAGTTACAACACTAAATTTGGCAACCAAGCTCCACTAAACCCACTAAACAATATGATGAACGAATTACAACTCATCTCATTATCTGAACAGATAGAGAACCTAGTAGGTTATATATAGAATAAATCTAGGATTCTCAAAGGGAGAGCACATATACCATTAAAATAGAATTAGCACTAGGATAGGATTAGCAGCTCTCAGATTTGCATTTGATACCAGTACATGACGCACACAATTCTGATCAAATCGCATGCGACACCGATTGGAGTTAGAAACCATAATTGACAGGTAATTGCACTTGCATGCGGTTGGTGACAACACTGTATGCGTTTGCATTTGTGATCAGAAACTAGATTAAACAAGTAAGGATGATAGATAGCCTGATCCCTGGAAGCTCATTTTCTATACACAAAATATTCATCTACTGTTTCTATTGTTCCTACAACTAAAAAACCCAACCAATCAAATCAAAATAACCAAAACAACTAAAAACCTAGAATTGATTATCGTTAGATCTCTTAATACACTATCCCTGTAGATCGACACCCCGATCTATACTATACGATAGGTGCATGCGCTTGTGAATCGATTGTAAAGTAGATAATTAGAGTTATGAATATTATTAGCTCTGATTCTGACCTATTAAGGGTCTTATAAAATGCTGGAGCAATTGCAACCAATGATTAGGCGTGTTGTGTTGCCTACTGAGAGGGAGGTCTGGAAGCGAATTTGGAAAACACCAGGGTCCCACCTCGTGTGAGAATGTTCTTTTGGAGGGTTTTGCAAAAAGCTCTACCAATAACAACCACTCTTGCAAAAAGAATCTCGACCATTCATCCCAACTGTAGCATTTGCGATGAACCAATAGAAAATGCATCACATTCCCTATTTCTATGCCCACACACAAGAGCTACTTAGTTTCTGTCATCCCTGGGCCTCAGATCATCTTTGTTCCAACAAGAGAGCATAATACATGGCCTGATACAGCTCTGGAAACACCTTGATAGTTCGCAAATTGCCACATTCATGATAGCAACAGCCCCCCAAACAGGCCACCCGTACCAAAACTGGTACCGGCAAGCGCACAGATAGAGGGTGGTGTTAGCAACTAGGAAGAGTACATGGCTTGGGTAGATGGATCCTTTGGGGCAAATGAACAAGGTGGTGCTGCCTATGTCATTCAAAGAGCGGGACTTTTACTGAGATATGAAATCAAGAACTTTTATAAGGCAATATCACCTTTTCATATGGAGGCCATGGCACTCCTGATAGCAATTGAAGTGCACTGGTACAAGAAATCAAGAACTGCATCTTTCTTATCGACTCACAGTTGCTAGCTGATACCTTCGACCCAAAAAGAAGACTGCAACCGCTCCTGGCAGCTGACTGGTGCTCATACACGCTACTAGTAAGGATTAAGAACCACTTGAAGCTTCATCGGTCTTACTGCTGCTACTACACTACGAGAGAAGAGAATCAGCAGGCCAATAATCTCGCAAATTTGGCGCGAAGACAACAATTCGCTACTGTTGGTTTTACGTTTCCATTATTCTCTTTTTCTCTAGCAGATAAAGCATACACGTAGTTCAGTGCATAGGCTTCCTTTTTATAATTTATAATAATCGTGCCTACGCTGGAGCAGGCTTGTAATGACTTGTTTTCTCAAGGAAATACAATCGCCTAATGACTTTGAACCAAAAAAAAATTTATTATATAATTACTATGTAGAGTAACGGTACAAAATAGTCATTACCCATATCCTTACCTGTTTAGCTAACGAAAAAAAAATCATATCATACTCAAACCCATACTCAATATGCTAACTGATCGGGTAAATGATTAAAAATGTATCATTGATACCCCTACATATACTGCTTTCGACTAATCAATTGATCAATATAGATTTAGTCAATCGTTTTTCACAACACTGAATTTTATAATACTGTCTGGACATGCATTTGTTAGCTCTTACTATCGGCCTACTATTTATTTATTTATATTTGGAGAAAGGCCTATTATATACGATGTCAAGAAAATAAAAGGCCTATTGTTTCCGGGAATTGGTACCGTCAGATCACACTATAATACCAGTTATGGATTTTATTAGTAATTTTTTAGTAACAGTTATGGATTTTAGACTCATGTAACTAGGGTTAGTGCGACGGTCTCGACAACTTTATAAATACTTTTTTTTATTAATTAATATATATGTTAGTGGAATTTCCACTAATCTTAAAAAAAACAGTTATGAATTTTATTAGTAACTTCTGAAGTTGAAGATCGAACCACTCAATTATTTTAATATTCAAGTGAAATTCTTTCATCTGAATTTTGAACTTGCGACCTCTTACACCGAAAGTATTGTTTTTGTCACTAGATTAAAAACTAGTTCTCGGATTTTATTAGTTTTAGATATTTCTTGTTTAACCTAAGCTTGCAATGTATAAGACTTTTCTGTTCTAATAAAATATAAAAGCAAACTTATAAATTTTTGTCCGATTATCTACATTAATTGATCAGAAATTTAACCTAATTAAAGGGACAATTCCAATACGGCACAAGATAATTTCTGTTCATTGTTTTTATATATAAACAAAATATAAACAGAATAAACATTGGTGCAAACCTTATAGCAGTATTATATAAACTAATACAAAAAAAATATTCTTATCTTTCCTCCATGAAGATTAACCCTATTTACAGCGACTTCCCTCCCAAGTCCAAAGTCCAAACCACATCTCTAATTAATAATTAAGGAGAATCAGGTCAATGTGACTCAAACCATTAATTGGTTAACGCGTCACTTTACCATTCTTTAAAAAAAATTCAACCCTTTTTACTATTTAACCCCAAAAAGTATCCCAAGTTCAACTGTGAAACTGTAATACTTTCTGGTCAAACTCGCCGGGCAATGGCCACTGCCTCGTCCTCCTCATCTCCGGTTGAATCGACTTTTGAACTCGACACACCCCCGAGACAATCAAAGGTAACTTTCGCACCACCTTGCTTACCTTTGTTCGATCCTTCGCCATCTGGCTTCTTAAATGATCCCTCCGAATCACCTTGTCTGTTAGTTATCCATGCCGGTTCTCTAGTTGAGAAGCTTCTAGTAATAAAAGACGGCCACCTTTCCAAACGGCCAAATCGCACACTCCTTCCCATTCGGATGCTTCCTTCGCGGTAACCCCGCCTAGAGCTTGCCTCTCCTTGGAGACTCCTAGCTCGTTTCAATTGTCCCGAGGCTATGATTTCTTTCCTGATATGATCAGGTAATCTGAGAGTGAACTTGTCAATGCTCTCATCTGGCCTTACTACTGCTGGTGGCGCTGCGAGAGAATGCCCGGTTGAGTGTGAACGAGGAAATTGCGGCTGTTGTCGTACCGATTTTGCACGCAGGGCCCGTTTCTGGCTTCCGATCCTCTCCAGCTCGACTGCCTCTTGCCTTCTCCTCGTCTGGTCTTCATGCTCATCAACATCAATTACAACTACTGAATCGGATTGGTTTGATGGGTTCTGTGTCTCTTCAACATGTGTCAAAATCAAACTACTCGACTCGACTCCCTCTTCAGTTTGGTTTGACGGTTGGTTCGGATCAGGAGTTAGGACGCACCGGCAAACAGGACATGTCACGTGAGAGGAGAGCCATTCATCGATACAATCAGTATGGAACACGTGGCTGCACTTGGGGAGGAGACGGATATTCTCGTCGTCTTCAAACTCACACAAGCAAACGGCACACTCGAGCGACCCCTTTCCGATTTTGTGCTCCTTCACCTCGGAGTAAACCATAATGGGAAAGGTCTCTAGAACAGCTGCATCAAGACCTCGTTGCCGCCTTGACCGTGCCATCGCATTAGCAAAGACACCACGAACAGATGCACCGGCACCACTGCCATTCCCACCACAATTTCTGATGCACACAGAGAAGAACCCAAGGAAGAAGAACGCACTGATAAGAACTATTATCAGTATGACCACTGAAGGATTAAAAGAATAATTGTTGCCATAATAACTGTCGTCGGATGTTGATGGCGGCGATGGTTGCGCTTCTATTGCCGGCGAAAGTATCACCAGAAGAAATACCAGCATCAAACTGAGCGAGTTTCCGCTAATGGCGACTGTGTGGCCATCAGTTCGCCACATTTTAATTTTTTTTATTTATATGGTAACTTAAAGAAAGAACGAAGATAAAGGAGATAGTGAGGAGAACTTGAGGTTCTAAAAAGGAGGGTTGAGATGAAGGCCTCTAAAAAAGGGAACTCAAAGCCGTGAAGCTGAAGTATGGAGCACGCCAAGTCAAAGTCTCTATGGTTGAATATTTGAATGCATTAGAATTTAAATTTTGAAATATGGTTATAGATCTGGTAATAAGTCTTAAGTTGAGATTCTTTTTCAGTCCTGATAGAGTTGGGCACGTAGGTGGATTCGTCATGTGCAAAGATTTCTCAAATGACAAAACAAAATATATTTTTAGTATAGTACAGTTATATGGGTGAGACTATGATAATTTGCATATCGCATTTTGAGAATATTTTATGCATAGACAAAATAAGAGGTACGAAAATAAAAGAGTAGTTAATTTGCAATATTTTTGGAAAGATTGAGATAAACAATTCTGATTCAGAGTTTTCGGATTGAAATTATTTGTCTTGATTCAAAGTGTATATTTTCTTTTATTCAGCACAACATAATAAAGATCATTGATAGCAAAAAATAATATTAAATTTTGAATTGGAACCAATGATATGTTGCAAATCAAACACCTTTTATTTTCGTATCTCTTATTTTATTAATTTCTGCGGATAAAAAAATTCTCTTGAATTTTGGCCCGTACTATGATAATATTTTTATTTTGAAAGTTTAAATAATCAATTCCAACTGTTCAACATAGGGCTGCACAAAAATTTCGTAGTTCGTAATTCGATTCGAGTTTGATTCGAAAAAGTTCGTAAAAAATTCGATTCGAAATTAATTCAAACCAAACTCAAACTGGACCTAGTTTGTTCGAAATAGGTTCGCAAACCAAACTTAGTTCGCAATTAACTCAAGCGTGAACCGTTAATTTCCGTTGATAATGAACTTTAATGTTTTATTTAGGATAATATTTGGGTTTGTAATAATTCTAAGACTTTGGTGATTGTTCTGTACTTCTATTGATATTTAAATTATACTTTGAATACTTTGGATATTTGAAAACTTTGGTGATGTTGCTCCTGTTGGCTATTTGGAAAACTTTAGATTATGTGATTGTACTGAACTTTGATTGATTGTACTAAATTTTGGTGTTTGATATAAATTTTGGTATTTGTAATGAACTTTGATATAAACTTTGGTGTAATGTGTAATTAGAATTCAGAATGCCTGAGTTTTTATTGAAGTGCTGTAATTTCGAACTATGGCCCAGCCATAAGTCATAACTCGTAAGTCGTAACAAAGTTTGTAAAAGTTCGAAATTGAGTTCGTAAAAAATTCGATTCGAAATTGAGTTCGTTCGAAATTAATTCAAACCAAACTCAAACTGGAGGTAAGTTCGATTCGGCTCGGTTCGTTTGCAGCCTTGACTTCAACATGATATCAATATAAAAATATATTAATATATCAAATTTTACAATTTTTTTAAGAAAAAAAACTATTTTTTTAGATAGGTAGAGAATTATTATTTTTGAATGATTTAGAATCTTTAAATCAAGTGATTTTCTACTTATTTAATAATAAATAAAAAGAATTCAAAAAATATAAATTTAATTTTGCAAGTATGTTTTCATATGAATATTCAGATTGACTATTTAGACTTTAAAAATAAAAATATAATCCGCAGTAGAAACTAATATGCTCTATGCATGATACTATAACCTCACTCTTATTGTATTATTAAATATAATTTTATTCCTCCGGCTAAACATATCCACTTCCACTTTTTCTGAACTTAATTATCCGTGCAATCTTAAAACAGAAAAGATAAAAAAAAAGAACTTAAAGTGTTCACGCATTAATTCTGAGTTAAATGAACTGCCTAAATTAGGCTAAACACAACAAATGTGATTTCCAACTTGGTTGCAAATCAGTAAAGGAATCTCCATTCTCCCCCGTGAAAAAACCTCCTCACCTCTTTTTTTTTGGGATAAAATATCTAGAAGAACTGAACAATTGCGTGCACAAGACGGCAATATCAAGTCTGGCTACTAATTTCAAAACCTATCAAATCGACTTCAAACGGTGAATCCAAACCGTTCAAACCGATCTACTTCATTAGTTGTGCGTTTACATGAAAAATTTATAATTTTTCGAATTTATTTAGTATCAAGTCAAGCGGTTAAATATGTGAGTTTTTAAGTTAATTTTAAGACATTCATTTTTCAACATGATTTACCGCTTGATTTGATACTAAAATAACTTGAAAATATAAAAAATTTGCATGTAAACGCATCACTCATAAAGTAAATCTGTTTGAACGGTTTAGATTAGTCGTTTAAAGTCTATTCAATCAATTTTAAAGTTAGTGTCATATGACACCAATGTCATACTAACCGGACTCAGCAATATCAGTATATGATCCCCTCACCAGCAGCATAAATGTACCGGCAGTGATGCCCACGTGGCAAATTTGTTTCTTATTGGACACCGTTTGAATTAATGCGAGGGTTTGGTTTGTTTCGTCATGGTTTTGGTTTGGGGTATGGTCTCAGGAGGCGCTAGTTGTGGAACACCAAACTGGTCTGGTCAATAAATGGCAGCTAAGTCGAGTGTTCTAGAAACCGCTGACGGAGATGTTAACGGCCGTTGGAGGAAATGACGGAATCAATTACGCAACTGAAACAAGAGAGGAGGCCGTTGCTCACTACTCTGTAAAGACTTCGTGTATGTAGCACCAGAACATCCCATGCAATACGCTACATACAGTCATACAGATTCGTACAATAAAAGCGACACTGCGTATCTCAATTTGAGGAAAAGCAGTGAGAACGGAACATATCCGCCGACATTTTTATTAATATCCAAAGTTTAATACAAATTATTAATTATATCCAGAATCGGACCTATTATCGAAAAATACCCAAGCCGGCCATTTTCTTGGCCGGCTTAAGTCCCTCCCTAAGCTGGCCATTTTCTGGCCGGCTTGGTACCTTTTTTTTTTTTTTTTTTTTTTAAGAGAGAGAGACACTATGAAGATCCAAATATTGAAATCTAATTCTGAAAATTTAAAATTTTTGTTTAAATTATTTGTTATATTACTTCTTTTGATATATAATTAGCATATTTATACTAAAAATACGATAGATTAATTGAAATTATGTTGAATAACACATATAACAGGGAGATCGCAAATGTATATAAGAAGAAAAAACAAGCCAACAGTAAAAGGCCTAAACAGAGATCAATCTGGGCTGTACATACAGATCACAAATTTGGCTAATCTGGGCCGTCGGACAAAAGGATTCATATGCAATTGACTTCTCGAAAATATTTTGATCTTCATAGTATCTCTCTCTCTTAAAAAAAAAAAAAAAAAAAGGTACCAAGCCGGCCAGAAAATGGCCGGCTTAGGAAGGGACCTAAGCCGGCCATTTTCTAGCCGGCTTGGGTATTTTTCGATAATAGGTCCGATTCTGGGTATAATTAATAATTTGTATTAAACTTTGGATATTAATAAAAATGTCGGCATTATCCGCTTAGGGAGTTGCGAGTTTTCATCGCAAAAATATGAATAACAGAATCTCCATAAACAGTCACTGTGACACTGTGTAAACTGTAAAGGAAGGTTTCTAGAGAGAAATTTAATATTAGGAGCAAGAAGCAAATACTTTCCTTGCCAGCGCTTCTGGCGCCTTAATCAGTGGACAATTATGGCACGTCACAAAATAAATTTAATCAATTGATTTTGAGTTTATTTTATTTTTGGGTAATTATATCTTCCCCCATATATCCATTCCCCATTTCATCCCCCAACTAACTAACTACCTCTTCTAACTATAATTACAAATTCTAACTACCTAATGGCCCTACAAATTAATTACCCAATTTTCTCCCTTTATTTCTTTCCTCTTTCTCCCTCCCTCTCCCACCTCCCACCTCCGCCGCCTCTCTTTCCCACCTCCGCCTCCACCGGATTAGATCCATCACTGTCGACCGCCGGGTCAGATCCGTCATGTCTATGTTCATCTTCCTCATGCAGTAGCGAGTTATTTGCAAAGAATAAAGCTTCATTAATGGTGAATTATGCCAGTGCGTACTAAGTACTAAGAAATGACAGAAAAACAAATTTTGAAAAAATTGGAGGTGTATAAATGAATACTTGATGTTTTAGAGATGAATACTTCAACGTTTATGGATGAATACTTAATATCTTAGGTATAAATACTTTAACTTATATGTATGAATACTTGATATCTTATGGATGAATATTATTCGGCTGCTCTTGTAAAATTAATCGAGGTATGCACATAAGTTTGTAATACTCTTGGTACATTAACTATTTACACTTATACGACGATGATGAATACTTGCTCGATGATAGATGAATACTTGTGACGAGGTATGAATACTTGTGCAACGGACAACTCGAAAGTATGTCATCATGGATCTCATTTGAAAGAGAAAATTGCGTAGAAGACGTTCGTGGTTTTAGATTTGCAAAATTCCTCACAGATCGTCAGAAATATTGGTTAGATTGAACGGAGAGAAAAAAACCCATCTCTAAAAACGTGTAAAAGATGAGTGAGTGATGTGTCCAAATATGCTTCTATTGCAAAGATGAATACATTCATATAGATTGATGAATACTAGTTGTGTTACAGATGAATATTTTTTTGCAAATTTCTAAAATGAGCTGAAGGTTATGCGGTCCCCCACTTAATTAATGCGCTGACGGTTATGCGGTCCCCTACTTAATTAATGCTCTGACAGTTATGCGGTCCCCCACACATGTTGTTTGTGGTCCCCTACTTTCTTATACGCTGAATGTTGTAATATATCCAAATATGTTTCTATTGCAAATATGAATACCTTCATATAGATGGATGAATACTAGTTGTGTTACATATGAATACTTTTCTGTAAATTTCTAAAATGCGCTGACAGTTATGCGATCCCCCACTTAATTAATGCAACTGATGGGGAATGAAACGGGGGATGGTTGACGGGGGATAGCTAGGCTCTCCCTTTATTTTTTTGGCACTCTAGAGAATAGTGACTATAACAGTTAACTGATTCCTTTTTTTTTTTTTTGTATGACGATCATATAAACGGAATGCCTTGAGTGAAAAATCATCTTATACAATTATATGTATTTTTCCCCAAGTAGACGACCGTGATATATGAGCACGAGGACGCCAATATCTGAAGGTATAAAGCCGTGATTTTTATTTTTACCCAAAAAAAATATATTTTAATATAAATAACCAGGTTTTTAAAAGATTTTTATTTCTACCCAAACCGCTAGGAATATTTGCGGTTTGAATTAACAATTCAAACCGCAAGGAATATATGCGGCTTGAATTATTAATTCAAACCGCAAATATTCCTAGCGGCTTGAATTAATAATTCAAACCGCAGATAATCCTAGCGGCTTGAATTAACCAATCACCAAAAAATTTATTTATTATTTTATTAAATGATAATTTTTCACCGATAACTCTAAAGTTATTTTTATTACAAAGAATTATATTATAAAAACTTATCAATAATATAAAATTTTGTTTATTATTTTATTAAATGGTAATTTTTCACCGATAACCCTAGAAATCTTTTCACCGATAACCCTAAAGTTATTTTTATTACAAAGAATTATATTATAAAAACTTATCAATAATATAAAATTTCATTTATTATTTTATTAAATGGTAATTTTAATAATATAAAAATATAAAAAGAATTACCATTTAATAAAATAATTTTATCATTTACAAAGAATTATTTTATTAATATAAAAATAACTTTAAGGTTATCGGTGAAAAATTACCATTTAATAAAATAATAAACGAAATTTTATATTATTGATAAGTTTTTATAATATAATTCTTTGTAATAAAAATAACTTTAGGGTTATCGGTGAAAAATTACCATTTAATAAAATAATAAACGAAATTTTATATTATTGATAAGTTTTTATAATATAATTCTTTGTAATAAAAATAACTTTAGGGTTATCGGTGAAAAATTACCATTTAATAAATAATAAACGAAATTTTATATTATTGATAAGTTTTTATAATATAATTCTTTGTAATAAAAATAACTTTAGGGTTATCGGTGAAAAAATTTCTAGGGTTATCGGTGAAAAATTACCATTTAATAAAATAATAAACAAAATTTTATATTATTGATAAGTTTTTATAAATAATTCTTTGTAATAAAAATAACTTTAGGGTTATCGGTGAAAAATTACCATTTAATAAAATAATAAACGAAATTTTATATTATTGATAAGTTTTTATAATATAATTCTTTGTAATAAAAATAACTTTAGGGTTATCGGTGAAAAAATTTCTAGGGTTATCGGTGAAAAATTACCATTTAATAAAATAATAAACGAAATTTTATATTATTGATAAGTTTTTATAATATAATTCTTTGTAATAAAAATAACTTTAGGGTTATCGGTGAATAAATTTCTAGGGTTATCGGTGAAAAATTACCATTTAATAAAATAATAAACGAAATTTTATATTATTGATAAGTTTTTATAATATAATTCTTTGTAATAAAAATAACTTTAGGGTTAGCGGTGAAAAAATTTCTAGGGTTATCGGTGAAAAATTACCATTTAATAAAATAATAAACGAAATTTTATATTATTGATAAGTTTTTATAATATAATTCTTTGTAATAAAAATAACTTTAGGGTTATCGGTGAATAAATTTCTAGGGTTATCGGTGAAAAATTACCATTTAATAAAATAATAAACGAAATTTTATATTATTGATAAGTTTTTATAATATAATTCTTTGTAATAAAAATAATTTTAGGGTTATCGGTGAAAAAATTTCTAGAGTTATCGGTGAAAAATTACCATTTAATAAAATAATAAACGAAATTTTTTATTATTGATAAGTTTTTATAATATAATTCTTTCTACAAAATAACTTGAGGGTTATCGGTGAAAAAATTTCTAGGGTTATCGGTGAAAAATTACTATTTAATAAAATAATAAACGAAATTTTATATTATTGATAAGTTTTTATAATATAATTCTTTGTAATAAAAATAACTTTAGGGTTATCAGTGAAAAATTATCATTTAATAAAATAATAAATAAATTTTTTGGTAATTGGTTAATTCAAGCCGCTAGAATTATCTCCGGTTTGAATTATTAATTCAAGCCGCTAGGAATATTTGCGGTTTGAATTAATAATTCAAGCCGCATATATTCCTTGCGGTTTGAATTGTTAATTCAAACCGCAAATATTACTAGCGGTTTGGGTAGAAATAAAAATCTTTTAAAAACCTGGTTATTTATATTAAAATATATTTTTTTTTGGGTAAAAGTAAAAATCACGGGGTATAAAGTAAGCATTGATGTAGTAAACACTAATAGTTAATATATTATTGCCTATTTTATTTTACAAGTAACTTGTCAAACAATTAAAAGGCTGATGCTCATACTAAGACTAGGTAAGGAAAGTATTTTATTTTTATATGTGCCATCTGTTCATTTCCAACTTCTAAATCATTTCATGATCATTAAAGGATGGCGCGCCGCCACCTGGCATGAAGTGCTAGCAGAAAACAACAGCCGAGAACCGTTGGATCAAGATCAGATGGGCCGGACAACACAGTGAACCATTTGTCTCAATTCCATCTTGACAAGTTTCTCTTAATCGGATGGCTAAAATCTAACGGGCACAATGACATATGAAGACATTTATTATTGAAATGGAAAGTGGAACCTTTCAGAGACCGCTGCTGCTCAGCGAGGTGGACAATTGGACATGAGTACATCATTGACTTTGAATTTTAATATTTTTGCATTTAATGTCTATTCTAGATAGATAACTTCCCTTTTAAATTTACATTGACAGAAGCTTCTGAAAACTCCTGTTTCATGCTCCAATTGAAATAACCAACCAAATTATCCTCAACACACTGTAAATCTTAACTTGAATTTTTTTTTTTAAGGAATACTAACACTTTGTTTGGTTCAAACGAGATAAAAAAAAAGGAAGATAAAGAACAAGAGGGAAGGAATCGACAATAAGATTTAAAAAGATAAAAGAGGTTAACTTCTAGTAATCTTATCTCCTACTAAATATCCAACAAAATAAAAATCAATCAGAAATTTTTTCTTTCACTTTCTCCATCCAAACAAATACGACGTAAGGTAATTTTGACGCAAAGTGGGATGGTAAGATTATTACTTGTTGCATTCTTTTTCTTCAATCACTGGCGATATTTATCCCGATTTGACATTTTTCTAGCAAAAATTATTTCTCCTTTAACATCTTTCCCCACACAGATGGATACATCAAACAGTCAATATCAATTTCTATTTTCTGCATATGACAAAGAGTCGATTGCAATCCTTTTCTTGAGCGGTATATTGCATGACTTTCAAAGATGTGTTAAAAATGTTTATCCTACTATACAAATAATACATTGCATGAGGCAAAATTTAAAATAATATTACAGGAAGAAAATGTCTACAAATCAGAACATAATTTCCATAGACTATCTGGTAAAACCTGAGATTGTTAATAGGAAAGTCGCACACGACAAGGCAGCTAACAAAAAGAAATTTGGTAATTTCACTGATGAATTACCTGCAAATATTAATTATAAAAGGTAAAATAAGCATGAAATATATGTTTAAGTTCCAATTTTTCAATTTAAAAAAGTCAATGATTTGAGTTTCCTGTCACATGTGCATACCAGGTCAACAGAAATTCTTTTGGTTACTTATTTGTTCAACACATTTAACGCTTAAAAGAAAAACCTAACTAATCAGATAAGAACTTTGTTATTATTGATTATAAAATGAATAATTAAGATGTGAAACAACAGTGAACAGGTGCCAAACACTTTGGACTGTAGGAAGTAAGAACCATGCCTAACAGAGTTCACAACACATTGCTTTCCGTGTGATAGAATAAGGGCCTTGATCCCTTCATTTAATAAAAAAGAGAGAGAAAGTAGACAAAAGATTTGGGCTGCGGTCTTAGTTCTAGATTTTGATTGAACCATGACAAAGAAAGATACTGGTAAGAAATTAATATGCAAAACACAAGTGGGTACCACTATTATTTGGATTTATCCTATGGGGCGGCTACATAGATTAAACAAGTATAATGATAATATAGACCAGGACAGGGTAAGCACATGAACTTACTTAGAAGAAGAAATCGGTTTTTAATGTTCCACTCAAAATTCCAGTGTGGCCGATCATTTTTAAGTGTCCAATAGGACCAGCCGAAGGAAGCTTTATTGAAAACATCCAATTGAGCCCTTCCAAACATCTGATATTGAATTTTAGAAGCATTTAATACATTCCATTCATTTACCCACTCCCCTGAAAAATTACGGTAAATTAGTATGTCACATAAAGAAGATAGTTATAGCAAACTAGGAATAAATCCCACCCCTTTCCATATCTTCTAGAAGTCAGGTTTATACAAATTTGTTTTGATAGAGCTGTTGATTTTCAAAAAGAAGCAAAGTGGAATAAACAATCTATATGGAATACTGTGGAAAGTATCTATTCTGATAGTAATGAATAACTGCATCTAGAATAGTATGGAATCATCACTAAGACTAGGTATCCTTTCAAATTAAACCAGGGTATCTCCCCTCATAAGTTACATACGGAAAGATCTAAAGTTGTAAAATATCTTGAATGTTTTTCTTTTGAGAAAAAATACCTTCCAAATTCAAACTTGATGGGTGTCTTTTTTTAATTTACCCAATCAAAGTTTTTATTGCTAACTACCCATAATTTAATAGTATTTGCAGATATCACCCAGCATTTCATATTCTTGCTTATGGCCCCATTTTATTGTACTTGTAACCGCAAACAATAATAAGCAGTTAAGAGTATTAAACCAACATATTAGAGTAGCTTTTTCAATCTTGATGAACAAGTCATGAAACAATCCTTCCACATTGTAAACGGCAATTTTTCAATTTTTGTGTTACAATAACAATTGTATTAAGGGCAAGAAAATTCAAAAGGTCCTCAGGTGTTTGTTGCAAATGCGAGGGATTTTGGCTCTTATTGGCTAAAGCTTGGAAATAGGCAAAAAGTTTGGGGTTAATGTGCAAAAACCCAACCATGATACCAAAAATAACATTACCAATGAAAACAAGAGGTCCATTAGCACTGTTAAGTGTCTCCAACTGCACGGCACGGTTATTGTACACGAACTGAATATTCTGAACCCCCGTCAGGTTATCAAAATATGGGTCAAACAAGTTGTAATAATGCAAATCCAAGACTATATTTGAAGAGCCAATATTTGCCTGATACAACTCCATGGGATCTGCGTTGCCTATCCTCTGACACATTATGACATATGCTGTGGAGGAATAATTTCTCACAATTTGGTATCCGTTTTTGTAATAAGAAATTAACGTGTCTAGTGGAACAGACGCTGCTGACGGCTCATTCAATAGCTCTATGCCTAATAGAGCTGTATTGTTGGCGTACCTGTGCATCGAAACATAAGAAATTCAAGTCAAGCACTTGCCCTAATCCTGCGCATTTTTCTTTTCTTTTTCTTTTCTCTTTTTCCTTTGTGTGTGTGAGCGTATGTGTGTTGGGTGGGGAGGGGGCGGTGTGGTGGTTTGAGCCTGTTCCCTTATTAAAAAGTAGCACAATTTGACTAGCAAACAGGTACGACACAACCCAACCTCTGAGCAACAAATAAGTTTCAACGACCAGATATTCAATTACCAGAACCCGATATGAATGCCAAACCTGTACCAATAACAAAGCCAAGTCAATCTGACATGGACTTGACCGTAACTACTAATTAACCGTTTCAAGATAAGAAACCAAAATTACACGAATCTGCATGAAACAATACCAAAATTGACCACTGGGAAATGATCCCACCTGAATCCAGCAAAGGCCTGTACCAACTTGAGCTGAATGTTTTGCTTAACAGAGCATTTTAGTACACTGCGCTTTTGTTAAAAAGATAAAAGTACCAACATTTGTAGGTATGCTTATCTTGAGCATTAAATGGAAGTCTTGAAATGATACCTGGCAGACAAAAAGTTAATGACATCTAGAGTTTGTGAAATATAAGCCGGTGAAGGCCAATCAACCGACCCATCTCTACTTGCACTATGTTCCGCCCCGTTTTGTGACCCAGGTGCCGCATGTAAATCAATAATGCACTTTATATCATAAGCCCTGGTGTTGATATGTTTCATATAAATAATAATTCACCATTAAAAGATATTAATGAAAATTTATGCCTTGAATTAAATCACGATGTTATCTGTTAAGAATGGTTTAAGGACTAGACCTACTGTGCCCATGAAAATGCACTATCAAGTGCAGCCAAGGAACCACCGACAAAAGGGGATGGCGGATCCGGGTCTTGTGCAATCCACCAACCGACAGGAATACGCACCGTGTTTATTCCATTTCTCCAAAGGAATTCAAAATCATTTGATGTGATAAAGGTCTTCCTGTGTTCCTTTGCATTATACAGAGAAAATTACACAAAGAAACAATATAACACATTTTATGATATAAGAAATGTCTGTGTTCAGTAATCTATATTAATTTAATATGGCCAACCTAGAATAAGAAAAGTCTTGTTAAAAGGTGAAATGCCATGACTCCCCTAAATATAAGAAGAAGGCTCTTGTAGTGATTTTTATAAAAAAAACAAAGCCAATAAGACTGATATACCCTTGGTTGCAATGCAATAACTATTATACTTACAGCGCAGATCCAGGTTTTGTCAGGGGAGGCGAGAAAAATAGCTAATCAGGTTCAAACACCCATTAGCTAATTGGGTACTGGATAAAAAATAATGCTCTAATTTCTAGTCCCGATTACCAATTAGAATTCAAGGAATTTATCCTAATTTAACCCTAATTACTAATCAGAATTTCAGAGGGGAGTTTTCATGTCTTATGCATCAGCTGAAGAAGAAAAGTTGCAAAACTTACTGCTAAAACAGTTTTGGCCTTCTCAGGTCCATACCCGTTAGCAAGCTGGTAATCTCCATGCAAGTTATTGGCCACAATTGTCATCTCAAACGTCGCCGCATTATCATCACCAAAATCAGGTTGAAACTGATAATTTGCAATAAGGGCATTGTCTGCCGTTGCCTAAAATAGAACGAGAAAGGTGATTATAAGTTCATCTTTCAAGGCGGAGCCAGACTTTCAAGCTATGGGGGTTAAACATGAATGGGGGTCAATTTTATAGTACCCATAGCATTTACTCTAAACTATATAGAAAATCATATACAAGTACAAATTTTTTGAAAATGAATGTGGGGTCAATTGACCCCTATTCTCTCAAGTCTCAACATGGATCCGCCCCTGTATATAATTGGTGTTCATCAGTTGGTCTAAATTTAGAAGTTAAGCAACTGTGTTTTTTACCTGGATGTAGCTCCCGTTTAGAGGCTTGATGTGAATCCTTGAACTGCTTCTTTCAATGAAAAAGGTCTCTGCCATGCCTGGTGAATCAGCGTTTGCCATAATCAAACCGTTGTCATTGGCTGATGTGAGGAATTGGCCTTGCAAGGTCCGCAACTGGAATTGATTTTCTGATACTCTCCATAGCTGTTGGTAAACAGTAGTTAGGTTTTTCTTCATCATAGAATTTCATATCAGATTTTGATGCAAAGATTCAGAGAAAAGAAATGCACAGTCACATCAAGTGTGATTTTACTGTCATGGTAGCTGAGGCCTAATTTAAGGTCCTATGAATTGTTCAATAGAAAAATGATATGCATTGCTATGTCTGGTACATAGTGGTAGTGCACTAAAGATATCCAGACTAGCATTTGCAAACCTTTGCCTATATGTTTGTAGTGATCACAGATGTGCATTGTGATGTATAAAACAAAGCAACCATTTTTGGGACTGAGTCAAACTCAAATTTCTAAGTAAATATCATACTCAAACTTGAGGCTCTGACTAAATAGCAACAGAACTATTTACTATAAAAAGAAAAAATAAGACCTTAAGAGTCTCCCATGTAGAAGCAAAATCACGGTCAACTGTGACATTTGAGCCTCCACCACCAACGGCACTAATATACTTTTGAAGTGTTACAGACTTCAATTGCACCTGAGTTCCATCCTGTGCAAAAATACAGAATACAAGTTTTGTTTCACAGTAAAACATGTATAGTAATTAAATTGGAAATGATGTATCTCTAGACCTACCAACATATCTCCATTGGGAATTCCATCGAATAGTGAAGGCTTGATCCATCCCTCCACCACCAACCACCCTCCCAAATTTACCCCTCTTACCTTGTCAAATGCATCAACTAAATCACCAAAAAAAACATATTAACCCGAGCTTAATTGAACAAATCCATGATTAAACAGCACTAAGAAACATGCTCGACACCTGGTGAGAGTGTTAAAGCGAGAAGAATAGCACATAGCATCATGACCTCAAGTCTCAATCTTGTAAAGCGAGTCATCTCGCTATTTGGGAGTACAAAGAGAGAAGGTTTCTTGAAATGGGCACCAATTGAATGAGATATGAGGATAAACCATAGGGAAGAGATATGGAGAGGTGAGGTGGGGGAGGCAAGAAATGTTCACCTTCTATGCCTTGCTTAGGCCAAGGGTAATACCAAAGAGAGCTCTCTAATATTTCGATTAGTATAATAGCAACTGTGCTTTCAGTAAGAGTGGGTAAATCCATGAAATTGAAGGAGGTTGATCGGGGTTTCTTGCTAAGATGAGTTATTAGCTGGCTAGAAAAGAACATTTCTCAAAAAGGAAAGGGCAATTTGCAAGGCGATGGCAACCGAATGATCAAATGAACGAGGTGCACAGTTGTGGAAACAATGACGTGAAACGAAGCAAAATTCAGATCCTATGTTTGTACAGACGGAAATGTCTGTACGGTTTTGACCAGGTTTAGAGAAATTAACCAGTCGTACTACAAGTGACTATAGTTCAGGTCTTCTATTACAGATACTCTGAGACGATTTCTACCCCAGATCTTTTAACTCTGGGTCCTAAATACATTTTACAAACGGTGTTCAGCTGCAATAACTCGTTACAGGATATCAGAAATTTTGAAACTAACACCGAGACTCGAGTAACTAGACTCTTCTCAGATTCCCGCGCATCTCGCTCCACTTCCTCCTCTCCCGTTCCCGATCTTCACCGTCCTTAAACAAACTATAGCTGCTCCTGGTGTATTTGGTGGCATAATTTCAGCGTCAGTGGGCCCCGCTGACTGGAAATCCACCGAAAGGAAGTTGAGCAGTTATGCTTTGTGAATCCGAGTCTGCTGCTCTTCTCGTAGAAAAAGTATAATTCTGTCTTTCCAATTCTAATTATTTAAAAAATTTCATTCATGTATCTCGATAAAAAAAACTTTTTTATACACAAATCTCAACGATTTTCAATAGTCAGAATTGGAAAAGCAGGATGCTGCCCCATTCCATGCTTTGTTGGATCCTTCAAGTAATTCCGATCAAATTGTTAAGATGTATACCCAATTGGTCGGTTACGGCCTTACGGGCAGTGGTGTCAATGATACCCTTCTAATCATTTACCAGTCTGTATTGTATTCGATAAAATAAGTTGGATATGGATAAAATTTTCCTTTTTGTTAATCTATGGAGTATCTTATAGAGTATTTATATAAAATAAAATTATATGATAATATTTGAGCAATAATGAGTGTGGATGAAATTTATGTGTGTAATATTTCATATGATAATATTTGAATAATAATTATATATTTTTGTTATTTAGTATATGTTTTTCTATAAGAAAAATATTAATATATCATTTTTATGTGTGCGTCTTGTTATTTAGGTAAATAATTGAATTTGTCCGAAGAGATATTCGTGTTTTTTAATTCTCTTGCTTTATAGAAAAACAATTAGTTGAAATTGATTGTAGATTTATTTTTTATTATATATTTTTTATTAGTAATGTCAAGTAAAGGGTGGAGGTTAAGCCACCTAACTATTTAATATCCAAAAATGATTATCGCGTTTCGAACGTGCAACCTCCCACACGGAGATCATTGTCTTTGGCACTAGACCAAATGTTGGTTCTCTTTTTTATTAGTAATGTGATTGCATATGTGTGAAATGAATAAGTTTTGATATTCTATTTGTGAAATATAATAAAACTAATTATTATATGAGAAGGGTTCAAATGCACCATTATTTTTGTGCTCCAATATGCTCCACATCATTTATCTCCATTTTCAAAGTCCTAACAGTCAATCTGAACTGCTCAACATGATCTTCATAATAAAATATGCTTGGATACCAAATTTTATATTTTTTTATATAGGTACAAAATTATTTTTTTAAGGAGATTCTAAACCATCCGATAAAGTGATATTGTACCTATCTAAAAAATAGTAAAAAAATTCTAAAAAATATAAAATTTGGTCTCCAAACATATTTTATTATGAAGATCATGTTGAACGGTTCGGATTGACTGTTCGGATTTTGAAAATGAAGATAAATGATGTGGAGCATATTGGAGTACAAATATTATGGTACATTTGAACCCTCCTCTTATTATTCGCTATTCATCCGTTACCGTTTCGTTATCTGATAATTTTAATAGATAATGATAGAGTATGATAAGGTCAATTTTTAGTGAATAAGAGTAGAATATGAATAAGATCAATTTTAAATGAGTATGAATATGAAAATATTATACTCTATCTGTATTGTATTGTATCTGTTGACACCCCTAGTTCGGGTATTACATACAAGTAAATTATTTTAATTTGGAAAGGTAATTTTTTTTCATTAATAGCATGTTTTCCGCACTTGCTGGTTCCAAAGTGCTTTTTTATTTTACAAGCTGCGGTACCACGACTCCTAAGTTCCATATACATAGGCTGTATAGTTTATGGTTAGAGCATCTACAACAGCAATTGTTTATAAATTGCTAATATAATGTGAAAGATTACTAATTTAATTGCTGAGTTGTATCATAATTGCTTAATTAGCAAATTTGTTTTAAAAGAAAACGTTTGTTAATGACACCCTGGCTAATTGATTGGTTAAAATAAATTCTTCCGTATCTGTACAGCGTCAATTGCTAATTGCTGCGTTGGAGTGGTTTGCAAAATTTGACGGAGTGGTTTACAAATTAAAGTGACGTGGAGATAAATACGTTTGGTCTGGTCAATTGTAAATTAGCTTGTCACTGTTATATTACCCAAACAGGTAATCTCAATTGGGCCAACAATTTAACACTTCAGGCCCAATAATACACAACTGGTCCGAATAAGAATGTGCGTGACTGGGCTGCTGCAGAGAACTTGTGTGTGAATTATGAGTTTCCAGTAATTTTCAAAAATATTGCAAAGCAACCAATTGGAAAGGAACATCAGAAGATTCCACAGCATGGCCCAATAAGTGGGGAAAAGTCGGTAAAATGGTAAATTAAAGCGCTAAAAGCCGTAGCAGCAGCAGGATAAGAATTGATAGTTGAGACTGCCGAAACGAGCCAACGGCTGTCAATTCGGAGAAAGGAAACCAGCTCAAAGCCAGCCTCCATGGACATCAGAACATTCACACTCTATCCTGTCTTTATTTATTTATTTTTTGAAAGTAGAGTAAATATTAAAACTATCAAATTATTTTAATATAGATACTAAATTTTGAATGTTTAATTTTTCAACGAAAGATAATATATTAATCATAAAAAGAGTGGTGTCCTTGAGCGGTGGCGGCAAGCAAAGCGAAAAGAGGCGAAACGAAAGAGGAAACACCATGGCGACCTCATTGTGTTGGGTGTCGAATGAACTAACGGATCAGTCATGGCTGCGTTCTTCTCTTCTGCGACGGAAGGACGAGTGGTCTCCTATTTGTGTACAGTAGGTATATTTTCTATTTTTTGCATGATGTTTGTGTGTAATGAGTATAGAAAATGTAGAATGAATTCTTGAGCAATTGAAATATTAGAATTGTGGAATTTATATTTTTTTTTGGAGTTGTGAATTGTAGATTTGGTATTTTCTAATTTCTAGATTTGTTGATTATATTGTTTTACTGAGTGAAAAAAGACTTCGTACTTTCCCTTGTTATAATCCCAGCCTGTTACGAATTTTAATATGAAGAATACTGTTTTAGACTTTTAGTCAGATGTAATAAGCATAATTAATCAATTACATTGTTTGTTATTTAAGGTGATTAATATCGAGTTAAATTTGTACCGAGAATCCCCTATTACATAATCCCTGTTTCTACAAATACGATGAACTTACAAGAAGAAAAAAAGAAATGCAAGTATTGCATTTCAAAATTGCCCTTAAAATCAAAATCCGACTGAAAATCTATTTTAAATATTCGAAGTTAGAAAATTTAATTCCATTTTTATTTTAAAATAATTGTCCCTAAAAATATTTACTCAAAACTGTGATTTTGTAATATATAATAAAATCCATTACCCATTGCTGAATAATTCATCATTGTACACATGCAGTTAAGAAAAAAATTCAGGTACTAGAGAGAGCTGCTCCATAGTCCACATATTAATATTAGTTATTCAATCAAACATCCACAGATGAAGCCAATGCAACGCAGAAATTGGGAGAGAGCGAAACAAACTAAACTGTTCACGGATGGTGGTATCTACCTAGAGTGGAAATCGTGCCGTTCCGTGCTGTGACTAATACGCCGTGATTTTGGTCTCGTGCCGTGCCGTGACCAAAATATCAAGGGGTGGTCACGGCACGCAAATGGTTATGCCACGTGAGTCACGCCGTGCCTAAATGTGCCATGACTATACGTGACTCGCGTGACCATTTAATCATAATTTAGGTTAATTTACTCAAGATTCACCATTAAATCAATATCTAATGGTCCTTTACACGTGATTCGCGTGACCATTTAATCATATTTTAGGTTAATTTATTCAAGATTCACCATTGAATCAATATCTAATGGTCCTTTACACGTGACTCGCGAAACTACATGTCGTGCTGTGCCGTGACTAAATCTTTCACGTGTCGTGCCGTGACGTGCCAAAGTTTCAAAAGATGAGCACGGCATGTGAATGGTCACGGCACGGGACACGTGAGTCACAACACGTAACTGACACGCGTGCGTGCCGTTCCGTGCAGTAATCGTACTATTTCGTGACAGAGCCAGCTCCGCCGTGCCATTTTTCCCATTCTATATCTACCTATCGAATATCGATTGGTCTTGACAAATAATTTTTTTTATAAACCATAATTAAAAATAGAAATTTTATGAAACCAACATGATTATTTTTTTTTCTTTACAAAAATCATTAGAACTGAAATGCCATTTCGGTCTGAACTTTTTTTTTCCAAACCAAAATGACAATTCAGCCCGAGGTGGTTTCACATCTTTTTTAGAAAAACAGGTGTAGCCTTCGGTGTAACACCCATGGACAGGGGCGGACCTAGAGTATTCTAGGGGGGCAGCTGCCCCCCCTTGGATTTTGAGTTTTAGTGGAGATTTATCGGTTCCGACCGACTTTGTCCCCCCTGGAATTTTTTTTGCCCCCCTCTGGACGTTTAATTTGTAATTCGAGTTAAATTTAGGGTTAAAATTGAAATAAATCTGTTGAATTTTGATTGGCAATTAGAATTATAAGTCAGAGTATTAGAAATTACAAGTCAAAGCATTGAAAAGTATAAGTTAAAGCATTGTTTTTTGTTGAGTACTCAATTGGTTAATGGATTTAAACCCGATTCGATATTTTTTTACCCCCCTGACGAAAATCCTGGATCCGCCCCTGCCATGGACCGAGATGTCATTTCGGTTCAATATTTTTTTTAGTCCGAACCGAAATGCCATTTCGGTTCAAACTATTTTTTTTTTTTAGGGTTTACTTATATATTGTTTAGAAATGTTTGCTTATAAATTGTTTAGAAAGGTCAGAAAAATAAGTTTGCTTAAGAAGGAGAAAAAGAGAAGAGAAAAGAAACTGTTTCGGGTTTAAAACAAAAATAGTGAGACTGAAATGATATTTCGGTTCAGAGAGATTTTTGGATTTTTTGTGGCCGTTAGTATGAAAACCTGTAAAACCACTTCGGACTGAATTGCTATTTCGGTCTGGAAAAAAAAAAGTTCGGACCGAAATAGCATTTCAGTTCTTATAATTTATGTAAAAAAAATAATCATATTAGTTTCATAAAATTCTTTTTTTAAATTATGGTTTATAAAAAAATTTCCTTGACAAAGGAGTGGTAAAGTAGGCGAGCATAGCAGGGTTACGTGTACACTGTATGGTGCGTCCACACACATGGTAGATGGAACCACCGTACCAGTAGCAGCGCCACATACACACACAGAGACACAGTGCTGCCGCGAGACTGCGACCCGGCGCACTACTCGCAGTCGCACCCCACACAGATCACAGACCACAGTCATATGGGCACGCAGTCCGGAGCCCCATTCTCGCGCTGTACTGTACACTCCTGATTCCTCAACCTCTGTGCATACTGCATTATATTTGTACAGCATACAATAATACACAGCTCCAGTCGCTCACTCCTCTGGACAAGGCTCTGCTGAGCATTCTATTTTTTCGATCTCAATTATTTAAAAAAATTTATTCACGTATTTCGATAAAAGAACTTTTTCATGCAAAAATTTCAATAATTTTGAATAGTTGAGATAGAAAAAACACGATCCTGCTTTTCTCTTAGAAAAGTAGCAGAGTCCGTTCCCGCTCCTCCCGGTTTTTTACTTTAAACGGATTACAATCCCAAACATCACATCGGTTAATGGGTTAATGGGTGTGGGTACGGATTCTACCTGACTACATGACCATGACTCCATATGATTTAACTCGTTTAAGATAACTTGTTAATTAATACATGCGATAATATAATCACTATATCATCGCAACCAAGCATGCAATTAGAACATAAATTAGTATGCACGGACGACATGACATATATGTATTAGTGAATTAAGTTAGAAATGATTGGACCTCAACAGCAATTAACAAATTATACTGTTTTTATAAAATAAAAGGTATGTTAATTGCCATCCATATCTAATTATTTTAAAAATTAAAACATTTTATTGGTAATAGTAACTCAACATTGTATTAGCGTACAATGTCCAGAGAAAAAAAAATGAGAGGTTATGAATTCACATTTTCAATTGTAGGATTAAATTTGTAGGGATTAAGAAAATTACTCATCTTGGCAACTTCTACCAAGCCATTTTTCAAAAAAAGAAAAAGAAAATAGGTATTCGGAACTTAAAATTCCCAAACTTATCAACAATAAAAAATATATTGTATGGATTTGACTAAAAGCACGCTGAGATGCGGCCAAATTATCTAAAAGAAGTGAGGCCTAGCTAACTAGAACCATGAAACTTATCTTGTTATTTAAATTAAATAACATCGATCTACGTGGTATATATATCAGACTGAAAACGAAATAACAACTAATCACTTATTTTTAATACTCGATACAGGGGCATGTATGATGTATCATACATGAACGATTCAATGCATATTAACAAAAAGACATCAAACTATGGACAGCAATTTGTCTCCCTTTCCCACCTGTTACAATATAAATTTAAGAAAACTCCAAATTTCTTTACAGATTTGTAGCAGCGTGTATCCGTTGTTGCATTCTTCAGGTTAATTTTACATTACTCCCTTTAATTTCATCCATGACTCAAATTTCATTGACAGAAATAACATTCCCCGCACAGTTTAGACCAAACAATTATTAATTCAATTTCTAAACATTATTAGGTATATTTCACTGAAGTGATAATAAATCACTTTAATGTTAAAGGAAATTATCATTAGTCACTTTTATATTTGTGTCTTAAGAAGTGATAATCTCATATTATTTTGATGACAATTTTAAAATCTTGCAGCATATATATTATCTTGTGATCTATTACTTTTACTCATGTAAATAAGAAAATTATTGTTTATATAGATTAAATTGCGCATTGATCATATTATTTTTTAAGGTTAGTGGCTTTAAATGCCTACTAACGATTTCATTGATAAAAAAAAATATTTACAACAGTTAAATGACCCTCATTTCTAGATCTAAACTTTTTTATTCTCATAAATTTATCTAAACTACTTTAATTATCTAATCCTATTTATTTACACTCTTAATCACTCTATTACCTCATTTTTCATCTCTCTATAACCGAATCTGTTTTCGTCCGATCCGCTAGGGGTCAAGAAAAAAAAGCCATGTATTTGACTATAAGACACTTATAAGTACTATTTAAAAAATGGTGATTATTGTGGAGCTTGGCTACTATGTTTATATAAGCAAAAGCCCACATATGTTTAAATGAGCATTTTTGCGTTTCCAATGTTCAAATGGTCGATCCGACCGTTCATCTTGTTCTCCATATTAATATGTGCTTGGAAACTAATTTTTTTTTACTATTTATTAAGCCACTTTGAAAGTTTCTGATCTGGTGGTCCAGAATTTTGGAAACACTGTTTTTACTGTTCACCCAGATCAGCAATTTTCAAAGTGGCTTAATAAATAGTAAAAAAATTCAGAAAAATGTAAAATTTAGTCTCCAAGCACATATTAATATGGAGAACAAGATGAACGGTCGGATCGACCATTTGAACATTGGAAACGCAAAAATGAGTTATAAGCATATGTGGGCTTTTGCTTATATAAGCATAGTAGCCAAGCTCAATTATTGTGATAATTTTGAATTTTATTAATTTTTTTAAGTAAAAATTGAAAGTCAAATCACCTAACTATTTAATATCTATAAGAGATTTCATTTTTTCGAGTTTCAAATATGCAACCTCTCACACGGAGAACATTGCTTTTGCCACTAGATCAAACATTGGTTCTTAATTTTTTTTTTTTTTGTTTGCACTAAAGTTTTGAACCAACAAACAATATATTGGGGTGGATCTTTTTGTGTATGTGTGTGCGCCTTTCCGATTCTTTCTTTATTTTTTCTTTGAAATATTGCAAGTTGCAAATTATAGTCTTAATTAATAAAGTACATCAGATGTCTAACTATAAGGTCCATTGCCAGCTGGGAGTCCTAATTAATATATAATGTCCATCAGATGCCTAATCTAATATCGCTAATATTGCGTCAATAAATGTTATCTTTTCTGAGTGAAACCCAAGTATATATAATTAAAGCTACTTGTATATGTATGTACGGTACTTGCTAATATATTGCCACTTGTTGGGATCCCTAAGTGACAGCAAACAAAGCATGTCATCGTTTTCTTGCTTAGTTGAATTCTTCAATTTCTGTCATATACCAGTGTTTTCAGACAACTTTGTACAGCGTGATTTGTTTCCTCCAAATCTCGAATTCTATATTTTAATTTTAGTTTTGACGGTTTGCGAGGAGCTTCCAATCATAGGATAATCCGAAATTTTTATTAATACCCTCCAAAAAAAAAATTAGCAAATCTACCATCCGTATTGAAAAAGTTTTGACGGTTTGTTTTTTTTTTTTTTTTACAGATGTTTAGCTGACCACCCCACAGTGGAGCGGTTTGCTATAAACTTTTTTTTAGAGATCATAATATTTCTATCTAATATGTATATTATATGACACCTATCCTAGATGAGTATATATGATACGTAATCAATTTAAAAAAATATAAACGATCGACAAGAGCTAAGACGATTATTACAGATAATGATCGTCTGATCATTTGCAAGGATCAGATTCTGTGCTGTTACATCGATCAGATTTTCTGATTGAATGTGCGGTGCCCCACAAGATCCTGTCACATTAGATTACTTCGAAGAAGAGGCATTCTATTTTGCAATCTCAATTTGTTATAGCCTTATAGGTCTCATAAATAATGGACACATCAAGACATAATAAGCCGAATATCATGCTGGAGCATCATATATACTTTTTATAAAGAGTATGACTACCAAACTACTGTAAATATTAGATAAAATATTAGTACTTAGCTAATTAACAACATCAGAAGAGCACTCACTTGAGATGAGACTATACAGTACTGTAAATATTAGATAAAATATTATCCTACATATAGACAGTTTCCACAAGAAATTATTTTTCTAAACAACTTAATATCTTTCAGGCCACATATTACAAGCAAAGATAGCGAAACAGTGTAGCTACGCTAATATAGCCTGAAACATCAAGTACCACCTCCCAATGAACAACACACAAAACAAATCCAAAAGAAATATTTGAACAAATTGCTTCACTAGAAATAATCCTAAATCAAATGATACTTCAATTAAAAAATAATTCCTCACAATTTCTAATTCAACGACTAACACATAAATCCAAATTCTAAAAATGGGAAAATAAAACGGTTAACTTGGATCAATCTAACAAAACTATATATTACCTGGATCCGCGCAATATTCAATTGGCACACCTTTTTGGATTCAGCAGAGATCCAACGGTGATTATGCAAATACTTAAATAGCCGCCAGGCCCAAATTGGAGACATAAAATTGACAAATGCCCCACTAAACATCTCTAAAAAAGTTTGACAAATTCTATACACACTAAACATCTCTAAGAAAAAAAAAAAAAGCAAATCGCTCCAACATGGGGCGGTTAGGTTATTTAAAAAAAAAATTCAATGCGGAGGGTAGATTTGCTATTTTTTTTTGGAGGGTATTAATAAAAATTTCGGTAGGATAATTAAATATCATCTCTCTATGACCTATAGGCTGTCATAATGATAACTATTTTAACCCGGGGCAGAGAGTACTTAACAATTAATTAATCGCTCTTTTAATTTAAGTGATCATGTCTAGACGATGAATTCACAATATGCTAGAATATTGCTAGATAATATCATTATTTATAGAGTAATGGATTAGGATTATAATCCACTAGCTTGACCGGGTTAAGCACGAGTTACAAAAGGATCATAATGAACTTGTGCAATTCACGAAATTCTATGACATTTGGCAACAGTAAACTCATGGCCGAGAAGAATTATACTCAATTCGGCATGCTATATATATCGAGACAATGCATCCACAATATACGCAACCCAATATATTTTAATATTTATTATCAGTGCTCATTAACTATTATTAATATAACGAGGAGTCGAGAGACTCAAATGCTCTATTGATTTAGTTTTTTAATTATACTTTACATTTTTATTTTTATTTTTAATTTCATAATTCAAATAATCGATTCGAGCTACTCAATAGATTTTCATATTAAAATGTGTTTGGACCGGGATCAAATTATATATTTTTGGAAAATTATTACTACTTTTAGATAGGTACAAAATCATTATTTTTTAGAAGATTCTGGACCATCCAAAACCAGTAATTTTGTATCTACCTAAAAATATAGTAAAATTTTGTTTTAAAAAAAAATATGAAATTTGGTCTTTGAGCACATTTAAATATGGATATCATGTTGGCAGTTCAGATTGTCTGTTTGACTTTAAAACATATATAAGAATGCAAAGCATGATTGGGACACAGAAATAATGAGGCATTTGAGCACTTCTCTAATATAATTAACTGTTGAAATCATTTTTTATGTGCAGTAGTTAATTAAATTTATTCAATCTAATCCATATGTTAAGATCTTATTGTAATCATGTTTTACAATTTTTATTTTTTAAAATATTTGTTTGATTTTTAAAGATGAATTTATTTGATACACAGACTATTTATATTTTTTTTACTGAGTAGAACTAGGGTATTCTTAAACTCAGCAAGTTCGAAATTTTAGTGAACTTAACTTCATAATCTATTATATTAACTTCAAACGACAAATTTAAATTGTTGAAACTAATCTACTCCATTAATAATGAGTTTACATGTAAAATTCATAAAATTTCGAATTATGTTAGTATAAACTCAATCAATTAAAAAAATGATGAAAATGAATGTACTAAATTAACATATACTTTCATTTTTTATCGCTTGACTTTATATTAAATTAATTCAAAATTTTATAAATTTAAATATAAACACATTATTTAATAAACTAGATTGGTTCAACAATTTGATTTATCGTTTGAATCCAACTCAATAGATTTTGGATCTTGGTGAGCTTGACAAGATTTTAGTTCTACTCATTTTTTTTACTATTTAGAATAATTAATTAAAAACTTGAAAAATGAGAATCAACTTTTTAGTATAGTGGTTAAGGCTATGTCCTCACATGAAATCGTATGTTTAAAATTTGAACAAGGAATCTCTTTTGTTGATATATAAAGTTGACTTTCATCTAGTGATTAAGACAATTTTCCTCAAAATATTTAGTCATAGGTTTCAAATTCGAATAGAAGATTTTTAGTAGATAGTAAAGTTGGATGACTTAGTGCTCAATATTATTTGAAAATAATAAATATGTAAAACTTTTTAATACAAAATAAGAGTAAATCTTGATCTTTTTATACGTAGAATATATATAATAACGGCTTGATCGATAAAAATGAAAAATATAATCTAAACCATATATAATTAGATAAGACTTGATTAATTGAGGGATATATGGATGACAACAAGTGAGATGCCGACATTTTTATTAATACAAAAAAAAAACAAAATATCAAATCTGCTCTCAATCTCAAATTTCTATTAAAACTATCCGGACCGCTCCACAGTGGGGCGCTTCACTATTCAAACCAAACCGTCCCCCAGTGGGGCGGTCCGCTGCCTACACCAAACCGCCCCATATGGGGGCGGTCTGCTATAAAACCTGTATAAAAGTCACTTTTCTCTCTCTTGCCCACTCACAAATTCATTCTAACTTAGCTGAAAGAGAAAGAGGAATAAGAGAGGCGATTTTGTGGCGATTTCAGGTAACAGTAGAGGTAGATTTAACTTTTTAATTTGTTTTTTTACATCAAATTTTTTAATTAATTTTTTAAATTAATTTTTTACATTAAATTTTAAATAGTAGCTCTCAAAAGAAGAAATGTTAGTTGCATTGTATGTGGGCGGGAAGCTTGTCCGGGGTGTGGAGGGAACACAGTACACGAAAGAGGCAACCTATGGCTTCGAGGTGAATGAAAATACCTCATTTGTGGAACTTAAGCGAATGATGTACGAAAAGACTGGTGTAAACCCCAACCAGTATGACGTAGACTTAGTTACTAGGATTAATACAATAAGGGGGGTAGACCTTACTATACCAGGTATCAAATAACAGATGAGATGTTATGGAGGAGTATTTATAATACTTTTGAGTCACAGGGTACACCGATAATGGACTTATATTCCATGAGAGTTTCGCGTCAACCGGGGTTGGAACTTCTAGGGAAAATACAGGTTATGACAACACGGGGCCCATCACTCGAGTTATGACAACTCGGGTTATGACAACCCGGGGCCCCGCCACTCGAGTTATGAACAGTACATACCACCCGTTTATGACAATTATGTACCTGATTATACCACTGATTGTAACATAGACGATTATACCACCACCACCACCTCCTCCTGAAACCGTAATCCAAGCCAGATTTCCATCTGTACCACCATTAATACCTATATTGTTACTTGTTGTTACCGGAGTGATATTGACCTTGATGGTGAAGGGATCAATGCCATACCAGAAAAGGAAATGGGCACGGGTGATGATTGGGACGGGGATTGGGATTCTGATCACTTATTAGATGGTGATGGAGATTATTTACCTAGGGAAGACAGATTTCATATTAGAGGTCGGACAGATAGGCATCCATGCCCTATATTCAACGATACCACTGATTTTGAAGAAGCAGACATAAGTTGGTTTGGGAAGCGTGTCGTATACAATTCGAAGCTTGCTCCGTAGCAAGTTTATACCAACTTAGATGAACTTGTGAAGAAAATCAATGAAGTTCATGTTCACGGTAATTGGGAGTGCAGAGTACAAAAAAGGGACCAAAAAAGGTTAGTTGTTGTTTGTAAAGACGCATCGTGTTGCGAGTTTTGTCTTTTTGCAACCCCTTGGGTAAGGGGGAGGCATGGATTATTAAGAAGTGTGAACCACCTCATACATACAAGTCTGCGTCTTCAAGGATAGACCATGCACAACTTACGGCTTCACTTATTGCTGATGTAATTGAAACGGACGTTAGGGAGGACCCATTGATGAACATTAAGAAGGTCGCTAGACATGTTAGACGCGTTTACCAACATGTCACCCCAAAATACAATAGGTTGTGGAAAGGATGTGAACTTGCGATCTGCTGAATGTTCGGTAGTTGGTAGGGTTCATACAACTTGCTTGCACCATTGCCCCAGGCCATAACAAGTACAAATCTCGGCACAAAGTATGAATGTTGGAATCTGAGCATACCCGATGTCGATAGTGCGTTGCAATTCAAGGCCATAGCATGGGCTTTTGGTCAATGTATTCAAGTTGTGCCATACATTAGACCGGTTATCAGTATAGATGCATGCTTCATGTCTGACCGTTACGAGGGGAGATTGTTGATAGCATGTGCATATGATGCTGAAAACCAGTTGTTGCCTTTGGCCTTTGCAATTGTTGAGAAGGAGGATGGTGAAAATTGAGGATTTTTCATGAGCTTTTTACGAAGAGAAGTGGTTGGCAACATATTCTTTTGTGTCATATCAGACAAACACAAATGAATCAAATATGTTTTTTATCGCAGAGATTTCGGGTGGTCGACAGCGGACGACGACTGTGTGCACAAGCTGTGTATGCAACACGTTGCAGACAACCGAAACAAGAATACCGGATACAACAAATGGGTTGCAGGAGGAAGAAGCCGAGAAGGGAGGAAGAGATGTTCAGAGAGTTTGCCAAGGTATGTATATTTTTATTTTTTGTATTTAACATATTGTAGATGAAATTTTTCTGAATTATTTACTTATATTTTCTCCTCTAAAATTGTATTTTTGTGTAGTATTGTTCAAAGGCAAATGCGTACTTACTCAAGGTGGGCAAAAATAATCCCAGAGATCTGCAAGAGCCACCCGCATATGAGAAAATATTTCAAGCCCGTGATGGAGGTTACCGATGGGGAATTATGACCACAAATAGGTCCGAGTCCTTGAATAATGTTTTCAAGCAGAGCTGGATGTTGCCCGTGGCAACAATTGTAGAGGACACCTTCTACAAGTTAAATGCATGGTTTGTTGAACGGCGTGTTAAAGCCCTCGAATTACTGGCCAGGAATCAAACGTTTTCAACAAGGGTGGAGGGGAAACTAAGGAAACATAGGGAGAAAGGTTCAGTTATGAACGTTGTCCCGTACGGGGATCGCGACTTGGAATTCGAAGTGCACGTTCCAGGTGAGTACGTTCCAACCACCCGTAGACCGGATGAGACTATAGAGTTTGTGAAAATGATGTTCAAGTATGTTGTTATTTTTGGACCTAACAATACTGTAACATGTACTTGCCAAGGAATCCTGCTCACCTACCTTGTTCTCATGTTATGGCGGTGTGCCGAGTGAGAAACTTCTGTGAGGATAATTTTGTCGCCGACATGTACCGTACCGAGTACCTTGCGAGTACTTGGGGTGTATCTTTCCATCCTTATTCCAACCAGCATGCGTGGCAGATGGACCAGATGCAAGGTAGGCGAATGAGACATCAGGCTCGTCGTTCAACTTCTGACAGGCAGCGAGCAGGTACATTTGATTTTATATTTTATGATTTCAATATCATACCATGTTTGGTGAACTGGAATGCAATGCAGATGCCATAAACGAAGCCAATGAAAGAGAAAATGCTAGAGTTGTTGCTAAGGCAACCGGTAGTAGCCAGCCCACTCATGAAAGCCTAGGAACCGGTAGTAGCCATGGAGAGACATCCGGTAGTGTCGCACAACCATCTGGAAGCAGACCTAGAACTCGTCGACTTAGTTTGTTCGGACGTCGTCGCTGATTACCAAGTTACTTGAGATGTATGTTATGAACTATTTTAATTGGTAGTTTGTGAACTATTTAATTTAGAGTTTGTAAAATTATTTTATATGCTTGAGTTTTGTTATTTTCATAACTTAATTACATATACACAAATTGACAACATAAAATATAAACAAACACTAAATTGATGAAATAAAGACTGCATGGAATAAAGTTTACAACATAAATTCTTAATAAGTAGTACTACTTCTTACAACGAGCCTTGAAAGTACATGGAAAAAGTCATCATCGGATTTTGCCGGATCTGGATCAGTCACAGCAGACGAAGTGGTAGCCTTACCAGTATAAGTACACGGAACAAACTCATCGTCCGATGCTGGAGGCTCTGGATCAACCTTCTTTTTTTCAAAAAATTGCCGTAGGGGTTTCCACAAAGTCATTGTCTGAAATTTCATAGCTAAGAAATTCCGGCTGTATGAATGATCGACATGTCTGTGTATCAGGGCATATTTGACACTTGTACTTTTTTTCCTCATTTTTACCTCGATCACTAATTGACCCTCATCTCGCTAGGCCACGATAGGACGACCTACCTCGGTTGCTCTCTTTCTCTCTACCTCGATTGTTACTGTCAATCATTCTCGTCCAAAAAAATAAATTTAAAAAATGACTTAAAAAGACAAATTAAACTAATAAATTAAAAAAAATTGTGAAGATCTACCTTTATTGTTATCTGAAATCGCCTCTCTTCTTCCTCTTTTTCTTTCAGCTAAGTTAGAATGAATTTGTGAGTGGGCAGGAGAGAGAAAAATGACTTTTATACAGGTTTTATAGCAGACCGCCCCCATATGGGGCGGTTTGGTGTAGGCAGCAGACTGCCCCACTGGGGGGCGGTTTGGTTTGAATAGTGAACCGCCTCACTGTGAGGCGGTCCGGGTAGTTTTAATACAAATTTGAGATTGAGGGCAGATTTGATATTTTTATTTTTTTGAGGGTATTAGTAAAAATGTCGGAGTGAGATGCGATTGAGAGAGAGAAGAAAGAAGACAGAAATCTGGGAAAAGCGAGTTCAGACTTTTATGGCAGATGGTAGCAGCATCAGCATGGCGGTGTGAGAAGAAGGCAAAAGAGCCCAAAGAAAATTGGGCCATTCATCTCTTGGAAATTACCAACCGGTACATGCACCATGCATGTTGGCTCTTCACGTTCACATGGCTTTATTACCCCAGCCGCATTTCACTCCACAAGTTCTTATTTATCTCTCTTGCATGCACTCACATGCATGCTTTATTATCTGCATCAGATCAATTTCGGTCGAATGTCAAGTCTCGATTTACATTAAAAAATTTGCGAACATGATTCGAATCTCACTCTATCAGGTGAGGTACCAGACTGGATCCGACTTCGGATCGGCGGGATCCATAATTGATGCAAGAAAATCGAGACCTTGCACAGTTGCACTATCAAGGAGAGTTAAAAATATTCATGAGGGCAGGGGAGAGAGAGGAGAGAGATCGATGGAGGAGAGGTGTGTGAAGGGACATGATTGGAATTCTGTTATTATTTTTAATTAATAAAATTATGGTTCAAGATTAATACTTTAATTAATTAATGTCGGTTCTGAACTTCTGATGAATAATTAAAAATGACAGTCTGCAATGGCAATACATAATTTTTTTGTACTTTTGACTGTTTGTAATAGTATGGCACTGTCATATGTATCCCATATTGTATTCAAACATTGATGATAGAAAAATGTGCAGCTCCTTAATTCCTGCTATTTCCAATTAATTACTTGAGTGGTTGATGTTGTTTCATTTAAGAATAATTGCGGTCTTGCATTTGAAATTACCTGACAACACTTTGTATCTAACTTATTACCAGGCATGAGATTTCAAAGATAAATGCTAATTAATCACCCGTGAGGAAAAAAAATAATGAATTTTTTAATTTCATTTAAAATGAATATACATTTTCATATGAAATTTGAAAAAAATAGTAAATAAGTTCTAAAAAAATACAAAGTTTGGTTTTCAACTATATTTTTATATGAAGATTATGTTTTTTTTTAAAAGGCTAAAAGCCAAACAAAGTTAAGTTACATGAGACATAGTACAAGAAATATTCTCCCAAAAGATAGCACTACATTTGTGCTAAAATCATGCATAACAAAATATAAAATCACATAAATTGTTGTTCAATGTATTTCCAAAAGGAAGCTGATATGAGTACCCACATTGTACCCGCATCTAAACTGCCATAACTGTTTGTGGGGACCGCAACCGTTTCAAAACTGTAATTTTGTTTTACAAATATTAATAGTAACATTGTGAAGTATATAGTTCAAACAAGACAAGTATTTATATCTATACAATGAACTACATATATGATATATGAATTTTCCTTAAATAACCGTACCCGCACCTTTTTTTGAAAAATCCTCGCGTCGACGTACCCGCAATAGGGGACCACGCAACCGTTCCAAAATTGTAATTTTGTTTTACAAATATTAATAGTAACATTGTAAAGTATATAGCTCAAACAAGATAAGTATTTATATCTATACAATGAACTACATATATGATATATGAATTTTCCTTAAATAACCGTACCTGCACCTTTTCTTGAAAAATTCTCGCGTCGTACCCGCATTAGGGGACCACTCAAAATATTTTTTACATATGACACTAGATGACGTCTGAAAGTATTAATATCAAGTACTGCAAGTATTTATACCTCTGCACTAAAGTATTTTTACCTATGTGGTCAACTATTTTTGTTAGAGGAAGGTTGACGCGGTGATGATTGGGTAAGGTTGATGCGGTGATACGGGGTCCCCAGTACTACTTCATTAGAGGAAGGTTGACGTGGATCATAGAGGAAGGGTGTTGCTGGAATTTTAGAATAATAATTAGTGGGGAACATATAATATCTTTTTAGAATAATAATTAGTGGGGACCATAGTACATTATTCCTCTCTAAGTGCGGGTACTGTAGCGCGGGTACTAAAATAATTATTCTTTCCAAAAAGCAGCAAGTTAATCTATAACTAAGCCTCTTTCTAGAGCTGGAGGTATTGTTAGTCTGCAAAATTTGATCTTCTAGTATCATCATCAAGATGTCAGTTCTCCACTGGCTCCTCTGAGCCAGCTAGTTAAGGCAGGTCCATCATTTCTTCCTCCTTTCTTGGTGCCAAAGTGTTGAGTGGTATTGCATTTAGGGTTTATGGTAAGCCAAAGTGCAGTAGCCTCCTTCACCTTTTTGCTCACATTGCCTGTCCAGTAAGTAACCAAAGAGATAATTAGTAAAATGATATTTCTAGCAGATTTAGGTGAAGCTTATTTAAAACATATTTCATTTCTATATTTCCACATTGTCTAACATACAACACTATATACTAATAAAAATGCAGTTCTATCAGTGGGATTTAAAGTTATTGCAAATTGATTGATATCTGGACATGTGTCCTACTGTTGCATATATTCCTGCTTCTACCTAACCATAATCACACTTGCTGTGTTTTGGGACATTTGAGAACAAGTGGTTAATGGTTTCATCCTCCTGGGAACATAAAAGACATTTTGGATCTCTCTGCCAGTTCTTTTTAATTAATAAGATTGTCAGGAATTTTATTATGACTGAGAAGCCATATGAAAATTCTGATTTTTGATGGCACTGGTAATTTCCACCACAACAGAGGTTGTATTGCCATAATGCCTCTAAAATTGAGTAAGTTATACAAGGACTGAACTGAAAACTTCCATGTATTATCTCATCTCCAAGCAATTCTATCTTGTAGATGTGTAAATAATATTTGGCTTAAAATAAAAAGAAGCTTAGCCCATTCTTGTTGGTTCTTACCTGTGAGAATATCCCTAAATCTAACAATATTACCTTGTATTTGTATGACTTCAAGTAATAGAATATCTTTATTTATGCACATTCTATACACTTCTGGAAACCTATGAGCTAAAGTACAGTTGTCATACCACAGGTCATTCCAAAAAGAAATTGTTGTATGTAATCCAGGTTCATATTTAGTACTGATCTTCCCTAACTGTTCTATTTGACAATGACAGCTAGTGAAAATATTGGTCTAGACCCTGTGTAATATTTATGCAATATCAGGGTTTTCCACATACTAGTATAGGAGTTGTCCTTTAATTTTCACCATTATTTGAGCAGTAAAGAGATATTCATTAAATGCATGCCTGTGATCATTTGGCCAAGGCATATTTTTTTTTAGTGTTGTGAGTGCCTTGCCAAAAAAAATTTCTTCTAATTCTATCTATCTTCTTCAAGACTGTTTGTGGGATTTTGTATATGGATGAAGTGTACAGAGGAATTGATGACATGACATAATTTAACAGTGTTAATCTAACCCTATTTGATAGCATCTGCCCTTTCTAGTGTTGCAATTTATTTTAAACTTTGTCAACTAAAAAGTGCCAGTTCGAAATATTCAATTTTTTGCTGTGCAAAGGTAAACCCAGATATGTAATAGGAAAGGATTCCCACTGGCATCTAAAATTTGATCTAATGAATTATCACGTACTAAATTGATTGGATACATCTCAGTTTTTTCAAAATTCATTTTAATGCCATAAAGAGATTCAAAAGCCATCATTGCCCACCAGGTTGCTTGTACAACATCCTCTTGAGCTTATAAAAACAGTTTGGTGTCATCTGCATAGTGACAGTTTGTAATGGCCTTTTGATCTATACAGAGAGGTCCCAAACCTCTTGATACGCCCCTTCCCAAGAGGGGAGCGGGCTGTACTTGGACTTGGTCCGGTAAGCTACAGGCACGTCTTGTCCCAGGGGAGCAGGCTGTGAGGAAACTGGGTCCTGAAGATGAAGCTCGTCCCGTCTCGAGTGAAACGGGCCAAGACTATGAGCACGCGGGGTGTTGGTGAGGTATTAACCCTCTAACCCTTTTTAATACCTCTCTAGTTTATCAATCCATCCCCCCTCTGATGGGGAGTTTTCTGCCTTAAATAGGGGGCGCCCTACTGTAGCGGGGTCTTGTCACTATTAATGATGAAGGTCCGCATAATAGGCGGTAGTATTCGCATAATTCGTCTTTAAGCCGAACAGCAAGGCCGTATGTCGATCTTCATTGGCTGTTCGGCATTTTAGGCTTTGAGCCTTGTTTTATTCGGTCCCGGGCTGGCCCCGGGAGGGGGTCCGAGTCCCGGGCTATCTTTAGTCTCGGGCTGGCCCCAGGAGGGGGTCCGTGTCCCGGGCTATTTTTGGTCTCGGGCTGGCCCCGGGAGGGGGTCCGAGTCCCGGGCTATCTTTAGTCTCGGGCTGGCCCCAGGAGGGGGTCCGTGTCCCAACCTTTCTTTCAGGCCGTAGCCTGTATTGGGGGGTCCTATTTTGCTTTGCTTTTGGGCCGGTCCTTTGCGGATCTGAATCTAAAAACGCTTTATGGGCCAGGCTTGGGTTTTTTCCATTAACACATGGACCTATCACCTCTAATGACATCAGCTTGTCTATCTATTTTAAAAAGAATTTCTAATGTGTCAGCTGCCAAAATATAAAGGAAATGAGATAAATGATATCCGTGTCTAACTCATCTCTTGCAATAAAAATAGTAAGTTCAATCTTCTATCCATTGAATCCATTTGTGTCTAAAATCTCTACTTTTCAAAACTTCCAAAAGGTAGTCCCAATATATTTTGTCATACATTTTCTCAAAATCGACTTTGACCACTATCCCAGGTTGTTTTGATGTTTGACATGAATGTATTATCTCTTGACAAAGTACTACATTATCTAAAATGTATCTATTTTCGAAAAATACAGATTGATTGTCATCTATAAGTCTAGACAATATGAAGATTATATTGAGCGGTTCGGATCGATTGTTCGGACTTTGAAAACGAAAATATAAATCCATAACCCAAATCGATGTGTGCATTGTAAAGTACCATATATAACCTCACTCTTAAATCAATATATTTTGCATGAAACTATTTTTATTGGTGCACTTGTATCGACACATATAAATATCTGTACTTCAATTTTTTTTAATATAGTTAGCAAATACTTTAAACTATTTCCAATTTATAATCGCACGGCGCGCGGATACAAATCGGCTTTGCAAAAGACGGTCGATATACATTTTCTTGATAATTTATTTCAACAAAAAGAGGAGATAGAAGGAAAAATAGGAACGTTTAGGTTTTAACATTTCATTTTATTATAAAGGGAAATTAGTTGTTGAATATTTTATTACTTCAATTCGGTTCTGAAATTTCTTTAAGAAGTTAAGTTGGTCTCTGAAATTTTGTCAACACTCAATCAGTCCTTGAACTTAAAATAGTAAATAAATTGTTTACCCTTGAACGTTTCATAATGATAATATAAACGAATTGGTTTTTCTATTATTTTTTAGGATTAATTTGATGGAAGCTGATATGAGTACCCGCACCTAAACTGCCATAACTGTTTGTGGGGACCGCAACCGTTCCAAAACTGTAATTTTGTTTTACAAATATTAATAGTAACATTGTGAAGTATTTATATCTATACAATGAACTATATATATGATATATGAATTTTCCTTAAATAACCGTACCCGCACCTTTTTTTGAAAAATCCTCGCGTCGTACCCGCATTAGGGGACCACACAACCGTTCCAAAACTGTAATTTTGTTTTACAAATATTAATAGTAACATTGTGAAGTATTTATATCTATACAAGACAAGTATTTATATCTATACAATGAACTACATATATGATATATGAATTTTCCTTAAATAACCGTACCCGCACCTTTTTTTGAAAAATTCTCGCATCGTACCCGCATTAGGGGACCACACAACCGTCCAAAATTGTAATTTTGTTTTACAAATATTAAGTAACATTGTGAAGTATTTATATCTATACAATGAACTACATATATGATATATGAATTTTCCTTAAATAACCGTACCCGCACATTTTTTTGAAAAATTCTCGCGTCGTACCCGCATTAGGGGACCACACAACCGTTCCAAAACTGTAATTTTGTTTCAAATATTAATAGTAACATTGTGAAGTATTTATATCTATACAAGACAAGTATTTATATCTATACAATGAACTACATATATGATATATGAATTTTCCTTAAATAACCGTACCCGCACCTTTTCTTGAAAAGTCCTCGCGTCGTATCCGCATTAGGGGACTACTCAAATATTTTTTACATATGACACTAGATGACGTCTGAAAGTATTAATATCAAGTACTGCAAGTATTTATACCTCTGCACTAAAGTATTTTTACCTATGTGGTCAACTATTTTTGTTAGAGGAAGGTTGACGCGGTGATGATTGGGTAAGGTTGATGCGGTGATACGGGGTCCCCACTACTTCATTAGAGGAAGGTTGACGCGGATCATAGAGGAAGGGTGTTGCTGAAATTTTAGAATAATAATTAGTGGGGAACATATAATATCTTTTTAGAATAATAATTAGTGGGGACCATAGTACATTATTCCTCTAAGTGCGGGTACTGTAGCGCGGGTACAGTGCGGGTACTGTAGCACGGGTACTAAAATAATTATTCTAATTTGATTTATCAAGAGAAGCTTATGAGGGCTAACAAAGTCTTTTTTTTTATATAAATTTAAGGACTGATTTGTGCAAATTAAAAATTTAGGGATGAATTAGTTGTTCTTCCAGATTCGTAAGCTCAAGTAAAACAAAGATAGCAGTTAGAACTCACAAGCCTGAAGCGCCATCGGAATCAAACTAAAAAGACGGATACGAATACGAATACAGATACGAATATTAAATATAGTTCCGAAGGCAATGATCAGGTTAACTTTGTTTGTTTAACATAATATATGTAACCAAATTTTCCTGATGTTAAGGCTATCAAGAAAGCTGGAGAGAAAAAAAAATTAGACCTCTTTATCTACAAATTATTAATTTGCATTTCTAATTGTGTATTCTTATATTTCTCTCCTCATATCAAAAGGAGACATTTTTATGTGCGTAAGATGTAGCTAGATAAGCATTTAAAATAGCACGAGTAATGTAACTGTCCGTTGCAATCGGTATATATTATAAGAGAAAAAAAATTCTTATACAAAATGATATATTTTTATTAAAAAGAAATAGACCAATAAAAAGAATAATTATTTAACAATAAAAAATAGACTAACATATTCTCATACAAATGTAAAACTCATTCTCTAATGACATACTTATGGGTTTTCTTTTTAATGGTATACACATTTTTTTTGTTATGTTGCTTGACGGTAAAATAAGAGGAAAAAAATTATTAAAATAAGTTTTATTATTTGCTATTGACATATTACGACACCTTCTGTTGTCATGTATTTTGTTATTTGCTACCATCTAAGTGTAAATCTATCGTTATTCAAGCCATTTTTAAAGCTAAAAATTAGGATTCTGATTTTCATATTCGGCCTGACCTATCACCTATCATATCTAAACGAATATACAAATATGCACACTAATAATTTGGGAAATAAATCTGCTGTTATTTCCTGGGAATAACGGATCCGTATCCTCCGAGGTACCTGACTCAAGACAATTGAAACGGACGATCCAGATTTATTATCAGCTAGTGCCTATTCGGATGGCGCAGGGGCAGCATTATTTTTGCTTTGAGATTCGTGCCAAGTTAAAAGAATGTATGTTTCAATTGTCCTCAGTTAGGTAACCTGAGGGGATGTGAATTCGGGAATAACAGAAGCATGTTATTGCGATTTCAAATGTTGATTTTCGTTGAAATTTGTGCATGAAAATTTACTTCGTTGAGATTCGTACATAAAAAAATTTGAACGGTTAGAATCGGAACAACTGGTTGCTGTTATTCTCGAGAAATAACAACAGATTTATTGCCGATAATTTGTGGATACCTCTTTTAATCTTCTTCGGATAACAATAACAAACCAATCTTGTACGGTATTACTCTATATTATTACAAATAGAGTACTATCAAGCTCACCAATTTATTTTTGATGAAATTAACTCTAAAATTCATTGAAATGACCGTAATGATGAATCCAAACCGTCGAAACCAATCTACTTCACAAGTAATATATTTACATGTCAAATTTATAAATTTTGAATTAATTTTGTATAAAATCAAGCGGTAAAAATGAAGATTTATAAGTTAATTTTAATACTTTCATTTTTAGCTTATTTTTTACCGCTTAACTTTATTAAATTAATTCAAAAATTTATAAATTTAATATTTAAATACATAATTTATTAAGTAGATTGATTTTAACGGCTTGAATTTGTTATTTAAAATAAATTTAATATATTTTAGAGTTATGTTAAAAAAAGAAAAGCTTGATGAGCTTAATAACACTCGAATTTCACTTCTACTACAACCATGTATCTGTTATTATTAAGAATAATTATTTTAGTACACGCGCTACAGTACCTGCACTGTACCCGCACTTCCATAACTGTAAGGTTGCGGTCCCTACAACTACCGATCTAACTAACAATGTTATCGGACCTTCCATTTTGAATTTCAAATGTTCCTTTCTCTCTGTTTTTTTCTTTTTCGAAGGCTTCGGCGATTTGGAGGCGATTTTAGGTCGATTTGGAGGCGATTTTTGAGGCGATTTCGAAACTGGAAGCGATTTCGTGTGGTTCTCACAAGTTTAATCGGTGATTTTGAAATGTGATCAGCTAGATTAATATTGTTTCTTTTCGATTTTGTTTTTGTTCTGGTGAATTAATAATGATATATCGTTTCGTTTCTATTTCATATACACAATCGTGTTTCAGTGTTGCTGGATTTTGAGATGTTTGTGACAATTTGATTTGCGAAGATGATGTAATTGTCTATTATGTGTTCAGATATAAATACTTGGTAGTTCAGATATAAATACTTGATGTGTTCAGATATAAATACTTGATGTGTTCAGAAATAAATACTTGATGTGTTCAGATATAAATACTTGGTAGTTCAGATATAAATACTTGATGTGTTCAGATATAAATACTTGATGTGTTCTGATATAAATACTTGATGTGCTCAGATATAAATACTTGGTAGTTTAGATATACATACTTAATGTGTTCAGATATAAATACTTGATCTGTTCAAATACAAAATTCATTTTAATAAAGTGGCAGTTACAATTTAAAGTTAAAAAAAATAATAACAACCAATTATTAAAAATAACGTTATATGGTTTAAATTATTTATTTGAAAAATATATAATAAACTTTCGTTGGGCCGATTATTATATATGAATTCATATAAAACCATAGAGAATACTAATATATTACAATTAGTGCAACATATATACATATTGCCTTTTGTACACATGCAATCCCATGTGATCCATATAACATATACTCCTCAAGATCCAATACAATGTTTGTATAAAAGTTAGGTCCTTACCACTTAGTAACCAAGCAATCAATGTTTGGCCCAAGTTTCGTAAAGTTGGGCTCATGTTGCCAAAACTCTTGGTTATGATCTAGTTTGGACCAAAATTTCATACAAACTAGTTGTATTAGATCCAACATATAAAAAAAAGAGTGCCCATGTGATCCATGACATGATGCCTCTTGGTTAAAGGTCTCCAATATTTCAACTTAAATATTTTTTTAAGATTCTTATTCATCTAACGTAATATAGATATAAATACTTTAGTTCGTAGGTATACCTTATAGTTATAAATACTTTGTTTCGTAAGTATAAATACCACAAGAATAGAGATATAAATATTACCCACACATAAGCTAAGTCAACATTTTTTTGTCAACATTTTTGTTGACAATTTTAGTGGTCCCCACATGTCGTTTATTACCCACACATAAGCTAAGTCAACGTTTTTTGTTGACAATTTTAGTGGTCCCCACATGCCGTTTGAGTGGTCCCCAAATGCGGGTACGAAGCGAGAATTTTTCAAGAAAAGGTGCGGGTACGGTTATTTTAGGAAATCATATATCATATATGTAGTTCATTGTATAGATATAAATACTTGTCTTGTATAGATATAAATACTTCACAATGTTACTATTAATACTTGTAAAACAAATTACAGTTTTGGAAACAGTTGCGGTCTCCACAAGCAGTTATGGCAGTTTAGGTGCGGGTACTCATATCAGCTTCCTATTATTAACGCCATGAAAATTAAGATTCAGATTTTCGGAAATAAATCTGCTGCGATCCTCTGGGATCGCAGGGTCCCTGCGATTCCAATCCCAACCGTTTATATGTTTCGAGATTCGTGCACAAAAACTGACTTCTCCAAGAATTTCTGAGTTTCATCATTTAAATGGTTGGGATTAGAATCGCAGGTCCTGCTATCCCTCAGAATCGCAGCAGATTCTCACCCCAGATTTTCATATCCAAACAGGCCTATGACCATCTAATCAACAGAGAAAAACTGATGCTTCATTTCATTTTTTACCCTTTTAAGCCGTGAATAACAGGACAAACGAATCATTTACTTGTAGCATCCTTGTTTAGCACCGTGGTGCACTGGAGAAATACATACCTCCACCTCCCATGGAGGCCTTAATTTTCCTTTCCAGTTTAACTTATGTCAAACCAACCCTCCCGTTTGATCTATATCTTTTGGGAGACTGAACCCTGGCACCAGACCCGACCAAATCATGGCCTAATCAGAACAAAACCACTAAATCCCCTCCCCTCCCTCTACAATTTTATTTATAAATCTCTAATCTTTTGTGCAATATTTCCAAAAAATTTACCAACATATTTTTGCTCTCACGTGGCATCCTGTCCCTACTGTCTTTCTTTATTTCTCCTCGTCAAATTTTTTTCCCTTACACCTTTTTAAAACCGCCTCTTCCTTTTTCCCTTCCCCTTGCCTTCCCCTGCATGAAAGAAAAACAGAGCAATTGAGAAACCACAATGGCGTTAGAAACCGTGGTTTTCCCACAAGAGCTCCTTTCAATGGCAGGGCTGGCATGGGGAGGAGGATACAGCAACAACAACTTTGGAGAGCTTGAATGTGATCGCAAAGAGATGAAGGAGGCAAATTTTGATGAGTGGGATATGAATAGTACTCCTTCTCCAGAGGCTGTGGAAGCAAAAGAGGAGGTGGTGGCAGCGGCGGTGCCGGCACGGAGAAAAAGACGGCGCGCGAAGGTGGTGAAGAATAAGGAGGAGGTGGAGAACCAGAGAATGAATCACATTGCAATCGAGCGCAATCGAAGGAAACAAATGAATGAATACCTTGCGGTGCTTCGATCTCTCATGCCCCCTTCCTATGTCCAAAGAGTAGGGATTTCTCTTCATTTTATTATTATTAGTATTTTTTAAAATATGTACTATACTTATAGTTCATAAGCACATTCAGTTTGAGAGAAGTTATGGTCAAAGATATTGGTTGATTTTTGTTGTTACTTGTTTGTCGGACTGTTCCCTTTTAGTGTTTAGAAAGATCTGAGATCGCATTTCAAAAAACAAATAAAGGCTGACATAACCAGATTTAGTAGTAATCAAATTATCAAAGTACAGTAAAGTAACACAATAATATTCCCTAAGAAGGGGACATGATGAGCTAGGTAGAAAGTTGGTCATAAATCTTGTCAAATTTAGGGTTTCAGTTTTGGTCAGAGAATCTGTGACATCAGTATTTTCTCATGAAAAGGCGCAGCACTTTGGTTTTACATGTTTGTTCATTTCTAAGCCATTGACAATTCCCTTTCTGAAACAAATTTAATTTGTTCTTTCTTTAATTAATCATATTTTGGTAAACACAGGGAGATCAAGCATCAATAGTTGGAGGGGCAATAAACTTTGTAAAGGAACTAGAACAGCTCCTTCAATCCCTAGAGGCCAAAAAAAGGAGCAAGCAACCAGCAAAAACCGAAACCGAGACTGTGCCATTTGCCGATTTCTTCTCATTCCCGCAATACTTGTGTTCCTTACCTCCCCGTAGCTCGAGTTGCGGTAACTTCGGTTCCGAGGACAATGTGGGGATGGAGAGAAATAAAGCATTGGCCGATATAGAGGTCACTATGGTAGAGAGCCATGCCAACCTTAAATTGCTCGTGAAAAAGAGGCCGAAACAGCTGCTGAGGATCGCCGTCGATTTGCAAAATTTGAGACTTTCGATTCTTCATCTAAATGCTAGTAGTTCTGATCAGATGGCTCTCTATTCTTTCAGTCTCAAGGTTTGTCTAATTTTAATTTAATTGTGTATACCTCTCTCAGTACTCTCATCTATGGTTCGCTGTGGAGCATCTCTGCTCCTGATTTAGATGCTTAATAACTGATTTCTAGACAAATTGTTGCTATATTTTATATGTTTCCAAAGTAAAAAAAGAAGAAAGCACCTAGCAACTTGTGTTTGCATATTTATTTGGTTGGCATCTGGCCCAAATATGGACAGAAAAAATTAGTTAATTAGCTACTGCCTTATCACGCAAATCAAACTTCTTTGTTGGGTTGTTATTTGTGTTTATTTAAACATTTAAATTCTATGCCTGATAATGCAGGATTTAGAATGGAACCTGTCTGACTGTTATTAAATAAAAGAAATAAAAAATGATTTCATATATATGTCCCTGAAATTCTATGCCACGAGGCAATTAATTATATACAAAAGCAGCTTAATTAACTTATGACTTAATTTATATTCTCTAAAGGCATTAAAATAGTACTATCTACAAACTAAAATGGACGAAAGTTGGATTAAATTTTCTTGTTATATTTCTTAATTAGGTTGTACCAGAAATTTCTCAGCTTATATTTGCAGATAATTAATGATTTTTTTTTTTTTTTTCATTTTTTCCATGTAGTGTAGTGTATTAATTTTGATTTAATTAATACATGTACAGGTGGAAGATGATTGCCAGTTAACATCAGTGGACGACATTGCTACAGCAGTGCATGACATAGTTGTCAGTATGGAGTAGGTTAAATGTAGCTAGAAAAAATTGAAAGAAAATATGTATATATTAGTATTTTTCTAACAAGATGTCGTAGTCTCTGCCTTGGTTCTATATATTATTCTTTGTAGAATGTTGTTTGCTGATTGGGCTTGTGTGTAAGTAATGATTTGCCTCCGTAATATATTCTTATTGTGGAGACCATAATGTCACATCTGACGCACTAAGCTTATCACAAACTGTACGCTAATCCTCTAGATCTGCAATTAATTATCTAATATTTTACATTTTAGTTTTTGTTGAGCCAGTATCTAATACGATGCAATTTATTGCACTGTTAAGCTACATTAATTGGATGTTATCATCTATTTCCACTATCAGATATTTATGGATATGAATAAGGATATGGAAATAATTTAGAAGGATATAGATAACTATCTCGATGTGTTCATTTAGTAATATATATTTTATAACTAATAAATTTATTTTTAAAGATATTGTTCAGTGTTATTATTGAATATATGATAAGAATAGTTTATGAGCCCGGCTAGTATGATATCAGTGTCCTTTTAGTCTAGATAGTACCAATTTCAAAACCTATCAAATCAACTTCAAACAAAGAATCCAAACCGATTTACTTCATTAGTCGTGCGTTACATGCAAAATTTATAATTTTTCGAATTTATTTAGTATCAAGTCAAGCAGTCAAATGTGAGAGTTTTTAAGTTAATTTTAATACATTCATTTTTCAACATTTTCGACTGCTTGACTTGGTACTAAAATAACTTGAAAGAAAATATAAATTTGTCATGTAAACGCATTACTCATACATTAAATTGTTTTTCAAAATTTGAATTTGTCGTGTGAAGTCTATCCGATAAAATTAAAGTTGCTGTCCTACGACACCAATGTCATATATACTAGCCGGACTCGTAGTTTATTTTTACCTTTATGTGTATAGACGTTAGTTTTAAAAAATTACTTCACAATAAGTTTCATGTATTATAAGAGTTTTGTGCAAGATTTATTTCAATATCCAATCAATATATATAGTTGCATCTGTATTCATTATTTATTTTTTATTTTTATATTAATATCTGTCTAGTATCCAATTGGTACTTATTTCCGATTCTGTATTTGAAAAATAAAAACGAATAAAGATATGATCCATTTGTTACTTAAAAGTGTAAGATTCTTAATATGTGTTATGTGTATCTTTTATAACTCGATCAATCTTTTGCTCTAGTTGCTATATCAAAACTTGTCACCCTGTCTTATTCTTATCCCAACCACCTAATTAAGATACTTATGCCCGGTATAATACGGACATCGATTGCAAACTGGCGTGTCTGGTAATGATAAATTGATAATAGATTTCTTGTGTATGTTGTTACGACACAGCTTCCTCAAAACCTTATATTTTATAGATTGCATTTCTACCCCTATTTTCCAGACAAAGTTGTCAACAGTTGTGAGAGATAAATGAGACTTCGATCTTCTCATATGTTAACTTGATTTTTATTTATTTAATTGCTTTTAATTTCATTCCATAGCTTTTGGAATCTTTTTACTGTGGTGCTTAAAAGAAAGACAACCAAACCAAAAAGTGCCGTACATGCCACCTCGTCACTTCATCTATTTTAGTCAAATTTAAAAATGATTAAGGTCCTTTTCAGCAAATCATTTTTTCTGATCTGAATGATTAATATGAAATGTGTACGAATTTTCTCTATATGATTCCTTCCTAACCATGGGGTCGATTATGATAATTTTAACCATACAGACAGGATTATCTGTGCCCACATTTCGTTGCATACTCTGTTTTCTATGCACCATACATAGTGGAATTCGTATCCTTTGCATTAACGGAACGTGCGTTAATAGATCTGTACTGTCCGATTGAGATCCGCACTAATATTAAAGGGTCCCGGCCATCATAGGCGTAGGCCGGATTGGCTCCGATCATGATCAGACGGACGGGATGCATTAAACTCAAAAGATGCTCTTTTGAGTTAATCCAGAAGATGCGGACTCTATATAGTGAGGGAAAATTTGAAGTTGTATTATACATCAAGAGTAGAACTAAGGTGTTCTTACGCTCACTAATTATTTGGTGAACTTAACTTCGATAACTGATCTAGTTCCCGAAGGATGCGTTTACATGTCAAATTATAAATTTTCAAATTAATTTAGTATAGAATCAAGTGGTGAAAAAAAAGTTTATAAGTTAATTTTAAAACGTTCATTTTTCATGGCCTTTTGACCACTTGACTTATACTAAATTAATTCAAAAATTTGTAAATTTTATATGTAAACACATTACTTGTGAAGTAGATCGGTTTCTACAGTTTAGATTCGTCGTTTGAAATCAATATGATATACTTCGGAGTTAAGCATATAAAACCGCTTGGTGAGCTTAACAACACCCTGGTTCTACTGGATACATCACCTTAATTGATCTTTTCATTTTCATAAATACAGTGGTTTAAGGTCTGTTCTCTGTAGTCTGTACTGTCACCTCTCCTTTGCATGTTGGTGAAATGTATTTATGAATATGAAAAATAAACTGCCTAAGAAAATCCTGCCCCAGAGCATGTGGAGACATCCTGTGATGATTATTGACTCCCATTAGATGTGATAATTGTTGGGAGGAGATGAGTAACAGAGAGCAATCACACAACAAAGAAAGAAAGAAAATTAAGAAAGAATTAAAATCAGAACACACAGATTTTACGTGGGAAACCCTCTAGGGGAAGAAAACCCACGGCCGCTCGCAAAACAAAATCCACTATATCTCAAAGTCAGTTACAACATATTACAGAGAGATTTTAATGTATATATAAAAGACAAACCCACTGAAAGGGCGTAAAAACAGACTAATCTGGATCGTACATCTTAATGGGTAACTTGACTAATTTGGGCCGTCGGTAAAAGGATTTTCATGCAATTGACTTCTCAGAAATAATTTTCTCCGGGCTGCCGCCCCCCTGGTGCTTCGTAACCTCAGACACCGCTCGCAGGGGGCTGCCGCCCCCCTGCCACCCCCCGCATACTCCTAGAATCAGGCCCACATACATAACAATAATAGCAATTATAAAAAGTATTTTTGCACTTTGTTTAAAGTATAGCATGTGTGCAGTTTTCAGATCTTGACTTAAAATAGACAAAATGATCGTATATATGATTGGCTTATGTGAAACAACTTGCAAGATACAGAAACACCTAGACCTTATTTACCAGTAATCATTCATACTGGGTCCCTAGAATTTGACATTTATTGACTCACTAATAGCTTCATAAATAATAAATATATCAAGAACCTCAGTACATATATATTCAAAGTTTCAAACAAAGTTAAGTTGTGTTTTTTCAAAGTAAAACTTGAAAAAAAAAACCCAACTAAATCAACACTAATTTCTGAACATTTTCTATTTTTACTGTATACGAATTACTGAAATCTTTTTTTTTTGAGTAAAGGTTGGAGGTCAAGCCACCCAACTATTTAATATCCATAAAAGATTGTCCCTTAACGGGCTTCGAACATGCGACCTCCCACACGGAGAACATTGCCTTTGCCACTAGACCAAAGGCAATTACTGAAATCTTATATGGTAGAAAAATACTTTCCTGAAAAAAAGAAGGAACAAAGAGAATATTTGGAAGTCTCAGGTAACAGTATGAAAGGAATAACTGTAAAGAAGTGGTCCAGAGATAGAAAAGACAACAAGTTCAACATCAGATGGATATCCGGTATCAAACCAACCAGACAGGAAAACATAAAAATGTCCCTTAATTTGTTAATCAACCCTGTTACTATTGAATTTGTGCTAATGTGCTTATGCTATTCACCACTCAACAATTTCCTATATTTCCATGCCTAAATCATTGCCATGTGTTTTCTATTAATATTGATTAAAATGCACTACGCTGGCACTCCCGAGGATCTAATAAACGCTATGATACCGTACCGATTAATTAGTGTTTGCATAGAATTCTATATGACATTATATGAAGCCCCAAAACAAAAAATCTGCGGATAACTTCAATCAAGAAGAAGCACATCCAGACAATTAATATTCTTTTCAGGGTAAAAGAGCAAAAATAATATGTATACTTAGTTTATTGATCATATCAAGAGGATCGCACATTAAGAAAGAAATAAAGAAAAATAATGAAATGTCATTTGTTCATCCTACAACCAAGCTACTTGGATATTATACTAGATCTCTAGGACCACAAATATACGCTTCATTATGATATTAAGCACCTTGCCTAATACGGACATAATACATTACTTGTGCAATACATCATAGTAACTTATTTAATTACTATGGATCTGATCTTTCTGTAGCTACCTTCCCGTACCTAGCTGAGAATCATAATCAATCAATGGTCCCTGTGACAGCGTAAAAAGGGGATACAAGTAATTAACAGATTTGTTAAAAAAAAAGAACCTATGCACAAAACAAAGAGGGAGCACTTTTTAGGGAGAGAAAGTCAAGCTTAATTGGAGAGCTTGGCTGTTAATGCACCAAGAAAATTAGATGGTGAAATAAGAAGAGTAACCTTTTTGAACAGTGTTCATATAAAACAGGCCAGCTATATTTGTCTGTGAAAATTGGATTCTATGGATGATTAAAGTTGATTAAATTTGGCTGTTTTCTTTCAGAGTATAATTACTTACACCTTTACCAGTTGTACATTTTGTCTTTTATAATTATTCTGCTCCCAGATTTAATTGCAAAATCATGCCAAGTAGTCTTGGTACCAGTATAATTTTTCCATACTAGGCAAGAATATATTATCACAAATCAGGTAGATAGGTAGGTGTCATTTGGTTGTCCCTATCTGCATAGTCTTTTTCATTTTACTCAAATTTGAAAACCCCAAAAAAAATTAGCATGCAAGAGTTATAAAGAACAAAATTGCGAGAAAGTATAGAATGAGACATTTTTGTATTTCTATACATATATATAATTGTAAGATCAATTAAAATTTCGTTCTTTCCAGGTAAATGTCTAGAGAAATTAGTTTCCTTGCTTTATAAATTTATACTGAAGCTGACAATAGACAAAATTCAAATAATACCAGACCATACAAGATCTACCTACTAGTCATAATTCTAAAGTTGAACAACAAACAAGGGAAAGAAAAGAAAAGAAAAGAAAAGAGAAATAAGGAAACATCCAAGTCCTTGGGGATCTCGTCTTTTATGAAACCATTTCTTTACAAAGCACCAAACCAAAACAGTGGGCTTGTCGGCCCAAATAGTCGATTGTTAATTTTAAATTAGGCCTGTTTTAAATCGGCCTACCACGTTGGCTGGATGTACCATGGATGTATTTGACATCATTACATTTTTAAGTAGCCCGTGAATATATTTAACCAATATTCATAGGTACCGACATGACTAATCGATATGATTAAATTGCTTGATGAATGATGATGAAGAAAAAGGGAAGATGCACAAACAAACAGACCCAAATTGTCAACCATTGCACATGATTAGACCACACGTTGGAGACAAGGTGAAAACAGTTTGAGGCGCAGCGCTCTTCTTAGAAGAAATCATTTTCAATACAATTTGTATCCAGGAACTTGAGGTTAAATCTTGCATATTGAAGTATAATTTATTGTGTGGTTCAAGCGAGCCATCATGATCCGAATTTTTATATTTATATCCAACATTAAATAGAAAATACAAACTACCCACGTTTTTTTATTTTTTTTAAAAATACCCAAATTGCTGAGATTCTCAGTGGTCCTTTTTTCTTTTAGGACCGCCGGGTTGAAAGAAAAAGGACTGCCAGGAATGCTGGTGGTTCTGATTTTTTATTTGATTAAATAGAAAATGTTATAATTATTTTATTTTTTCTATTGAAATATTAGAGATATTTTTATATTTTTTTTGAAAATAGATAAAATACTATAGAATTAATTTACTAGAAAGACTGCGAGTCTGCGACAAATAATCCGGATCAATATTTTTCAGTCAGGATTTTTTGCTGTAAGAAAAATTAAAATATTTCTTTGTGTGTTACTGGAAAAAATATAAAACTGTTTTGGATTTAAGTTATTGATCCTGGTTCAAAAGTCACTTCTGGGTAAACAAAGAAATTATCGTGGTCCTTCTAGTACATTCAAATTCTAAGGTATTTTTATTTGACATCAGAGCCGAATTTTGAATTCCTTTGTTAATTTTTGAAAATAGATGGAGAAACTTAAAATTTGAATGTACTAGAAGGACCACCATAATTCTTTTATTTACTCATAAGTGACTTTTGAACTGGAATCAATAACCTAGATTCAAAACATTTTTTTTCCAGTAACACGCAAAAAATTATGGTGGTCCATATTATTTGTTGCAGTCTTTCTAGTAAATACAATTCTATAGTATTTTATCTATTTTCAGAGAAATATAAGAACATTTCTAATATTTCAATAAAAAAATAAATAAGAAAATCATAACATCTTCTATTTAATTAAAATAAAAAAATCAAAATAAAACCTTCGTCTCTGTACCATAATGTCAAATTAAAAAAAAATGATTTATACCTAGAAGGCTAGAACGGTCAGGAATTTTGGCGGTCCTTTTCTCTTTCTGAGCTGCCAAGATTCCTGGCAGTCCTCAAAGAAAAATGACCGCCGAGAATCTTGACGGTTTGAGTATTTTTAATTTTTTTCAAAAAATGTGGACAATTTTATAATTTTCTATTTAATATTGTATGTTAATAAAAAAATCGGCACCATGATCTATGCATGAAAATGTTATAGAATGTCAAATTATATCATTTTAAACAATGTTTATCTCGTGCATCGGAGAATTTTTTTTTTATCATTTTAGAACGCCAATCTTATTATTATTTTTTATTTTAGTAGAATTCAGATCAAGGCTTCCAACTAATTTAATATTTACATATGACCTTCTAGAAGTCATTGTTGTTATCAAAGTTCTTGCCAATATTATTAGTTAAAGTGGTATAAATTAAGTTTGATTTCATGAAAAACTTTTGTATTTGAATTTGATTACTAGCCATGGATTTAGATTTACCATCTATACTTTCTTTTAAAAAGTTCAACACCCTATCTAATCTACTACATTTCCTTATTTAATTAGATGACTACTGATGGGCTATAGGAGGCCATAGTGTCAAATTATGTCTAATCCAATGAATGTCTTACCAAAACATAACAAGCCCAAACCCCATTTGGTAAATGAAAATTAAACATCCACTCAGACCCAAAATGAAATTCTATGAGGTCAGATTACGCAGATGCTAGAAAAAACACAAAAGCGAGAAGAATAAATTCCTCCTCAGATTTTGCATAAACATGCATCGTTGTTTAAAAGGAAGGTAAACATTGGCATGCACATATTTCAAACGCCTAGTTTACAAATACAGATATTTCAAGCTTAGAGCGACTCTGCGGCTTGTCAATTTCGCCCGTGTTGTGCTGTGTTTAGGATGTCGTGTCCAACTGTGTTTGTGACAAGCGCCGCACTGTGCCGTGTCCAGTCATATTCCGACACAGTGACACAAGTACCATATCGTGCTGCACACAGTGACAAGTGCCACACCTTACTGTGCTGCCACGATGTGCTTAGTTATGACAATTCTTGCTACTATTGTGATTTTTTTTGTGTGCTAAATAACGCTATATTATTAAGGAAAGAGTCATTAAATTATGGGTATAGATTTTAACAACGATTCTTTCGGCCTTTTCTCATTTTTTTTTACTCCAAGCTGAGAAGAGGTGAGAGAATTTTTATTTGGGGAGCGCTATTTTAAGAGCTAAAATCACAATATTTTTTATACCGATTTCGTCCCTATTTAAAGCATTTAAAGCGTTTATTTATTTGTCAAGTTTCATTCACAATTAATGCATTACTTGTAAATAAAGAATTTAAGAATAAATAGAAACTTACAATTTTTTTTTATCAAAATATTTCGAAATTTTGTTACTCATTTGTTTTGCTATCGATATAAGGTTTATGATGTAACTAATATTATTTCTATTATTTTTTACTTGTTCTTATATTACGGAATGAATCTTAACTAGCCAACTATTAGTGGTGAAATAGAGAATCAAATTTGAAATAACCTAATATCGAATGTTTCTAAAGAAAATTTAGGATAATTATCAGAGACTCTTGCGCCTATCAAAATAAAATAAATCCTAGCAATCAAACAATAAGCCGTCAAAAGAGGTAAGTTGTTTGGAAATCAATCTTGACCTAGGAGTTAAGTCACTTGTCAAAAAATAATTAACACCAAACAATTAAAAAAAAATCAATTCATAAACTAAATTAATTTATAATTTCAAGTTTATTACTATTCATCATGATCAATGCATGGAAATGCTATATAATGCAAAATTATATCATTTTAGAAAAACTTTAATCTCGTACATCCAAGGGAATTTATGATGATTTAGAACGCCAATCTTACTAATCTAAAAGTGGTATGAATTTCAACAAAATCTCTTTAATAATGTAAGGCATGAAAATTATCTTTAGTAGTTAAGTCGGATAACAAATTAAGTTCATTTCATATATTTGTTTTGTATTTTAGTTAATCTCTAGCCATGGATTTACCATATATATAATTATATATCATTTTAAGTAAATCAGTATTTTTTTTTTTTAAAGTTCAACACCACATGGGCTATATAGCCTATAGGTGGCCTTAATGTTAAATTTCCTTGGACACGGTATTGGGCCTATACTACCAATTATGTCTAACCCAACAAATGTCTTATCAAAACCTAACAGCCTTACAATAGGCACAAGTATATATATATATATATACTAAGCTAGGTGGGAAGTCTTCTTCAATAAAGCCCAAATCCCATTTGGTAAATGGATATTAAATATCCACTTGATGACCCAAAATGAAAATTAAAAAAAAAAATTAGATTGCACAGAAGCTAGAAGAATAAATTGCTCCAAAGATTTTCCATAAACATGCATCAGTGTTAAAAAATAAAGGAAAATAATATTTTAATGCATCATTCCACAACTAACATTAGTCAAAGTAATGGGCTAGTAAACGCCTAGTATACAAATGCAGATATTTCAAGCTAAAGCGATTGTGCAACGATCTCTATCTCTATCTCTCTCTCAATCTTGTCATCTTTTCCACCTTCAAATATAAGAGAAGAAAAACTAATAGATGTAATTCAGAATATTAGGTTGTTTGTATCAATCTTGGTGGCTTTATCTGGCTTCTTCTTCTTACTTTCACCTTAATTCAGCAACGGTCGCTTTTTTTTTTAGGCTTCTTTTTAAAAGTCAAGTAAACAATTGCATGATGAGTCAGTTTAGGTTCATATAATAATTCCATCTTTATAAGGCTAGCATGACTTTTTTCCTTACAATATATTATATTTCTAAATTACCATGAAAAACATAACATTCTTTGATCATAAAGTTTCATTGCTAGTTATGGCACTTTGAAATGCTTATAGAGAATCATATAAAAAAAGAACCCTAGCTATTTTCTACAAACATAATTGTCAGAGCAATGCTCAGTATAGTGCAATTAATTTATTAGAGAAAATTCAATTATTAATTTTGACCATCCAGTGAAATAAAAGAAGGAATATTTGCTTTACTTCTAGGAGTAAAGGAAATTATTGTTTGTATTTTTGTCATTTAATATTAGAAAATTTCAATAACATAGCATAAACATCGAATCAAATGAATACGAATCATTTACTACAAACTTGATGTACTAGAGGGAAATTCTAATTGTTATTGTATAGAAACATTTATTACATAATATTTTGTTTACAGTAGCTAGCAGATATTTAAAGGGAAGGACACATAGTGGGTTAATTAAAATAAACACAGAAAAATTTGGGCTTCCTACGTTGCATGTGCTCTTAAAATTTCTATATTAATTCAGCCAAAAGCAACGCTAGATAGCTCTGCTTCTATATTAAAAAAAAAACAACAACAAAAAGGTGAATTGGTCAAACAAATTCGTCTATACGGCGAAATAAAACGCGGCTTTAATGAGGACCTAGCTAATAGAGATTGCAGGAATATATCAATTAGCCCAAAATATCGCCGTGTATTGACTATTGACAGAAGAAAATTAAATAGGAATAAAAAAATCAACCCCATGCTCACCTACTCCACTGACAATATGATAAAATATAATTAAGCGTATGACAAATCTCATCCACATTGGAAAGCCTACGTGTTAATAGGATTAGTCAAGGTTGTTAGAGATAGTCAAAGCTGTTAAGCTTGGTAGTTAGAAATTATGTAGCTTCTTCTACAAAATTCTACAAGGCTATATAAAGCCCTCTATTGTAATTGTAACAATCAATACAATACCATTCCATTTCTACTTCTCTATGTTTTGTAATATGGTATCAGAGCTCTAGGTAGAGCTGGAATTAGGCTAACGCCTATTCCAGGAATTATGTCTCTATTCCCATTCTATTCCTTCTAGTTAAAAAAAAAAATATCCTTTATTCCAAAATAAGCCTCTCTATTCTAGACTAATCCCCCTTATTCCTCCTTATCTCTCTACACAGTCTCTCTATTCTAACTCTCCCAATCCATAATTCCTCTATTGTTCTCTTTATTCTCTGTCTCAGATCCGAATCAAACCCCAATTGAAAACCCAAACCTCCAATCTCTCATCCCATGGCGATCCGCCATGGCATCTCCTTTCCGTCTGCAGCTACGCGTGCTTCCTCTATCGATGGCGTCACAGCGCTTCACCGCGCCGCCACGGCCACCGACATCATCTCTCTCTTGATCTCTGCTGGTGCTGACGTGGAATCTCTCGACTCCTCTGGACGCCGACCAGGCGACCTAATCCCTAGAATCCTACCTCACACCCTTGATAAGTCACTTCGCGCACTTCTCAAAGCAGCATCCACCTCTCCTCCCTCAACCCCGCCTAAGAAAGATATGGCTTTCAAAGCTCGGATGAAGGAGCTGATGAAGAAGTACGGGAAGGTGGCGATTGGGGTCCACTTGTCAGTCTCGACCGCGTCCATCTCGGGCCTCTACGTGGCGATCAAGAACAACGTCGACGTGGAGTCTATCTTCGAGCGGATCGGGCTTTCTGCTCGGGTCGAACCCGATAAGGTCGAATCCACAAACCGAACTGATTCTTACGGGGAGGATCTCCCGGCGACACCTCCGACGACGACAAATCGGACGGCTGCTATGGTGGCCTCCAGTGGTGGGGCCCTTGCGCTCGCGATATTGTGCAACAAGGCGTTGTTTCCTGTTCGGGTCCCAATCACTATCGCGCTCACGCCACCAATCGCGAGGTATCTGGCTAAGAGGAATCTTCTTAAGACATGAGTGTGTGAGCTTGTTAGGTAGTTTTGATCTTCTTTTAAATTTTGATTGGAAATTTGGATGTTTTTAGTATGTGTATTGTTGCTTCGCTGTTTGGTCATGTGTCGCAACGGTGGGAAATTTGTGACATGGCAACTGCTTTGCTAATGATGCATCAAATTCGGCCTGGTTCCCCAATTGCTTCTTCAATTTCTCAGCTCCAAGCCATATCTCTCAAGCAGAGTGTACCCGAATCTGAATTCAACCAGCCTACCACAGCATCTAAAATCAAATTCTCCAATTTCTCAAATCAAAACCTCAAGCCAAACCAATGCCGGGCTCCTTCTTCTCTTCTTCTCTATCTCCAAAATGCTTCTCACAAAAATGAGACAAGAGAGCTAAAAAGCCTCTTGAACCCATGTACTCAAAGCCATGAGCTATTCAATTTTCTTTTCTTTCTTTTTGTTTTTATTTTTCAAAGAGGACTCAAACGAGCCTCTCGAGTACATGGAAGCATTCTTGAGCCGAAAGAGCTCATTCTTCTCTCCCTACCTACTTCTTTCTTCAAGGAGACCCAAACTTGACGATTCACATCGCACGAACAATGGCATTGAGATATTGGCATCATTCTTCTTCTTTTCGGAGCAAGCTCAACATTGCTACCGCGCACCATGTTTCGCTTGAGGGGGCGTAATAGGATTAGTCAAGGTTGTTAGAGATAGTCAAAGCATAATAGGATTAGTCAAGGTTGTTAGCGATAGTCAAAGCTGTTAAGCTTGATAGTTAGGAATTATGTAGCTTCTTCTACAAAATTCTACAAGGCTATATAAAGCCCTCTATTGTAAGTGTAAAGATCAATACAATACAATCATTCAATCATTCTCTCTCTTGTAATACGTGTCTAGATGGCAAAACAAGTAAATCTAGAAAATACAATTATCTCTGTCTTAAATCATATTGTTAATTGGTATGAGAAGTATTCGGGTAAACTTCAATTGAGGTCAGTATATATTCTATATCATATAAATTGGTCCTTGGACATTCTTTTTCCTTTTTTTTTTCACTAAACTAACAGACTTTTGATCATGAAGTCCATGTTAGTAAAAAAATTCCTGTCGACAAAAATATATTCACATTAGAAAAAAAAAAAAAAACTTCAAGTTATGTCATATAGAAAATTTATTTTGTTGTTGTTTGTTATAACGTCCTTCAGTGATTTGGGAGAAACGAATCAAAATGTCGGAACTTATATGCACTTAATTTATACATGATAAAGAAAGATGGTTTAATTTCATATTAGAGCAATTAATGCTTTCTTGCGCCATAGTGACATAAATTTTAGATTTCGTCCCCTCACTTATGTCCCCTAAACGCTTCCTCTAACAAACTCTCTTTTCCAATCGGCAAAAAATAAAAATAAAAAAATGACTCCAACAACTAGCACCTCTCTCTCTCTCCCCACCCCACCCCTTTCGACCGTCACCGCTCTCCTCTCCTCTTCTTTCCCACTCCCATCACCTATCCTTTGCTCTCTCCAACCTATTCTTTTGCCCTCGGCGCGATCGCATCCCCTCCACCCAAACAAGTTCCTTTATCGCCTCATTACACATGTGCCACTCTCACTTACTAGTGGGTCCCCTAGTGCGCTCGATTTCCTCAGCATTAATTTGACAAGGCCGACGATGCTCTAGTGCAACAGGTAGGGTGATTGAACTAGCTGCAGCTCTAGATACTTCCATTCCTCCTCCCTCTCTCTCTCTTCTCGTGTATAGATAGCTTTGTAATTCATGACTATAGTACCAAAGTGTTCTCATGAGCCCACTAGTCAGTACCCAAGCCTCACGACCAGCTCTTTTCCACTATTTCTCCCCCTCTGTGAGTGGTCTTTGATTCTAACTTTTTTAATCTCATTTTCTTTAGTAAGGGTAAGTACATGCACATAACATGTTTGCTGAAATGCTTCTTAGATGGAAATGCCAAGTCAATAACCATAGCCTTACTGTTATCAGAGGAATCAAAGAACCTTCATCTTGACAATGTAAAAGAGTCTCCTTGTTCATCTACTGATGCAATAAAATCAAAGGTAATTCATGAATTTGATTTCTTTCTTATTTTAATTGTACCCAAAAAAACTGAGAAACAAATTGCTCTGATTTCAGGCAAACTTTTATGGTAACTCTCTACACGAGAAAGCACTTCTAGTTCAATTTAATTTGGCTTACTCATGGAAAACCTCCATTGCAAAAGTGTCACCAGCGAATTCTCTCGTTTGGGTGGAGAAGTATAAATCGTTGTACTGCAAAAGAAGAATGTGAATTTTCAGAGGGTGTTAAGGTAATAACTAATAAGTTATTCTGCAATTTTGTCTAATTGTCTACATATTTTTGGATTTAACAAGACAGATTTCTGTTGAAAATGAAAGATCACCCGTCTAACAAAAAGAAATTGAATTGCGACAAAAGGGGGCTTATCTTTGTCTAATTGTCTATTGGATTTATACATTTGAATTCAATTTGACTATTGGATTTATACCCTATTTGGACCGGTTAGTGCGCTGGAAAGTGACACTCATGGCTAGGATTTGTTTACTGGTATGATTTGACTTTACTTCTACGAATCATGAGATTTTTCTTCTTTTCAAGCGAAATGATAATACTTAATTATGGAAACTTGAAATTGTGTTATTTGGGACATTTTTTCTACCTGTATATGTCAGGTATATTGTTGTGTAATGAAGTTTTTTCGAACTGTATATGTCAGGCATAGTGCTGTGTCATGGACTTTTAGAGATATCAATCTAGTAGCTATCCTAAGCAATTAAGATAGATATATTGTATTAGTAGGGTTTAGCTTAGTCCAGCTACTCAATTTGATGTATTGTATCAGACATTTTAGTGAATGGAATGAATACTTGCAGGCTACTTTGCCAAAAACATTAAATGTCATAAGAAAAATAAATGATAAAATTTGTTAGTTGCAAACACTTGATACATAAACTATTCACACTTGTATGATGAGGTATGAATACTTTCAATACTTGATATTTATACTTTCAAACGTCATCCAGTGTTATAAGAAAAAAGAAATTGATAGAATCTGTTACGTACAAACACTTGACATATGAACTATTTACACTTCCATTACGAGATATAAATACTTGCAATATTTGATATTAACATTTTCAGACGTCATTCAGTATCATATGAAAACAAAAATTAAAATTTGGTTTAATATGTTAGGTACAAATATTTGACATGAACTATTCACACTTACATCACGAGATATAAACACTTGTAATATTTGATATTAATACTTTCCAATGTCATCCAATGTCATAAGGAAAAAAAAACAAATTGATATAATCTGTTAGATACAAAAATTTGATACATGAACTATTCATACTTGAATGACGAGGTATGAATACTTGATATTGATACATTCAAACAACATCCAATGTCATCAGGAAAAAAATGATAGAATATGTTAGATACAAATTGATACATCAACTATTCACACTTGTATGACGATGTATGAATATTTGTAATACTTGATATTAATACTTTCAGACATCATCCAGTGCTATATGGAAAAAAAAATTATAGAATATGTTAGGTACAAACACTTTGACATATTAACTATTTACACTTGCATGACAATATATAAATACTTGCAATACTTGATATTAATACTTTCAGACATTATCCAGTGCCATATGAAAAATAAATAAATTTTTGATAGAATATGTTAGGTACAAACACTTGACACACTTACATGACGAGGTATGAAATACTTTCTCGACGAGATATGAATACTTGCACGACGAGATATGAATACTTACACGACGAGGTATGAAATACTTTCTCGACGAGATATGAATACTTGCATGACGAGGTATGAATACTTGAACGAAGGAGAACCCGAAAGTACTTCATCATGGATCTCATTTGAAAGAGAAAATTACGTAGAAGACGTTCGTGGTTTTAGATTCACAAAATTTCTCACAGATTATCAAAAATATTGACAAGATTAAACGGAGAGAAAAAAAAACCACCTCTAAAAACGTGTAAAAGATGGGTGTGTGATTAGAGAGAAAAAAAAAGTTAATGTACAGTTTTTTTTTTAATACTTGATGTCTTAAGTATGAATACTTGATATATTATATATTAATACTTGTGCGAATAAATATCCATACATGTGTGTGTCAATTGTAAATTTTTTCAAATATATGTGGTCCCTCAAGTAGTTAGTGGTCCATGAGGTAGTTAATGCTTTACTACTTGGGGGACGTTTAGGAGATTTTTAAGGGGGATTGTTAGTCGCTCTCTAAATTTTAATCTAAAAGTTAAATTAAAGATAAAGAATGACTCTTTTTATATAAATGTTGTTTTTGACAACAAGAATATGCCTTGTGATTAGTTTTTCCAAAGAACTGATTTTGTAGTATAAATAAATTGTCAATAATATAAGCTTTGAATCATCATGGCCAGCCTGTGCGCGTAGACATGAAAGCGCAACCTTCAAGTTCAACAGCCAGTAGCCAAATTTAGATAATAAGTAAGACGATAAAATAACCATTAAGTTTAAAGTTATCGCATTTTGACCTATCGTAAATTCCTCAAAGAGATTTAGAAATTATTTGAAAGAGTTCAGAAATTGATATTGGATCACATTTGTAATTTATTAGGTACATATTGTCAATCTGGTGCTCTTCTTATCCGAATGGTTTTGGACATGAGTTTCTTAAAATATTCAATTCGCGTCGAGATTCTTAAAAGTTGTTCAGATTAACGAAACGGTTTAAATTCGTGCGGTTCTAAATCCTTCCACAAAAATCTCAACAAAAATCGTACATATATAATTCGATTTTGAATAAAACTGTATTTCTATCTTCTATCCGTCCACAAGAAGTTGTTGTTTGTAAATCTTAAAAAAAAAGCTGTTATGTGCATTTACACCACATGACAGCTAAAGAAAATTAATATGTTATTAATAGAACCTTCCTGATTGGTTGGGATTACTGTCTTTGACCAATACCATTTATATTGCTTTCTACCATAAAAGAATAAAGAACCAGAGATTAGGCATAAGTGGGTCCAATGGTCTTACTAACTCTCTAATCTCTATAGTAGCCACCTTAGCAGTTACCAACTGTTATATAACCACTACCACCTCCTCTCCTTTCTCTCAAAGTGCACCTCTATCTAGCTTCAATTTCTATCCAATTATTTCCTAGTGATTAATTAACCAACCATAGAATGGCTTGTCAAAGCTCTTTAGCTCTGGGTCTTTTGCTTCTTGTAAGCTGTGTTTCATGGAGCTCAGCAACTGATTATACAGTTGGTGATTCATCTGGCTGGGCCACCGGTGTCGATTACACCACTTGGGCCTCCGGTAAAACCTTCAATACCGGTGACACTCTAAGTAAGTTTCTCTTTTCTTTTTTATCTTTATATATATCCCATATTTTAAGCATTAATTTCTTCACATTGAATAATTAAGCACTTTGATCAATGAAGTAATGTTTAAAGCTTAGTTAATTATTTTTTCTTTACTGTATCCATGCATGATGCATATATAATTATCTTGTGCTACTTAGATCCTTTTTTCTTTTAATACTTTTTAGAATGAAATTACACCATACAGTATAACGTGAAGTTTAGGATTAATTACCTTTTGGAAGTCTAATTTAATTTAATTGTTGGGTTAATTCTTCTCAAGTCTCAACATCAAATTTATCTGCTCTTTTACGCCACATTTATCATGCGCGCGGTGCCTAATTAAGTATATATATTAATTTATCTCTGGCGTCAACATATTTATGTCCCATCTCAATCTCACCAACCATTTGAGATTAACGGACCCTCTTGCCAGAAGCAAAGAGACAAATATTGTGAAGCAATTGACATTCTTGTTTGCACTTGACAGCCTTCAACTATGGTTCCGGTACTCACACGGTGGACGAGGTGTCTTCGTCAGATTACTCATCCTGCTCTTCAAGCAACGCTGTCAGCAGCGACAGCAGCGGCACAACAACCATCACGCTGAAGAAGGCCGGGACCCACTACTTCATCTGCAGCATTTCCGGCCATTGCTCTAACGGCATGAAGCTCTCGGTCACTGTCGCCGCCGCCGCTTCTCCTTCCACCCCTTCTTCTCCAACTACTCCAAGTCCAAGCACATCACCTGGAACCACCACTCCTAGCACCACCCCATCTGGTTCGATGTCAATTGGTTCGGTGCGTGACTTGGCGGTAATTGGTTTGGGTGGGCTCATGGGCTTTGTTTTGGGTGTGTTTTAGGCCCGGCCAGGGTTGAGACAGTGCTGCTGCTTCTTTGAGTTTTTAGCTCTTTTCTCTTTTGCTTTTTATTTATTTAATGTATTAATGTATCTATTGGGAATCTGTGTTGTTGATTGGGACTATGTATGGTGGTTCGTCTGTATTTGTCATTTTCTTATTTAGAGCGGGTTTAGATGTCCAATATTTTGAGATTACTTTTATAGTTTTATGACATCGGATTAATTATATGTTCTTACAATAATCGATCTTATCTCTGGCTTGACATCTTGTTTCCCTTTTTATATTTCTTATGCATCTCTCCGTTTCTTTATTATTTACTTCCGATAATATCAACTAGAATTTGTGTGACTCGGAAAAAAGAGCTAGTGAATCATTCATTTTTTATGCGTACTATGGAAATTAAAATGTCAATAAATACATAGTGGTATTTTAATTATGTCCACATTTAGAATATCTCGAAAATATATTGGGCAAAGAAAAAAGATGTCAAGGGCTCAAAAGTCTCCCGTTAATTATTATTTGTTGTTTTATATCAAATATTAAGTCTCATATTTGAAAATAATTATGAAAAAATCACTTCAATTAAGAATAGTTATTTTTTTATTGATATATTTTATTATTAATAATTTTTTAGATAAGAATGTTTGTAATGATATGAATCTTTATGATATCTACAATTTGATTATACTTTTTTTTTGTATAACCATGGTCAAGATTTTTTCATCAAAATTCATATTTTTTGTGTCTTGTATTTTGGGGATTGTTTGTACGTCAATCTTGACTTAAGGATTTTTTGTAAGTCACTTATAAAAAATACTGTAATTAAAACACGCAACTAATATTTTCAATTCGTTTATTAAGAATTAAATTTGATGTACGCTATAACTAAACGATTAAAAAAATATCTATAATCTAAATTTATAATTTAAAACTTATTACCATGGTAGTTAAAAGAATATTGCCACAAGGTCCGTATCTACAATATATATATCAACCATGCATGCACCATGTTTAATTAAGGAAATTTTTGTTCTTCATTTTTCTTTTTTGAGATATGAATTCATTCATTTCTTTTCACCATTTTAAGAAATGATGAATAAATTTGTAAAATTATGCATAAACCTTTTGTAAAATAATGAATAAATTAAACCGGAAAATCTCGTCCTATGCTGTTCAACGACCAAAAAGAAAAAAAGAACGAAAAGAAAAAAAAAAACAAATTTAAGCTTGTGGATTGCTCCAGACTTGACAAATCCAATCACACGAAAGAAACGAGTCGTGTTGAAAAATATTTCAAATTGATCATGACCCGGTTTGCGAAACTTCTCTGCAGGAGTAGGTGTGGATGGGGACAGCCAAACGGTTCGTTTGACCTAACCTAATACTGCAGCAACTCTTGTTGCTTTTGACGCATTGTCATGCAAAAGGTATGGAGACATGTATATTTCAGAAGCAAAAAAAGGTGCTCATAAGTTCTAGAAATCATAGACGACTAGGAGACGAGGGTGGTTGGAATGGGATTAGGTTACTTGCCATACTATCTTCTAGCCTTATTATAATTTAATTAGTTTTATATACTTAATGTTGAGTTGCATGTCAAAAAAAAAAAAAATTTAGTTGAGAATCAGTTTTTAATTTTGATTTAGTGAGAAAGACAATGTCTATATATGGAAGATTATGTTTGAAATTTGAATAAATAACTTATATTAACTCAATTGGATGACTTATTCCTAATTATTAAAATAAATAATATTTTTGTTATGGTTACATTATGCCTGAAAACCATGTAATTAAAATAAATAATTCACTTTGATCATATTTTTTTTGACATGTGGATCTTCTATCTCAAGAGTGCTTCATTCATGAGAAACAGTTTTTAATCTAGTGATAAGGACAATATTTTATGTGTATGAAGTCGCATATTCAAAATTCGAATAAAAAATTCATTATAGATATTAAATAGTTAGGAGCTTGACAAGTTGACCTCCAACAAGAAAGAGCACCTATTTTGTATTCGGAGGTTAATTATTATTAATGAAAGGACAAACTTTTTGGATTTCAAGAAAGATGAGAAATTAGAATTATATATCAATTTGCTTCTCTTTTTTTTTCATTTATGTATCCAATTTTCTTGAACTAACCTTTGTATAATAGTATGATTAAATAGTCCTTATTTCCTGAAATATGAAGCACAGATGAGTGGAGACCTTTTTAGGCTCCAGGAGCAAACTGTTAATTCTACAGGCTCTTTGTAAAAAAACAAAAATTAGAGTGTGTATGCCAAAAGGTTAAATAGAGAATTTTCTTGGCAATAAAAGCCCGTTGAACTATTTTATTGGAAATCTTGCATATAATGGGCTGGGCTAAGAAGATCATAATTATAACCTCCATCAAGCCCGATGGCCCATATAGTATGGCACAAAACTATTTCCAAGAAAAATGCCCATGACGCCATAAATCAATCTATTGGAAACCACAACAGTGGACGTATAATAACGTATTTGTACACAATTCGAACATCTCGACTTTTCCGACTTTCATTTAAATTTTCTGAAGAATTTTCTGTAACACAATCTTTGCTGATAATCATGTTGTAAGAAATGCGGAGAGTAATAATGGGTATAATAATAATCTTTCGCTTATATCATCTAATTACTCCGCCACAAACATCTCTGAATCCAGGAGAGCGAGCAGTGTGGCTGCATGTTAAAGGGTATGTTCGTTTGTAACGGGATTATACGGGATGAGATTTGACGGAAATAGAAACACATTTAAAAAAAAATGGGAACCCATGAGATACGGATAAGTACAGGATTATTATGAAAATGTGTTAAAATGAGTGTTCGGTTATATCATGAGATTATTTGTGAGAAATCTTGATTTATTTTAAAAAAATATATATCTACTCAATTATATATCTCTAAAATTTTGATACAGGAAACAAAGTGTAGCATATGCATACATCTATTTTTGTATGGAACAATAATTTAATTTCTTGGAAAAATAAAAAAGTTAAAACTACAGATGTATAAATCAATTAGATATATATGTAAAATTTGGATAAATTTTAATTTTAATGTTTTATCCATAAAAATCGATTAATTTGAACCGTTTAAAACTTTAATTTATATAATGAAAGATTAATGATATTCGATTGGCTAAAAATTAATAAGCTTTCTTATTTAAATGTATTGTTAAAAAAAAAAAATCCTATGTCCGTCCAGTCATTCCAGTGCCAAGGCCAAAAATTGAAAACATGTCATCTATTTTTCTTGTCTTTATTTAATCTAGGGTAACATGCGCCACAAGAAACTACCAAAAAAAAATAACTATGTCCGGACGGTTGTATAGTTTAGTCCCACATTTAGCAATTTTGTAGGAAAGGGGAGCTTATATAAGAGGAGCGAACCATAAAGCGGTAAGAAAGAAAATGTGGTGAGGAGAGAGGAGAGAGAGCGTAGAAAGAAGAGACAAATTGGAGGCCAACTCAGATCTGGAGAAAAAGATAGTATCTCCGAATCCGCAAAATTTTTCTCATCAAATTGTACTAGGGCTGCAAACGAACCGAACCGAATCGAACTTACCCCCAGTTTGAGTTTGGTTTGAATTAATTTCGAATTAGGTTTGGTTTGAAATAATTTCGAACGAACTCAATTTCGAATCGAATTTTTTACGAACTCAATTTCGAACTTCTTCGAACTTTGTTACGATTTACCAATATCCAAAATTTTCCAAATAGCCAACAAAGTTTTCAAATATCCAAAGTATCAAAGTACAATTTAAATATCAATAGAAGTAGAAAACAATCAACAAAGTCTTAAAATTATTACAAACCGAAATATTATCCTAAATAAAAAATTAAAGTTCATTACAACTAGGCAGCCTTATATTTTTATCAGCGAACATAAGTTATCAGCGGAAATTAACGGTTCGCGTTTGAGTTAATTTCGAACTAAATTTGATTTGCGAACCTATTTCGAACGAACTAGGTCCAGTTTGAGTTTGGTTTGAATTAATTTCGAACGAACTCAATTTCGAATTGAACTTTTTTCGAACTTTTTCGAATCAAACTCGAATCGAATCACGAACTACGAATTTTTTGTCCAGCCCTAAATTGTACTGACACAAAAACCGAAATAGGGTTTAAAATGGAAATAGATGGGTCAAAACCAATGTTTTAATAGCACGAAGACTACAAAAAAAACTATAGCGGAAGCTATTTCAAATAGCGTTTTTTTTTTTATAAAAATTATATTATATATTTGTACTATATATTAACATTATCTAAAGTTTCATAGAACAATAAATAACATCAAATTAATTAAGAAATTATAATATTCATATTGAACTAGTACAAAAGTCCATGGTTCAAAATATCCATAATAATATCATAAACTATCGATCTTTTTCTATACAAAATATCTTAAGCATCATGATTCATTATATATTTTTTTTCTATACAAAATAAATTTTATGGATCTTTATTTAAGCTCATATAAATTGTCTAAAAAAGCCCAATATGCATAGCGGGCAAATAGCGCGCTACACGCTATGCGCTATAGCGGCGGTAGCGCAATTAGCGTATTTTCATGCCATAGCTTAGCGTTTAGGGTCCAAAAACGCTATAGCGCGCTATTTAGAACACTGGTCAAAACTGACTGTCCGAACACCCATTAGAAATATTTCCGCCATTGACCAAAAAATTGAATAATTCTCAAAAATAATTTTTCATGCACGCATCTCGAGAAAAATCAATAGTTGGGATCAGAATTACAGGATCTTGTAATTCCCCGAGAATTACAGCAGATTTATTTTCTTTGGGAAGGACGAAGAAAGGTTTGGCATGCTAATTAAGTAATCGCTACATAGCCGATGCATTCTAATTTCTGAAGTCAGAGCTGCGACAGACTAATAGAGCTACACGGACATTTTATAAAAATCCGTGTGCAATACTAATCATACACGGATTTTTCTAAAATATCCGTGTATGATAGCCATGCTGGAGGCGAAATACAACAAAATGTTAGCTTATTTGTACACGGATATTTACCAAACGTCCGTGTATAATAGCTAAGAGACTACACGGACTTTTATTAAAAAGCCGTGTAGAAAGAGTAATCGTACACGGTTAATAAAGGGAATATCCGTGTAGCTCGGTACTTGGAGAGTGACACCGGCAGGTCTTTGTACACGGTTAATTAGGGGATATCCGTGTAGAAATCATTATAATCACACACGGTTAAATATTCGTGTGTAGTTTCTGACCTATTCATACACCCTGGATTTAAACACGACAGGAAATCCGTGTAGCTCTTCCATTAATGTCCGTGTGCAATCTCTTTTTCTGTAGTAGTGAACGGCTGTGTTAATTTTGTGAATATGAAGATATTGAAATTATGAGTTAAATATTTTCTTTCTTTTGATGTTACAGGAAAAAAAAATTGGAACATAATAAAATTGCGTTTTTTGCGCTTTGCTTGCGAAGAAGCAAGTATATATATCGGCTGCTTATCTGGCCTGGCCTCCGTACGTAGCAAATTAAGTCGTTGCTGCTCACAAAATCCGTTCAATTTAAATTGGACGGTTTAGATCAGCGATATAATATTAATTAAATATTGCTCTAATCCTTACTTAAATTTCAATAGTCTAATTGAACTTCTATGTATAATTAAACATCTTATTTTTAAAATAAGTAAATTGCACAAATAATCCTTAAAATATAATCCATTTTCATTTTGATCCATGAATTCCAAAAGTAAATTGATGTATAATTAAACAACTATTTAATGTTGTCATTTTGCTCCTTCAAGTTGATAATATATTATATATGTAATGAATTGATGTAGTCATAAAATTAAGTAATGCAGCAGATGACCATCAAAACAAGTTAATATATATGCATCACGTATCGATTAAGCAAATGACAACATTAAAAAAAACGTGGATTCAAAATCCATCCTCGTGAAATATTTGATGTAATCAAAATTGTTACTTGGCACAAATCTGACATTGTCTTCTGTCAAATATTTAGAGCGATTCCATAAATTTGTGCTTCCTACTACTACGACTACGAAAGAAAATAAAATAAAAATTATTCCTATCCGAAGCAGATGGCCGCAAGTAATTAATTCTTTCTCGACCCAGTCATCTTGTCTTAGTAGCCACCTTAATTATAAAGAAGTAAATATCCAAATATAGGCATGAGTAGTAACCCAGTCGTCTAACCAACTCTCTTATATAAACACTACCGCCGCCTCTCCTTTCTCTCAAATTAAGTGCACCTCTTTGAGAGAAATAAAATTAATATATAAGCTGTGTATATAATGGTTTGTCAAAGCTCTTTAGCTCTGAGTTTCTTGCTTCTCATAAGCTGTGTTTCATGGAGCTCTGCAGATTCTAATGGCGCCAATGGTACATCTGGCGGCCTTTACATATTTGACTGGGCGACCGGAGTTGATTACAAAGCTTGGGCCTCCGGTAAAACCTTCCAGGTTGGCAACACTCTAGGTAATTGTATCTTTTCTTCTTTTAATACTTTTTAAATGTAATTACACTACATACATACTGAAAGAACAAGGTATATAATATAACGTGAAGGTTTGGGAATTGGCATTACCTTTTGGAAGATCATTTTATTTTTTGGTTCTTTTTTATACACCATTTTTATCATATGGTACCTAATTAATTAAGTATTTATATTTTTTATCTCACTCTGACCAATTCACTTTCTTGTTTGCACTTTACAGTCTTCAGCTACGCTACCCGGAATCACACGGTGGACGAGGTGTCTTCAGCAGATTACTCATCCTGTTCTTCAAGCAACGCTCTCAGCACCGACAACAGCGGTTCAACAAGCATCACACTCAAGATGGCAGGGACCCACTACTTCATCTGCGGCATCCCCAGTCACTGTTCTGGCGGCATGAAGCTTGCTGTTACTGTCACGGGCTCTCCGTCCGATCCAAACGGAGCACCTGGTACCAACTCTGCTTCCATGTCAATCGGGTCAATACGTGACATGGCGGTAATTGGTTTGTTTGGGCTAGTATGCTTTGTTTTGGGTGTGTTTTAGGCCCGGCCAGGCTTAAGGCAGTGCTCCGCACTTCTACTAAATTTTAACCTTTCGATTTTGATTAATTTATTGGAAATTGGTTTTGGAAACGGGTGTAGGTGTCCAATATTTTGAGATTACTGTTATGACATCTGATTAATTGTATATTTTTGTAAATAGTCTTGGGATGCTATTCTCACTTTCTACGTTTGTTTTTTATTATTTACTTTTGATAATTAACTTATACTTGCGTGACCCGGAAAAGAGTGGATTAGGGATGTCAATGGGGGTACGGTTAGCTTGAAAACGAGGTTAACTCGAACTCAATTCGTGAACTTGTCATTAGCCGAGTCAAGTATTTGAGCTGCTAATTCAGAACCAATCTGAAAAAACAACTCGAAATTAACTCGTGAGCAACTCGAGTCAGATTGTAACTTGTGAGCTAACTCGTAAAAAAATTTAGTAATTTTGATTACAGTGATGCACTGATACTGAGATCAATGATGTTTTGTAAAAATTAATTATGATTGTCGACAAAGATTGAGATTGCCATAAAAAAAAATTATGAACATTCCATAATTAAATTTCTGTCACCAGTGATTTTGATTTTGCTAGCTTTGTGTAAGACAAGTAGACAATTCCAAATAAATTAACAAAATTAACATTGTACAGATTATCAGAATAATCCACAGTACATAATAAAAATTCTACCAACACTAGTGGAAAACCAGACATCAGAAACGGACCTACGCGTGATACTAACTCAGGCGTTACTGATAGTACCACTAATCAGGATCGGTCAGATAGCCGAACTGATTTCCTAATCATGAACGACCTTTTGGTATTAGCCGATACTGATTATTAACTGATTATTAAAATCAGAAACGGCCTTTAAGAAACAGCCGATACTGATTTTAATAATCATGAACGGCCTTTTAATAAACAACCGATCATGTTTGTCTTTTTTTGCGTGTGTGTGCAAAATGTAAGTATTAACACATTACAACGTGCATCATATCACATGAGCTAATTCAAATATTACATTTAGATAATAGAAATTTTACATATTAATTCCACATTACTTAATATCACATTTACATAACTTAAAGTTTACTAAATAACACAATAATAATACCACATTATCTCAATATCACATTTTCATAATACAAATTACGTGAACTAATTCCACAAACACTAAAACCTTCTTGTAGCCTGGAATTAATTGATACTCAGACAAGCAATCTACACGATCAAGCTCTCTCACCTCTGATCCTCCTAGTGAGCTGGATATCCTTAGACACATGATCGTAACCCTCTTTGGCATGAATCGTGCACAAAGATTTGTATCCTCGAACAACCCACAACCAGGTACTGCTTCGGCTGCCTGCTGATTAGGGCTGCTCATGAGCTGAGTTGAGTCCGAGTTGAGGACAACTTGGATTCAACTCGCGAACTCATGAGCCGAGTTGAGTCCGAGTTGTTAATTCAGTTCCGAGTCAGAAACTCTAATTTGAAATCAACTCGCGAGCAACTCGAGTCGAAGCGAGTTGACTCGCGACTCATAATATAGTACATAGTGAGACAATCTAATTTAATTCTAACAAAAAAAATATTACATAGTTTATCAAAATAATACACAATTAAAGACAGTACATAATGAGACAATAGCTAATACATAATTAAATATTATGAAAATATCAAAATAATACATAATTAAAAATTACCAAACAGATAAAGTCTAACAAAACAGTACATAGTCTAATAAATTAACAAAACAAAAGAAATAATGCATAGTTTATCAAATTATCAAATATTGTGGGAAACGGGTATAAGGTTTGGGAACGCAAAAATTAGGAATATATGGATTAGGGTTTGGTGTGAGTGCAACCGAGTTGATTTCGAACCGAGCTAGAGGTAACTTGGATTTGACTCATAAATCAACCGAGTCAGTTAACTCGAGTCAGTTTCAACTCGAGTTATTAGCGAGTTGAATCCGAATTGATTCCGAACTGAGTTTCGAGTCGTGAACTTTTTGTGCCCCACTCCTGATGCGCCGCTATGGCTGAGCTCTGAAACAAAGTGTACCACCATTTTAAATTCTTTGTTTTCAAAACCTTGCTAAAGCAAAAAGTACAAATGTTGCATAGCATCTTTTAATAAAAAATGAAAAGCGCATTTGTGTATGTATGTTAATCATTACATACATTACCAATTATCTCCATTCGGCAGACATACCACTGATGCACTTCATATACTCTAGACCCTCGAGCCTACATCATATAAATGTTTACCCACATGTCAAATTCCAGAACTAGGTTATGACATAGGTCTGATCAAGTACGGTGCCACAACATTGCACAAGACGCCCCTACTTATGAGCCAAATCTAATAAAATTTGTATTCTCTTTATGCCTTTAATTTCTCGTCTTCTTTACTGTCTAAATTAAATTGTATCTAGGAACATTGAATTTGTTAAGGCTTAACATAAATAGCATATTACAAAGTTGAAATGTAATTAAGTAAATCCGAAAGAAGCATTACCAAAACTGAAGTTTCGAAATCCAAAAATGTACAAAGGAGCTCAAATCAAGAAAACACATTTTCTGAGAGCAAAACCATTCTCATTACATCAGACTTATGCAATTTTTAACTGAGCAAGCTTATATGTTTTAAAAAATAGAGTACCTTCAAACTTATGCATTGTTGTCGTTGCCTTTTCACGCTCTGTCTTGAGTTGTTCTCTAAGTTTTTTTATTTCCAATTCAAGTCGCTTGTTCTCTTCTAGCGACTCTGAATATTCCTATCTCATAGTTTGAAAGAAAAATAATAAAAAACCAATAAGCTTACTAGCAAGTGGTGTTCAATTAGGTCTAATAGTTTGTACATTTTCCACTAGTGTCTTCAACTCCTTCCAAAGTGCAATTACCTACATCAATAGTTCAATACATACATCACCACAAAAAGAAATTCAAACCTGTAGACATTCAAAATTTGAACCAGTAGACATTCCAATTTTGTGAGTAACAGGTAATCATTTGCTACTTAATATGCATCAATTAAATTATAAATTTCACACCTTTTGAGAGGCAGGAAGCTCTTTCCAGTTAAATTTTGTCTCTCTTGGAATTGGACGGAATCGCTTTAGTTTCCTGAAAATTATGAACTTCTATCTGCACAACAAATATGCGAGTAATCTTCAGTTGAACTAAATCTTGGCAGAGAGGCGGGAGAAATTTTCAAACCAATCTTACAGACTGAGTATTGTACCAGTGCACATCCAGTTGCTGGTATTACACAAAGAAAATTCATAGTTTCATTTGAGGGTAAGTGCTAAGTGCATATCAAAACAACATTAAGAACAAACCTTTATATACTAACATTACAACAAACTTTACCATAGACTAATATGAAATCGAAATTAAAAGACCAACCAGTAAACTAATCTAGTCTGTGCTGGAGGCGATGGGGCGCGGGTTGCTCTGACAGGATCCGCTTAGCCCGAATCAAAAGGCAGATGGAGAATTCTGGTAGGCCTGAGTTGGGTAATATACTCAAACCCACAAGAGGTAAGTGGATTGTCAATGCTATGCTACTGCCGACTCAGGGTGAAGGGAGCTCACCTAAGCAGACTGTAAGTCACGGGGGTACGGGGTCTGAAAAGGAATCTTGATGAAACCATGGGAGAGACAATAGGCCAGCAAAGGCAAAGGCAGGAAGAGGGCGTTGGTAATGAAACAACTGTTCTGGAAGAGTCTCAAGCTGGGTTAGTCCTCACCCACAACAAAAAGGCAAAGGCGGCGAGGCCTCACTCGCCGCTGGACCAATGAATACCATCTTCTCTTGGAATTGTCGCGGTAGTGGAGGGGAAGCGACAATTCCGACACTCTGGCGGTACCTCCAATGTACAGGGGCAGATTTAGCGTTCATTTCCGAGACCAAATCTTCTAAAAAGCAAGCAATAAAAAGAATAGCTAAACTGCCTCTTACAAATAATGAGATTGTCACCTCTAAGGGCCGGGGAGGTGGACTTTGGTTGTTATGGAACGACTCAATCTCAGTTAGAATCATAGAGGTCTCGGAATTTTTTATAGTTGCAGTCATCCAAAAAGATCCAATCAGTGCCCCGTGGATGTTCATAGGGGTTTATGGGGATTGTGCGGATCAACAAAATAATAACATCTGGCCCGAATTGAGTTTCATATTACTAATTCGGGATATCCAGTATGCTCAGTTGGGGATTTCAATGCCCTTCTACATCAGGATGAGAAGAAGGGGGGAATCGTGCTTTCAAAAAGAAAAACAGAAATTTTAGGGATTTTGTGCAAAAGGCGGGACTAGTAGATTTGGGGTATGGTGGACCGGCGTACACGTGGGGTAATAATCAGAACGGAAAGAGGTTGATCCTAGAGAGACTAGACAGAGCCATGCCCACCCCCGCTTGGATTCACTTATTTCCAAATTCCCGTGTTCTGCATCTGCCGAACTTCCAAAGTGACCACCTTCCCATTTTAATCAGAACAAGCAAAAACCGGCGAAAGAGACAGAAACCCTTTTGGGTTGAGCAGTGGTGGCTACAAGACCCTGAATTCAAAAATGTCTGTGCTAGGGCGGTGGAGGAAGGGGATATAGGCTGGAGCAGAACCTGTTCTAGGTTGAGAAAAGAAGTGAGGGAATGGACTGAAGGGTCAAAGGATCCTAACAAGGAATTAAAGGTCATTTAAGAGAGACTCAATTATTTGCTCAGCTCTCCACAAACTGAAGAAGTCAGGACCCACATCAAAGAATTGCAAGCTGATCATGCGAGATACCTAGTGGCTCAGGAAACCTTTTGGATGCAGCGAGCGAGACAAAACTGGGCGGTGCAAGGAGACTCAAATACTAGATTCTTCCATGCGAGCACGGTTATCAGAAGGAGGAGAAACAATATCGCAGCTGTTCTAAAAGAAAATGGAGACTGGGCGGTAGAGGAGAATGAGGTGCGGCGTGAATTTACTAACCATTTTAAACTTGTCTATCTTGCAGGTAGCCCAACTGGTGTTCAAGGCCCGATTGAGATCCCGTTGCATATAAGGGGGGAAATAAACCCAATCCCGCAGGAGGCTGGAACGGGCCTGGACAGAAGGCCCACTAATGATGAAATTAAAAAGATGGTTTTTGATCTAGGTCCCTTGAAGGCCCCTGGCCCGGACGGAGTCACAGCGGCTTTGGTGCAGCAAGGCTGGGATTTTTTCGGCCTTGTCATCCTAAAAGAAGTCTCTCAATTCTTCCTAACGGGGATAATGGAGGAGTCTTTTGCGCACTCTAATCTGATATTGGTGCCCAAGGTTGCGGGTCCAACAAAGGTATCCGATTACCGCCCGATTAGCGTCTGCAACGTCATCTACAATGTGATTTCAAAGCTGATAGCAAGGAAAATGCAACCATGGATAGACTTTCTAATCTCCAAATCACAAACTGCATTTGTACCTAGGAGGGAAATCTCTAAGAATATCATCCTTCTCTGAGAAATCCTTCACAGCTTCAAGTCGTGTAAAAATGGTAACGGAGAATTTATCCTCAAGGCAGACCTGGCAAAGGCCTTTGATAGGGTGAATTGGGAGTACCTCTTCTCTCTGCTACCAATCTATGGGTTCCCTCCAATGATGTGTAATTGGATAAAAGCATGTGTCACCTCTTCAAAATTCACAATCTTGTTCGATGGAAAAGGAGATGGGTTCATTAAACCGACAAGAGGACTACGGCAGGATGTGCCATGTCACCATATCTCTTCATTATCTCAATGGATCCATTATCTAGATGGTTGGATGCAAGTAGGCGATTGGGCTGCATAAAGGGTGTGAGGCTGACAAGAACGGCAAGTCCTCTCACCAACTCAATGTTTGCTGATGACCTATTGTTGATGGGGGCACTATCAGGGGGAGAAATTGCAGAATTTGACAACATCTTAAAAGGATTCTGTGAGCTATCGGGTATGGAGCTGAACCCGAATAAGTCAAAGGTATGGTTTAGTAGGGATTCTAGACAGCAAGATAGGGATGCCTTCTTCCTCAGATTCAAAGTCAAGTTAGCTGATGAAAATGAGAGATATTTAGGCTGCCCGGTTAAAACTAATTGTGATACGGACTTTGACTACATAGTTGAGAATTTTCAGAATAGACTCAACTCATGGAAATCAAACCTCCTGTCACAGGCAGGCCGTTTGGTCCTCATAAAATCGGTGATGGAGGGTCTTTCAATCTATGCTATGGGTACGATTATTTTTCCGACTAAGGTAATCAAGAAATTGAATGCCATAGTACGGAATTTTTCTGGGGGTCTATTGAAGAGAGAAAACGTATGTCGTATGTGGCATGGGATAAGATTGCAACTCCCAAAGGGATGAGAAGGCTAGGTCTCAAGAGTTTGAAGGAATTAAATCAAGCTCTACTGATGAAAAATGCTTGGAAACTGGTTGTTGGAAGTCAGTGCTTATGGGTCATGATAATTCGGGCAAAGTATTATCCTAGAGGGTCTTTTTTCACTACATGTAGGAAAAACAATTGTTTTAAGCTGTGGAAACAACTCCTGGACCAAAGGGAACTACTGAGCTCACATTTGGCGTGGTCAATTAGAGACGGCACCAACATTTCTATTTTTTCCGAACCTTGGTTTCCCCAGTGGAAGGCTTTCAAGGTAGCTGACGCAAATCAGAGAGGAATGAAGGTCAGTGACCTCATAGATCCGACCACTCACAACTGGGATTTCCAAGCTTTACAGTCTCTTTTTGGATTCTCGGTTGCACTCTCTATGGCTACCAATGAGATCATAAGGCCTATTCAACCGCCGGCAAAAGACCGTCTCCTTTTTTACCTATGCTAAGGATGGTAAATTTTCAACTAAGAAGGCATACCAAATGGTAAGGGGAGACCAGCCTATCAATAGGGAAAAGGAGTTTTGGGACTGGTTGTGGGGTCATAAAGGGCTCCTACCAAAATTCAAGCTGTTTATTTGGAAGTGTTGCTTTAAGGCGATACCGGTTCAGGCGGTTCTGGCAAGAAGGATGCCTCATCTATCCCCTCAGTGCCAAATATGTAATCAGGAGGATGAAACAGTGGTGCATGCTCTATTCAGATGTCAATTTGCCAGATCAGCCTGGCTGGCGTCGCCCTTGAGCATCAGGTCAGATGAACTTCTTGGAGACTTGACTGACATTGTCAATATCATGTGAAAGCAGTTCCTAAACTTCATGGCTATAGTGTGGGCAGTGTGAAGAAGCCGTAATGATTTCCTCTATTCACGTAAGCGGCAGTCGATAGTGGTGTGCAAAGAGTACTGGAATAGAGCAATGGAGGACTCTACAATCCGAAACATGGGTGCCGGTGCAATGCTACAAACTGTTCAACATGGTCAGGAGGTTGGGGACAATATCTCTCAGGGTGCACATCTGTTAGAAGGAGGTCTCGGCTGCTATGTAGATGGGTCTTTGGATGAGGAAGGGAGACCCGGTATTGGTTTAATTTTGATCAAAGATGGTGCCACTGTTGTTTGGAGGTCAACAACAATTAAAGCGATTAACCCCACCCATGCTGAAGCTCAGGCTGTGCTAGCAGGTCTCCACTGTATAGCGCAATCAAATGAGGAAGGTGTTGTCTACTCAGATTCATTGGAGATAGTTACTGCCCTTTCTCAAAGATTGCCTAATATACCGGATTGGAGAGCTAGTAAGGAAATTTGGGATGCTTGGAGGATTCTGATTGGTTTCCCTTCTGCTCGGATTATGCATAGATCAAGAGAGGATGATTTCATACAAATTGCTCATAGTCTAGCTAATGGGGGTAGAATTAGAGGATTAGATAAGCAGGGTACTGGAGTACCAATTTGTTTGGAAGAGATGTAGATTGTACTAGGCCTATGGGTTGTAAGGAAAGCAAAAAAAAAAAAGACATGTAATCATAAGAGAATTGCATGCCTCCAGTTTAGGGGGACATTCAGGAATAACTGCCACCTATCAAAGGGTTAAGAGATCCTTTTACTAGCCAAATCTTAAAAGTGACATACATCAATTTATCAGTCACTGTGAGGTTTGCCAGTTGAGTAAAACCGAAAGGGTTCACAGTCCTGGGTTGTTACAGCCATTACCAGTGCCAAATGAAGCTTGGTTTAGCATTGGAATGGATTTTGTTACTGGGTTACCCAAGTCAGAAGGCAAGGAGGTTATTTTGGTCATTGTTGATCGGTTAACCAAATATGCTCATTTCCTCCCTCTATCTCATCCATTCAAAGCTTCTGATGTTGCTTAAGTGTTTCTAGATTCTGTGTACAAGCTACATAGATTGCCACATGATATCATATCGGATAGAGATCCGGTTTTCACTAGTAAATTCTAATAAGAGCTTATGAATAAGTTAGATGTGAAGCTCAACATGAGTACTGCATATCACCCCCAAACTAATGGACAGACAGAGAGAGTGAATCAATGCTTAGAGAATTATTTGAGGTGCATGGTGTATGATAAGCAAAAGAATTGGATGAAGTATCTGACACTGGCTGAGTACTGGTACAACGCCTCATATCACAGTGCTATAAAAATGTCGCCTTTTCAAGCCTTGTATGGTTATGAACCACCACAATTGGGGTTAGCAAGTGTCCTTAAAGGTTCAGTTGAGGCAGTTAACACCTATTTGAAGGATAGACAGGAAGCTTTGAGACAGTTGAAAGCGAATTTGGGTAAAGCTCAAGCCAGGAGTAAACAGTTTGCCGACAAGAAGAGGAGTGAGAGGAAATTCAAAGTGGGAGATTGGGTGTATCTCAAATTGCAGCCTTATCGGCAATTATCAATAGTTGGGGTCAAGAATCAAAAGCTTGGTGCTCGATATTGCAGGCCCTATGAAGTATTGCAGCGAATTGGTACTATGGCGTACCGGTTGAATCTTCCAGCAGGCTCGTTAATTCATCATGTCTTCCATGTCTCTCAATTGAAGGCACGTGTCAGTGACACGCAAACGGTATCACCATCACTACCCTTGGTGAGCCCAAGAGGAAACTTACAAATCACACCTGCTGCTATACTGGCTCGTAGAATGGTAAAGAAGCGGAATGCAGCAGAAACTCAACTCCTCATACGTTGGTCAAACCAATCTGAAGAGGATGCCACTTGGGAAGACTACAAAGAGATGGAGATCAGGTTTCCTGAATTTATTCTCGAGGTCGAGAAAGATTTGAAGAAGGGGGAATGTTAAGTCAGGAGAGTGAGTTGAATGAAATCAACGCCAATTTTGACAAAGTCAAAGGTTCGCAGGAAGGGGAAAGAGACACGGGCAGTTCCGGTCAGGGAACGGTTCAGGAAACGGGCAGCACTTTAACTCTTGAAGAGTCTCTGGCGCTAGACCCCATTGCGCTAGAATAGAAGGCAACAATTGTGAACGAACTGGAGATGATCACATAAAGATATCGTTGCAAGTTTGTTAGATCGTTCTGGTCCCCGTTTGACGTGGCAAGTGGGAATCAATTAGCGCGTTTTCTTTTAACAAACATAATAATTTCTTTTGTAATTGCATCGCCTATATAAAGGCATTGCATCTGTCATTTCATTTTTATGATTTGAACATCCTTGTTTTCCAATTTTCCTTTTAACCAAATTGGCTGAGGCCTTGTATCTTTCTGAGATTAATACAAAAATTGAGATTGTTTTCTCTAAGTTTGTGTTCGATTAAGCTTTGCTTGATTTGTGATTCTTCATGAGATTGAGTGCGTGACATGAGGCGAGAGAGCAAGCAAGAGAGAGATGGGTTGGATCAGTGCGTAGAGGGTTTTCTGAGGCGAGAGAGGGAACCTTAACTGCGGAGGAGTGAGACTTGGCAAAATGGTGCACAAAACTTGGATCAAAAACTAAAATATCGCGTATTGGATGCTATCAGGATCGGATATAAATAACCGTTCCTAATAATTCACTATCAAGATCGGTCACAGTGGTAGCTGTTCCTAATAAGTCACTATCAAAAACGGTTATTAGTGGAAGCCGTTCCTAAAAGAGTATGGACTATTAAGAACTGTCGAACATAAACAACCAATCCTAATAATTCACTATCAAGAACGGACATTTCTAAACTACCGATCCTGATATGTCTTGGACTATCAAGAACGGCTCTTTAAAAAAGTCCGATCATGATACCTACTTTCAAGATCGCCTTTAAATATGCATGATCTTGATATATATCAGTATCACTTTTATGCTATATCCAACCCTGATGGGCCGATACTAATTGTACATTTTCCACTAGTGCAATTATTAAATTATCAAAACAATTTACAGTTTTCAACCAAGCTAGTTAATTCTAGTTAGAGGCAACTCAAACTCAACTTGTGAGTCAACCCGGCCCGTTGGTAAGTTGAATCCGAACGAGTCATGAGCCACGAATATTTTGTGCAATCCCAGATCGAATGAAGTCACTTTCATATCCGAAATTTTTATAAATACCCTCATCCCAAAAAAAAAAAAAAACCAAAAGACCACTGAATCTGGAAAATTCTATATTTATCAGGGCCGCAATAACAAATGGCGGCCCCCAAGAATAGAGCCCCCATTTGTCGTTGCGGTCCTGATAAATATGGAATTCTCTAGATTCACTAGCCTTTTGTTTTTTTTTTTTAACAAGAATATATTTAAAAATTTCGGCTTTTATATTCATACCCTCATAAATTAATCTTACTCATATTCTATTCTTATAAGTCCATTAAGATTTAATTTTGTTTCTAAAAACCAACAGCGGAAAGATGCTTACCAAAATTAAATCTGTTGTAATTAATTCTGTTTTCATTCTCCACTGCTACTATTTTCGTCAAATTCCATCGATCGTGCGTGCGTGTCATCTCTACTTTTCAGCTTTTATATTGTATTGTTTTTTTTTTAGCATTCACTGAATAAAAACCTGCATCAATATTCATTTTAATATTAGCAAAATGAGATCGCCTCTGGTATGAAAAACCTCTGTTTCAAAATCACAAAATTAAATCCCTGTTTCGTTTTTGAATATATTATATATACAATTATTTCATACTGCTGTTTCTTCAGGAGGTGGGGACCTTTTTTTATCATTGAGTAGCCTTCACAATTATGTGGTCAGGTTATATAGTTAATTAGTGGGCAATGTCATCACATTTTTCCTTCTAAAATTCATAATATAATATTTACTCTTTTAAATTTCAAAAACTCACAAATTTATCCAATTTATTACATTTTCTATTAGAACTCATTTTAAATTAACTAACGTTCTCATTTTATCCTATATTAAAAAATAAAAGTATGTAGTCAGTTTAAGAAAAAAAAGTTCTCACCCTCTTAGGCTATGTTTGGATGCACTAAGAATAGTGTTATTCTGAAAATAGCTTGAGCAACCAAACGTACTACTTGCTATTCGGAACAAGAAGAATAGCGTTATTTCCCTATTCTAACAAAAACTTGGAATAGCGATTGGAGCTTTCAATATTAATACTAATCTAATATTTAAAATAATATTATATTACATTTAACATTTAAATTAATATTATATTGTATTATATTTAATACTAATCTAATATTTAAAATAATATTATATTACATTTAATAATTAAATTAATATTATATTGTATTATATTTAAACTAATATTATATTATATTTAATATAATATTTTATTTAATACTAATCTAATATTTAAAATAATATTATATTACATTTAACATTTAAACTACTATTATATTGTATTATATTTAATCTAGTATTATATTATATTTACTCTAATATTTAAAATAATATTATATTACATTTAATAATTAAATTAATATTGTATTGTATTATATTTAAACTAATATTATATTATATTTAATCTAATATTTTATTTAATACTAATATAATATTTAAAATAATATTATATTACATTTAATAATTAAATTAATATTATATTGTATTATATTTAAACTAATATTATATTATATTTACTCTAATATTTTATTTAATACTAATCTAATATTTAAATAATATTATATTACATTTAATATTTAAATAATATTATATTACATTTAATATTTAAATAATATTATATTACATTTAATATTTAAATAATATTATATTACATTTAATATTTAAATAATATTATATTACATTTAATATTTAAATAATATTATATTACATTTAATATTTAAATAATATTATATTACATTTAATATTTAAATAATATTATATTACATTTAATATTTAAATAATATTATATTACATTTAATATTTAAACTAATATTATATTATATTTAATCTAATATTGTATTTAATACTAATCTGATATTTAAAATAATATTATATTACATTTAACATTTAAACTAATATTATATTACATTTAATCTAATATATTATTTAATACTAATCTAATATTTAAAATAATATTATATTACATTTAATATTTAAATTAATATTATATTGTATTACATTTAATCTAATATTATATTATATTTAATCTAATATTTTATTTAATAATTAAATTAATATTATATTACATATTGGATAAAAATATTTTTATATTACGTATTGATAAAAAGATTTAATCTAACACATAAATTATTACTCTAATTCATTCCCTCCAAACTCTATTCCTAATATGCAATCCAAACAACTTTTTCACTATTCCGAATAGCTTGAGTTAGTACTGTTCTTAAACAGTAGCTGTTCTTATTTACTATTCTAAACAGTAGCTATTCTAGCTATTCTAGAGTGCATCCAAACGTACCGTAATTGATTGGTTTCTAAGGGGAAATGGTTTATTTCTCTACTTTTGACGCATACGCAATGATATTTAGACATACTACTGTGTGCATCACAAGTAAGAAAATGAACTATTTGTCCTCACCAGTGGCCAATTAGAATATTATATATTTCTCTTCAACATAGTACATTTTTTAATTTTTTAATAAATGGCCAAATGGATACTTTATAAATTTAAAATGATTTTTAATATAAAAAAAGACACTAAGTTGAATAAATTTGTGGGGTTTTGAAATTTACAAGGGTAAATATGATATTATGAATTTTATAGGGGACATACGTAATTTCAAGGTTTCTAAAGGATATACATGAAATTTTCTCCTATCCGATATTTCAAATTTATAACAATCACCCCAACCTATCCAGGTTTATCGTTAGTTTGGATTGTCATTGTTAGCTAGCTAGTTGATTGGAAATGAGCACTCTTAATATTTTCTTACTTTATAAAAGATATCAAGTCGCATATTTTTTATGAATATTAAATTGTTGAGTGACTTTGACCTTCAATATTCATTCAAAAAAGAAAAAATATCAAGAGCGATGGCAAGTTTTATGGCAAAACATATATATTTCTCGCTTATACACCTCTCTCATACATACATCCAAGCAAAAACGCGCACGGAGTTCACAAATGAATAAATTAGAACAAATTCAAATTACAAAATAAAACAAGTTACGGTCAAACATCAACAGAAAGATATCGGTACAATAAGCAGCAGATCATCTCTCACATTTAGAATGCATAAAGAGCAACGACACCAGCCGCAACAGCTACAGCCCATGCAGTCGGGTTGGCGGCAGATGAAGCACCACTGCCGGGACCGGGAGCGGGAAAAGGACCTGAAGGTGTGGCTCCGGGTTTACCGGGTGGTGGTGGAGCAGTTTTAGGGGTTGATGGAGTTGCCGGGGTTGCTGGAGTTGCTGGAGTTGGAGGTGAAGCGGTCGGTGTTGGGGAAGGAGCAGGAGATTGGGCAGAGGTGGTGATGGTGAAGAGGAGGAGAATGGCAATGAGAGATGCGAATGTGATCGACATTTTGCTCAGAGTCGATATTTCTTTACGGAGCAAGAAGCTTTCTCTAGACTCGACTCTGAGCTCGAATTTGTTTTTGGATTTTGAGAGACAAGGAGGGGATTGTATATATAGCTAGCAAAGCTATCAAATTCAGCTTCAGATTTTTCTTAAATTGTGTTCAAGGTACGTGAAGTGCACTAAGACCAGCCGGGTGCTATTTTAAATACTAGAGTATAGATTTTAAATATTTTGTGTCAGCTTTCCAAGTTCCAGCTATATATGGAAGGAATAATGCTCTAGCTCTATCTAGTGTTTTGAAAATGGGGCGGTCCGGTCCGATCCAACGGTCTACGGTCCACGGTCTATGGCGGTTTACGGGTTGGCACGGTCCAGTTTTGAAGGGGACGGTCCAGACCCGTGGTTTGGCCCATGGTTCAGACTCCCACGGGTTGGTCCGGTCCGACTGTCACGGGTTGAGATGGTCCGATTTTTTTTTAATCAATTGTTTTAGAATGATATAATTCGGTTTTTTTTAATCTATTGTTTGAAAATAATTCGGTTTTAAAGATCAAAATAATTCATTTTTTTAAGTAATTCGGATATTATTTTTAAAGTAATTCGTTTTTTTAAAGTAATTTGATTTTAAAGTTTCAAATAATATGAAATAATACAAAACTTGGTACTCTTGTGTTGTTTTGCGCTTTGTTTGCGAATAAACCAGTATACACCAGCAAATTAAGTCCATGCTGCCAAAATATTTGTTTGATTACGGTATAGATCAGGAATGTAGATATTAATTAATTGTAGCTCTAGCAAATACTTTCTCAATGTCAATAATAATATTAAACATTTTATTTTTAAAATGAGTAAATTGCACAAATATCTATAAAATATACTCAATTTTCTTTTTTTATCAATAATATGTAAGAAATTGATGTAGTCGTAGAAGTAATGCAGCAGATGACATAAATGCTGTGATACAAAATAATAAAAATAAAATGACATGAATGCTAATATATATGCAGCCACGGTATCATGTATTGATTGAGCAAATGACATTATCGATGTCCATAATAGTAATTTAATTAAAAACCACTATCTATATACATCTCATCGACTCATCATGGACATCTTTGATGAGGCATAAAAACAACCAAAATAAATCCTTCGATATTTTGAATACCAAAATGATATTTGAGGGATGTATGTGTTAAGAGTTCAGACAGTAGGGAAAAACTGTACTTGGCAATTTAGATGTACGGAGACTGCTATTTTTTTTTAATATAAAAATCAAACAAGATTGGCAAAATTGAAAAGCTTAATAATATTATTTTCAAGAGGAGGGATCAAGTTACAACAAATTTGAGTTACAACAACCATTTTTTTCATTTTCAAAGTCCAAATCGTCGATCCAAACCATTCAACATGATCTCCACAATAAAATGTGCTTGCAGATCAAATTTTACATTTTTTTTGAATTTTTTTACTATTTATTAAGTATTTTACAAAAAATAGTCATATTCAGACCATTGAATTTTGTACCCATCTTAATAAATAGTAAAAAAATTCAAAAAAAATGTAAAATTTGATCTACAAGCACATTTTATTTAGATAATCATGTTGAACGGTTTGGATCGATGATTTGGACTTTGAAAATGAAAAAAATGGTTGTTGTAACTCAAATTTGTTGTAACTTGATCCCTCCACTATTTTCAAAGTGCAGAGGCATTATTTAGGGTAAATTTCATTGGAGGTCACTCAACTTTGTCATTTGTCACGAATTGGTCACTCAATTTTGATTTGTCCCTTTTTAGTCACTCAACTTTGTCATTTGTCCCAATCAAGTCACTTTATATTTTTCCGTCCAAAATACTAACGGAATATTCTCATTCCGTTAGTATTTTGGACGGAACTAGTATATTCCGTTAGTATTTTGGACGGAACTAGTATATTCCGTTAATATTTTGGACGGAATGAGAATATTCCGTTAGCATTTTGGACGGAAAAATATAAAGTGATTGATTGAGACAAATGACAAAGTTGAGTGACTAGAAAGGGACAAATCAAACTTGAGTGACCAATTCGTGACAAATGACAAAGTTGAGTGACCTCCAGCGAAATTTACCCCATTATTTAAGACATTACAAGAATATGCCATGCCAGGCACAAAACCAATAAATTATTAGAGTCATTATTGATGAGACTAGTCTTTCATCATTTAAAGTAGTTAAAATTATTATTTTGCACCCATTCGACATGTCTTATGTCAAATATTTAGAGCATCTCCATCAATTCGTGCTTCCTACTATGATTATTAAATAAAATAAATCTCTATCCAAAGCACCAGGCCGCATTTCTTTTGGGCTAATGTACCTGGATGCTCTTCATTGAATTGTTCTTTGCAATAAGAAAAACAAGAAACATTATCTCTCTTTTGAATTGTTCTTTGCATTTCTTCTGTAAGATGTGCCCTTTGTGTTTATGCGGCCCAATATAACTAAATAGGTTCTCGGTCTACGATAATTAGGTCCAATCAGTGTTGTAAAAAATGGCCTTAACGGTCAATTAAACGGACGTTTAATCGTTAACGGTGGTCAAACCATTACGAATATACTAATCGGAGGTATGTTTGCGGATTTTTTCGATTAATCGGCCGATTATTTCCGATTATTCCGTTTATTCCCGTTTAATTGTCCGTTTATTCTCATTTATTTCCGTTTATTCCAGTAAATATTTATTTTCACATTGTTTTTTTTTGTGATTGTGTGATAATAAGTTTCATGAATCCTGTGTTGTAGTTTTATTTGTGTTTCAATATACATCTAATATTTTTTATATGTGTGTTTTCTATTTTTACTTACATTGAAATTTATTAATTCTTCTATTAATTATATACCATATATTTTTCTTACTTACTGATGTAATTAATTAATTATTCTACGACATGTTCATATATAAAATTAAGTTGTTATCATAAACTAAATTTAGTGATTTTATGTTGAAATGTTTAATTTCTTTCAAATAAATGTTATTAGTATTTGAAAAATCTTAATTCTTGAATTTATTTTTTCATTAAATAAATGTGTTACTTACACATATAAAGTGTGTATGTGTTGTTAAGAAGAAATAAGCTTAGTGTAATGTTATAATAATAGAACTAATTTAAATTAAGTTTATTTGATAAGTTTGATGAATTAAATAAATAATTTTTAATAAATTATAAATATATATATACATAATTTTAATAAAAACGATTAATTATCTGCATATTTCCAATTAATCGACCGCATACCGATTAATCACTTGACGGTACCTTGTCCGTCCGACGACCGTATACCGTTATTTTACATTTTACACTCCTGCATTCGTGCATGACTTGGGCTTCATTAGGCAGCAGACTTGCATTATTCCTGACAGAGTTCAGTATGCAACTTTGGTCCAGTAGCAAACAAAAGACATGTGCATCCTCTAAAGCCCAAACTGTCGGCGGGCTTTCTACAAGCCCAGCCCAGCCCATCCCAGCCCATTGTTTGTACACTTCAGTCTTTATTAAGATTGTGCTCCACAAAGCTTTCATTAAAAAAAAATAAAGGGGAAAGAATGGAAGCACGCAAGAGCCTATCCACACCTGACAAACGCCAATTACTTGTTTCTAGGGGTGCACAAAAAGCTCATGACTCGAAACTCAGTTCGGAATCAATACGGATTCAACTTGTTAATAACTCGAGTTGAAACTGACTCAAGTCAAAACTGACTTGAGTTAACTGACTCGGTTGATTTATGAGTCGAATTCAAGTTACCTCAACTCGGTTGGACTCACACCAAACCCTAATCCATATATTTCTAATTTTTGTGTCCCCAAAACCTTATACCTGTTTCTCACAATATTTGGTAATTTGATAAATTATGCACTATTTCTTTTGTTTTGTTAATTTATTAGACTCTGTATTGTTTTGTTAGACTTTATCTGTTTGGTAATTTTTAATTATGTACTATTTTTGTATTTTCGTAATTTTAATTATGTATTAGTCATTGTCTCATTATGTACTGTCTTTAATTGTGTATTATTTTGGTAAACTATGTAATATTTTTTTTGTTAGAATTAAATTAGATTGTCTCACTATGTACTATACTATGAGTCACGAGTCGACTCGCTTTGACTCGAGTTGCTCGCGAGTTGATTCCAAATTGGAGTTTCTGACTCGGAACTGGATTAGCAACTCGGCTCATGAGTTCGCAAGTTGAATCCAAGTTGTCCTCGACTCGTACTCAACTCAGCTCATGAGCAGCCCTACTTGTTTCAGAACCAAAATATATGAAGGGAGCGGAAGGGAGCGAATGTGAGTTTGTGTGTATAAACTTAGAGCATCTACATCTCTAGTACTATTAGAGTTTCTAATATGACATGGTAGTTTCTAATCTAGTTTCAGGGATGTGGGAGAGTTTCTTATTTAGAAACTATGCAGTAAAGTTTCTTATTAAAAAATTATTTATAAACTTCATGCTGATTAAATGATTGGCTCAAATTATTTCTGTTTTTTTAATTTGTTGCTAACCTGGCTTGATAGAAATTCTAAAATTAATTTTAGAGATGTGAGAGTTAGAAATTTTAGAGACTTTAATTTCTAAAAAAAAAGTTAACAGTTATTTAGAAACTCATTTGAGTTGCTGGGATGTAGATACTCTTAGCGATTTTATTCACCCCTGATTTAGAGTTTAGAGGAGTCAAATCCTCTCTTTCCTTTCCATCCCTTCCTTCGCACATCTATTTGTGAAGCATAGTCTAAATCCTATGTGATATTCTGACGTATCAGAATCTTTTAATTTAAACCATGGGAAAACTCAATCGTTGAATTTAGAAACACTTCCAAAATTCACCTCACTTGTATGTTATATCCACATTATGTGGATCAAACTTGAAATGTTAGTTTTTTGTAAATTTTATGTTTTATTATTACTATTTAAAAGGTTATCACTTATCACTTATCAGGTTGAGCTGTTGTTATTGGATCTAACCCAATATAGAATAAGCTGTTTTAGCTCGCTCTATCATCTATGGAATAATAGAAAATACCATTAATTAGCTGAAGCAGAGCAAAGTGGCAAACAGAGAAATACAAAGGCTTCATAAAGCGTTTTTCAGTTTAAGGCGCTATTAGCAATCAATAGCTAGTACGACCTAAGAACTGAGATGCCTCTTTTTTTAAGTTTTCTTTACTGAGACCTTTTGTTTTGATTCCTTGCGTGACCCCTCTATTGGAAAGTGAAGCAAACAAAACAGAAGAGGAGCTGCTTTTGTAATAAAGAGATGAGAAAAAGAAACTTTTGGACGGATTTGACACAAAAACCATGTAGGATTTGATCTTTTTGCCTACTGTTTCTTTGTGTTCGTACCAGTACCACACTGCTGCTACGTGGGCTTATTTATAGCCGTTCCCTGCAATTCTGCAAAAGCTGATGGGACTTCCTTCGATTTATAATCAGGCGAAAAGTGCCGATATTTTTATTAAAAACCCCAAAAAAAAACAAATTATCAAATCTGCTCCCACCCCAACTTTATTTTTATTTCTACCCCAACCGCCCGTGGCTTGGGCGGTCCACTTTCTGGACCTGACCGCCCAGCAGGCGGGCGGTCCACTACCCTTATCAGACCGCCCAGCAGCTGGGCGGTCCGCTATAAAACCCTATAAAAGAGCCTTTTCTCTCTCCTGATGAGCACAGTGTTCATTCCAATCCCACATAAATTCCAGAACCGATCTCTTGAGAGATGAGAGAGCCGTCAGAGGCGATTTTGAGGCGATTGTGCACAGTAATCTGTGCACAGTAATCCTACACAGTAATCCCAGCACAGTAATCCCAGCACAGTAATCCCAGCACAGTAATCCCAGCACAGTGTTTCCAGAACAGTAATTCCAGCACGGAAGTATGTTGGTTGCACTGTATGTGGGCGGGAAGTTTACCCGGGGTGCGGAGGGAGCACAGTACACCAAGGAAGCAGCATACGGCTTTGAGGTAAATGAAAATACCTCATTTGTTGAACTGAAGGGAATAGTGTATGAAAAAATTGGTGTGAACCCCAACCGGTGTGATATAGATTTAGCTACCCGGATTAACACAGTAAGTGGTGGTAGACCTTACTATACCAGGTTTCCAATAACTGATGAGTCGGTATGGAGGAGTGTTTACAACACTTTTCAGACACAGGGGGTAATGGTAATGGACTTATATTCCAGGAGAGTTCAGCGTGAACCCGGGGTTGGAACATCTAGGGAAAATAGAGGTTATGATCACTCGGGTTATGACAACCCGCGTCACTCGAGTTATGACAGCTCGAGTTATGATCACTCGGGTTATGACAACTTGGGTCGTGAGCACTCGGGGTATGACAACCCCCGCCACTCTAGTTATGACAACCCCCGCCACTCTAGTTATGACAACCCCCACCCCTCGAGGTATGACAACCCCCGCCACTCAAGTTATGAACCGCCCGTATCACCCATTTATGAGAATTTTGTACCTGATTTTACCACCGATCTACCACCACCACCACCTCCTCCTGAAACCCCAATCCAACCCAGATTTCCATCTGTACCACCATCAATACCTATAGTGTCACCCGTTGCTACCCGGAGAGACCTTGACCTTGATGCTGAGGTCGATGCCATACCACAAGGAAATTTGGAAACAGGTGACGAATGGGAAGGGGATTGGGATTCTGATAACCTGTCAGAAGGTGATGGAGATTATTTACCTAAGGAAGACAGATTTCCGATTAGAGGTCGGACAGATAGGCATCCGTGCCCCACATTCAACGATACCACTGCTTTTGAAGAGGCAGACATCTCATTTTTTGGGCCGCGTGTCAGGTACACTCAAGAGCTTGCTCCGCAGCAGGTTTACACCAACATAGATGAACTTGTGAAGAAAATACACGAGGTCCATGTTCACGGCAACTGGGAGTGCAGAGAGGAAAAAAGGGACCGAAGAAGGTTAGTAATTGTTTGTAAAGACGAAGAGCATTGCCACTTCCGTCTCTATGCAACCCCTGTGGGTAAGGGCGAGGCATGGATTATTAAGAAGTGTGAACCACCTCACACATGCAAGGCTGCGTCATCAAGGAAAGACCATGCAAATCTTACGGCTTCACTTATTGCCGATGTAATTGAGAATGACGTTAAGGATGATCCATCGATGAGCCTTAAGGAGGTCGGTAGAGCTGTCAGACGGGTTTACAAACATGTCGTCCCAAAGTACAACAGGTTGTGGAGAGGGCGTGAACTTGCGATTTGCCGAATGTTCGGTAGCTGGCATGGTTCATACAACTTGCTTGCACCATTGCTGCAGGCCATAGTAAGTACAAATCCCGGCACTGTCTTTGAACGTTGGAATATAGGCGTACGGGATGTCGACAACGCGGTGCAATTCAAGGCCATAGCATGGGCGTTCGGTCCATGTATTCAAGCTGTGCCATACATTAGACCGGTCATCAGTGTGGATGCATGCTTCCTGTCTGGCCGTTACGACGGGAGACTGCTGATCGCATGTGCATATGATGCTGAAAACCAGTTGTTGCCTTTGGCCTTTGCAATTGTTGAGAAGGAGGACGGGGAAAACTGGGGATTTTTCATGAGGTTCGTAAGAAGACAAGTGGTTGGCGACCGGTTCTTTTGTGTCATATCAGACCAGCACAAAGGAATCAAATATGTTTTTGATCGCCCAGATTTCGGGTGGTCGACAGCGAACGGCGAATGTGTGCACAGGCTGTGTATGCAACATGTTACAGACAACCTACACAAGAACTGCGGATCTGGAAAATGGGTTGCAGATACATTCAGAATTGGTGCCAAGAAGAAGAAGCCGAGAAGGGTGGAAGAGATGTTCAAAGATTTTGCCAAGGTATGTATATTTTCACACACTTATATTTTCTGAATTATTTAATCAAACGTTTTCTCATCTGAATTTTTTTTTTGCAGTACTGTCCAAAGGCAAATTTGTACTTACTCAAGGTGGGGAAAAAATAATCCCGCCGATCTGGCTGAGCCACCCGCATATGAGAAGATATTGCAAGCCCGTGATGGAGGTTTCCGATGGGGAATTATGACCACAAATGGGTCTGAGTCCTTGAATGCTGTTTTCAAGCAGAGCCGGCAGTTGCCCGTGGCAGCAATTGTGGAGGACACCTTCTACAAGTTAAATGCATGGTTTGTTGCACGGCGTGCTAAAGCAACTGAATTACTGTCCAGGTATGTATATTTTTATTCAGAGATTTTGCCAAGGTATGTATATTTTTATTTGTTGACTTATATTTTCTGAATTACTGTCCAGGAATCAAACGTTTTCAACAAGGGTGGAGGGGAAACTAAGGAAACATAGGGAGAAAGGTGCAGTTATGAGAGTTGTCCCGTACGGGGAGGGCCAATTGGAATTCAAAGTGCACTGTCCAGATGAGTTTGCTCCAACCGGCCGTAGACCGGATGGGACTATGGAGTTTGTGAAAAGGATGTTCAAGTATGTTGTTATTTTTGCACCTGACAATACTGTAACATGCACTTGCCAAGGAATCCAGTTGGCCCACCTACCTTGTTCTCATATTATGGCGGTGTGCCAAGAGAGAAACTTCGCTGAGGATGATTATGTCGCAGACATGTACCGTACCGAGTACCTTGCGAGTACTTGGGGTGCATCTTTCCATCCTTATCCCAACCAGTATCAGTGGCCGCCCTATGTTGGTGATAAAGTCTGTCCCGCAAGCGGGTGGATCAGAAAAGGAAGAAGACCCCACAAGCGTCAAGTAATGAACATGGACGAGATGGAAGGTAGGCGAATGGGACATCAGGCCCGCCGTTCAACAACTGACAGGCAGCGAGCAGGTACGGTTGATTCCTTTTATTTACTTATATTTTATTTGTTTACTTATATTTTGTTTTGATTTTATTTCAACTGGAATGCAATGTAGATTCCATTAACGAAGCCAACGAAAGAGAAAATGCTAGAGTTGTTGCTGAGGCTACCGGTAGTAGCCACCGCAGGGGTGAAAGCTCAGGAACCAGTAGTAGCCGCCGCACTCATGAAAGCCCAGGAACCGGTAGTAGCCATGGAGAGACATCCGGTAGTGCCGCAGAACCAGCTGCACCCAGACCCAGACGTCGTATTTTGAGTTTGTTCGGCCGTCGTCGCTGATTACCAAGTTTTGTTAAATTATGTTATGAACTATTTTAGATGTATATTGTGAACTATTCTAATTGGTAGTTTGTGAATTATGCAATTTTTTATTTGCCTCGATTATTTTATATGCTTCATTTTTGTTATTTTTATTACTTAATTACGTATACAAAAAGTAACAACATAAAATATAGACAAACACAAAACTAATGAAATAAAGTCTGCGACATAAATTTCTAAAAATTCTACAATATAAATTCCTAAAAAATCTACTTCTTACAACGAGCCTTGAAAGTGCATGGAACAAAGTCATCATCAGAGTTTGCTTGATCTGGATCAGTCACAGCAGACGAAGTGGTAGCCTTACCAGTACACGGAACAAACTTATCGTCCGATGCTGGAGGCTCTGGATCAACTTTCTTCTTTTTCAAACCAAAGCCGTAGGGGTTTTCCACAAAGTCATCGTCTGAAATTTCATACCGACCATGTCGTCTATTCCATTCCCCCATCTTACATGTCACACAATTCCGGGGATCACGGCATACGGGCCAGTTGTTCTTTTCTCCCTCGTTTTTACCTCGATCACTAATAGATCCTCCTCTCGCTACGCCACGATCTCGGTTGCTCGCTTTCTTACCTCGTTTGTTACTGTCCATACCTCAAAATCGCCTCAAAATCGCCTGACAGCTCTCTCTTTCGGTTCTGGAAAATTTGTGGGATTGGAATGAACACTGTGCCCATCAGGAGAGAGAAAAGGCTCTTTTATAGGGTTTTATAGCGGACCGCCCAGCTGCTGGGCGGTCTGATAAGGGTAGTGGACCGCCCGCCTGCTGGGCGGTCAGGTCCAGAAAGTGGACCGCCCAAGCCACGGGCGGTTGGGGTAGAAATAAAAATAAAGTTGGGGTGGGAGCAGATTTGATAATTTGTTTTTTTTGGGGGTTTTAATAAAAATATCGGCGAAAAGTGGCTTGTACAAAATATAATTTTTAAATAATACTAAATAATGCATATTGTGAAGTACCGTTCGACAAATTTTGGGCACGTGCGTTCGGATTTTTTTTAAAAAAATATAATTAAAAAAAATATTTTTACCAAATCAACATGATTACTTCTTTTTTTACAAAAATCATATGAACAGAACTGCCAATTCAGTCCGCTTGATTTTTTTTTTTTTGACCGAATTGGCAATTTGGTCCATGTTGATTTCACAAATTTTCAGAAAGGCGGCCATAGAAAATCCGAAAAAGACTTCGGACCGAATTGCCAACTTTTTTTTTTTTTTTTGTTAGGGTTATGCTATTGTAAATTTAGTTAAGAAAACATTTCATTAACAAAGATGTGTAATTCTTACTCGCTAGGTTGTGCCAAAAAAATTGAAAATGAAATAGAGTAAATCAAATTTCATCTAATATCCTCTATGGGAGATAAAAAAAAAAGTGATCCGGCTAAAATTCTATCTAGTTTATTCGTTTTAAAATTTCAATTGACCACATTATTATTTCATTAAAGAATCTAATTTATCAAATTATTATTTCAATTGACCAATCCTAATTTAAATTGTTCTTAACATGTGATGTGATAAAATTCTTATAATTGTTAAAAATAGGAATATGAAATTTTAAAACGAATAAACTAGATAGAATGTCTATGTTAAAATAATATGTAAATTAAAAATATTTTATAAAATAAGTTAATACTATGTATTTTAATAATTTTTAAAATGATCTATATGTTGGAAAGATTCCACGTATAAGCTAATATTATGCTTTTTTTTATTTAAGCAAATAAAATTTTACGCTACAATTTTTAATTCTAATCAGTTATACACAAAAAAGATAAAAATAATTCAAAACGTGAATGAAATTATAGTTGTATTTTTCTATTTAAACAAAGAATAAAGAAAAGTAAATAGGAAGAAGTGGAGGGAAGGGAAGAGAGGAGAAAAGTGGGGTCCACAAGGGCATTTTGTTAAGAATTTTGAGAGGAGGGTATTTTGTTCTATGTTTTGAAAAAAGATGGCACAATGTAAAATTTTTCTATTTAATTGTCTTTCGGTTTCAAATTCAATTTGACCTATATCCGATATGATATATATACACAAGTGAGAAATTCAACCAAACCTAAAAAAAAAAAAAAAAAATTTTGGACCGAATTGCCAATTCGGTCCGGACTAAAAAAACTTTGGACCGAATTGGCAATTCGGTCCCTAGCCATTACACAAACACAACACAGTTTTCTGTGAAAATTTGTGAAATCAACCTGGACTAAATTGCCAATTCGGTTCAAAAAAAAAAAAAAATCAAGCGGACCGAATTGGCAGTTCGGTTCTTATGAATTTTGTAAAAAAAAAAAAATCATGTTGGTTTGGTAAAAATATTTTTTTTAATTATGTTTTTAAAAAAAAATCCGTTCGAAGTCAGTTTTTTTGTTTTGTTCAATATTTGGTAATAAAGTTTTCAATTATTTAAACGCATGAATTCTGCTTTTGAAAAAGCTAATGTACTGCATTCGCCAGAGAGAGCATTATATTTTTGTCAATTTGTAACAAACGTTTTTTTTCTTCTTTTAGGACAAATTATATTTCAGCTCTTTTTTCTTTTTCTTTTTCTTTTTTTTTTTAAACTTGATAGTGGTTACCAAAGTTGAATTAGTAAATGCCGTTTACAACATCAGTTCCTTTTTTTTATTTGTACGTATTGTTATAGTGAGAACTGAGAAGGAACATCTTTAATATATTGAAACGGGCAGTTCATCTGCCTTTTATCAAAAAAAAAAAAAAACTCAGAAGGAACAGCTTGTAATCTAATAGTTTGAGTAATTGAGGGGGCCTGAGTCATGAGATATGGCACCAGCACCGCAATTTAACTTATTGTTTCGGAAAATTATTATTTTTTATTAACTTTTTTTATTTTAGCAAAAGTTGAACGTGAAGCCATCAGTAAAAGTTTGAAAGAAAAGATGTAAATTTTATTGATTTTTAATATAATTTCAATCTGTGTGTCTATTTATAGAATATATAATTTAAACGACCATTTAAATATTTTCTTATTACAATTAATACTAATTAATATCTAATTGATCTATAATTAATCTTTTATTCATGTAATTGAATATGTCGTCAATGTAATTGATTTTTTATCATCAACAGCATCCAACAATCTAATATCCAGAAGAAATTATCTCATTCATATTTCGAACTTATGATCTCCCACAACATTACTTTTGTTACTAGAACCAAAATCCAGTTCTCATTTTTTTATTAAATTAACTAGTTAACTGAATCCTTGTTCCATTTGAACCAAAATTCAAACGGAATACGGAATTTGTCAATAATCTCTATATATAACTCCATCAAGCTCATCACTTATGAGCTTTTTTCTACTATTCTGTTATTTTTTTTTTCATTTTGACAAAAACCTTGTAACACCCTTTACAAGTTAACATAAAATGTTAAGAGGGTAGACTTCTATCTTTAAAAAAAAAAATCTCTACAAATTAACCTGGTCTCCAAGTACTCATCAACAACTTTTCCACCCACCCTATAATATAAATTTAATTGTTATAAGAGGAGGGTTCAAATGCCTCCATCATGCTTCTGTTTTTAAAAACTTTAATAACTTAAAATTTAAAACTTAAAAGTCAAAATAAAACCGCTGGATATGATCTACATCATTTTATCTATGCACGTGCAAAAAATTATAACATTTCAATTTTGTTTTGGTTGTCATCAAGAGCTTGTAAAAACGTACTAATGTGGATAATTTCTAGACGTTGATTTTTCAACTTATTGAATCACATAAAAACAAAATCGAAATGTGATAATTTTTTATGAGCACATAGATAAAATGATGTAGATCATATCCAACGATTTTATTTTGACTTTTAAGTTTTAAATTTTGAGTTATTAAAGTTTTAAAAATAGAGGCATGGTGGAGGCACAAAAAATGGAGGCATTTGAACTCTCCTCTTGTTATAATGTGCACACTCTATTTTGCAAAATATATACTTACCTATTTTACTTTAGACACAACTATTAATGATTATCACGCATTTTAATTGAACAAAACACGTTTTTCTAGCTGTCAAAAATTGTCTTAAATTATTCAACTCATTTTTTTTATAAAAAAACCCATAAGCATATTACTATGCGCGATAATATATCTGGTACTAGTAGCAGCATACATGCACAGGAAATATATCCAGTATGTGTCTAAATTGCATACCAGAGTGTACCAGTGAACCTAAATCCACCCACCTTTCCTATTACATTTTGGACTTTCAAAAAATGAACATTTAACTTATTACGATATGCATATTTTGTTATTAATGAATGCACGTTTGATATTTGCAAAATGTGCACTTATTTTCTTGGACTTTCATACCCATTATTTGAACCATCATTAAAATATACATTTAACATTACATAATACACGCTTCACTATTACCAAATACAACTTGACTAATCAATTTTTTTGTTAAACAAACAAAAAATAGGTAAGAATTAATATATGTGAGATGATGATTTAGGGAGCAAGTACAATAAATTAAGATGATTCTAGGATAATTCTGGGATAAATTAATTTTCATAGTAAATTTATTGATATCTTAAAATATATTGTTCAAACTTATAAGTTAGAATTATGGATGTGTTTTCTGTCATCAGATGATACGTGTACCAAGTTTAAGTTAATTTAAAATTTGATTGGTTATCCATAAAAAATCTGTTAAAATTCAATTGTAAAGAAAATTTAAAATTGTTGGATGGACTATTATACAATTTTTAAGTTATCCAAATTTGATATATGCTTTATTTGTATTGTGAAAAGTACATCAAAAGTAAAAAAAAAAAAAAGTTTGTCATTTCAGCATGCATTTGATTTTTGTAGTAAATCCAATTGGTATCTTCAAAAATATATTCAGCTAAAAATTTAAAAAATTTAGGTCTGTTTTTTATTTTAAAATAAAATATATATCAAATTTGATTCAATTTAAGAATGATTTAGCCTTCCATCAAAAAGCTTAAAATTTTAAAGGCATAATTTTTACCGTTTCTTTTTATCAAACTCCAAATTTCTCCAAATTTGATGCACATCATGCACGACCTTTTTGTGTGATCAGAAAACAACTTATTTTAATTATAGAGAATATATCTACAATTTTATCTTTTTTCGTTTGATAATAAATTGTTGCACACAAAAAAAGTTGAAAATACATTAGAATTATCTTTTAATATGTTAATTTGAATACTTCGAATATAGTAAGTAAATATATTACAAAAATTAAATGTACACTAGAATAACTCTAAGAATAAATTAATTAAATTTTAAAATAGAGTTTAATTGCTCATAATTTGAGTCAATGAAGGTTTTCTCATTTTGTTCGCGATACCTGCCATATTCGAGTTAGAGCATCTCCATTCCAGCAAATGTTTAGCAATTAAAGGGATTAATAATTTCTAAGTCACTCCATTCCAGAAATTTAATTAGAGTTGCTTATTTAATTAGAATTACTTTTAAAGTAAACTTACTAATTTAAAAACTGTGGTACATTCCAGCAATTATATTAGCAATTAATACATCAAATTAGCAATTAAAAACTGTGGTACATCAGATTAGCAATTATATTAGCCCCTAAGGCCCCTACTTTTAAATAAGCATATATCCAACAACAAAGCAAAATCAGAACAAAGAAAAGTGTACAAGAAAGAACCAAGGTTCTAACTTCTAAGTATGGGTGACAATCGGATGGATCGCGTTGGCTTGATATTAGTTTGATTTAAATAATTATTGGTTTCAAAGTTATTCGACTTTAAATCATTTTTTAATTTAAGTCATCATGAATCACGTCGAGTCAATTTTCGAGTAATACGGATTAGAACATGTACCAATTTCAATTCATTTAGGATTAGGCTAGGACCGGACGACCGGTGAAGTCGTATCATCTGAGTTAACTCAAATTTTGAGTTTAGATCTCGACCGTCCGATTTAAATCCGCACTAATATAAAGGTCTCCTTGTAGGGTTGCAAACGAGTCGGATATTATCCGACTGTATCCGAAAATTAGATACGGATATCCAATATCCGAATATTCATACAGATACGGATACGGATATAGTTTTAAATTTTAGTTACCCGTATCTGAATAGTAAATATATAATATATATATATATATATATATATATATATATATATATATATATATATATATATATATATATATATAGGGTCCGGCTAATTTGCTGCCGGCAGCATTCTGGCCAGCTGCTGCCGGGGGTATTTCGGCCATTTCTCGTGTTCAAACAACAAATCCGAACCGTTCAACGTGTTCTAAATATTAAAATCTACTTGGAGACCAAATTTTACATTTTTTGAAATTTTTTAGCTATTTATTAGGCCACTTTGAAATTGGCTGATCCGGGTGAACAGTGCAACAAAATTCTGGACCATGTGATCTGAAATTTTCAAAGTGGCCTAATAAATAGTAAAAAAATTCCAAAAAATATAAAATTTGGTCTCCAAGTAGATTTTAATATTTAGAACACGTTGAACTGTTCAGATTTGTTGTTTGAACACGAGAAATGGCCGAAATGCCCCCGGCAGCAGCTGGCCAGAATGCTGCCGGCAGCAAATTAGCCGGACCCTATATATAGAGAGTGGCTAAGATCAAAGTGGTATGACCAAGGCCTTTGGTGCTACCAAGTCGTTTTTGGATTTTCAAACTCCAAACGGTCGATCTAAACCGTTAGATGTGATCTCTATATTAAAATCTGCTTGGATACCAAATTTTACATTTTTTGGAATTTTTTTACTATTTTTTAAGCCACTTTGAAAATTGCTGATCACATGGTCCAGAATTTGGTTGTACTGTTTTTACTGTTCACCCGGATCTGCCATTTTCAAAGTGACTTAAAAAATAGTAGAAAAATTCCAAAAAATGTAAAATTTGGTCTCCAAGCATATTAATATAGATTTAACATCTAACGGTTTGAATCGACTATTTGAACTTTAAAATTGCAAAAACTAATTGGTAGCACCAAGGTCTTGGTCATACCACTTTGACCTTAGCCACTCTCCCTATATATATATATATAGAGAGAGAGAGAGAGAGAGTGGCTAAGGTCAAAGTGGTATGACCAAGGCCTTTGGTGCTACCAAGTTATTTTTGGATTTTCAAAGTCCAAATGGTCGATCTAAACCGTTAGATGTGATATCTATATTAAAATCTGATTGGAGACCAAATTTTACATTTTTTGGAATTTTTTTACTATTTTTTAAGCCACTTTGAAAATTGCTGATCACATGGTCCAGAATTTGGTTGCACTGTTTTTACTGTTCACCCGGATCTGCCATTTTCAAAGTGGCTTAAAAAATAGTAAAAAAATTCCAAAAAATGTAAAATTTGGTCTCCAAGCAGATTTTAATATAGATTGAACATCTAACTGTTTGAATCGACTATTTGAACTTTAAAATTGCAAAAACTAATTGGTAGCACCAAGGCCTTGGTCATACCACTTTGACCTTAGCCACTCTAATTGGTAGCAAAAACTAATTGGTAGCACCAAAACTAATTGGGTGAACATTAAAAACAGTGTTTCCAAAATTCTGGACCACCAGATCAGAAACTTTCAAAGTGGCTTAATAAATAGTAAAAAAATTCAGAAAAATGTAAAATTTAGTCTCCAAGCACATATTAATATGGAGAACAAGATGAACGGTCGGATCGACCATTTGAACATTGGAAACGCAAAAATGCTCATTTAAGCATATGTGGGCTTTTGCTTATATAAGCATAGTAGCCAAGCTCATATAGAGCTTGGCTACTATGCTTATATAAGCAAAAGCCCCCATATGCTTATAACTCATTTTTGCGTTTCCAATGTTCAAATGGTCGATCCGACCGTTCATCTTGTTCTCCATATTAATATGTGCTTGGAGACTAAATTTTACATTTTTCTGAATTTTTTTACTATTTATTAAGCCACTTTGAAAATTGCTGATCTAGGTGAACAGTAAAAACAGTGTTTCCAAAATTCTGGACCACCAGATCAGAAACTTTCAAAGTGGCTTAATAAATAGTAAAAAAATTCAGAAAAATGTAAAATTTAGTCTCCAAGCACATATTAATATGGAGAACAAGATGAACGGTCGGATCGACCATTTGAACATTGGAAACGCAAAAATGCTCATTTAAGCATATGTGGGCTTATATAAGCATAGTAGCCAAGCTCTATATATATATATATATATTATGAAAAAAATTATGTTATTTAATATTATAAAAAGTAGATATATGTATCTGTATCCGTTTAATATCTAATCCGTATCCGTATCTGTCTAATATCCAATTCGTATCCGTATCCGAAAAATAAAAGCAGATACGGATATGATTCTACCACTATCCGATCCGTATCCGATCCGTTTGCACCCCTAGCTCCGTGCGTTATAAGTATGGGTCATATTGGTCAGAGTTCAAAATGAGTCAAGTTCCGAATCATTTAAGTCGGGTCAGGTCTAGTTTGTGTCATCTAGCTTAATTAGAATTTATTTTCAGGTTGTTAAAGTTTGGATAATCTTGATTTGATCATTCAAATTATTTTTCAGGTTGTTCTGACTTTAAATTATTTCGAATATTGATTAAATTAAATTTGAATCGTGTTAGATCTCAAATTGACTGGCTTCTAATCGTATCGAGTCTCAAATCGCTCGAGTTCAAACGAGATCAGATTTCAAATTATCTGTTTTTAACTTGTCTCAAACTTCATATTAGTTTAAACTTTTTTAAATTTCGAATTGTGTCAAATTTAAATTTTAATCAATGGAACATAATCTTCCAGTAATATTAGACTTTGACGCTTCTAATTTCAATTTCCAAAGAGAAAGAAACATAATTTCAATCATTACATATTAAATCAATCATACAAAATTTTCAAACGGAATATGAAAATCGATTTTATAGTCTCCATAACATTTATGTCTAAACAGAAATAAATAATTAAGAATCAATTGATTTCCTTAATTTCATATAGATTTGTTCCTGATTTTAACCAGCCAGTGGGTGACCACTATATGTCTCTTGTGACCTATCCAACCCAATCCAATCCAACCCAAAGGGCAAGACAGTCCGTCCACATCCAGCCCCCCCGACACCCAAAATGTACCCAAATACAAAGTTCTAACATAGTCAAACCCCAGGACACGCACAGCCCCAAACAACAACAACTAGTGGCCCTGTTGCTTTCAACCTTTTTGTGATGCTTGTGTTGAGTTAGGTTCGACAGCTAGTCCCTCAAATAATTGATAGAATTAATAAAATCGTAACTTGTTTAGTAATTAGAACACAAATAATTCAGAATTCATAAATTCAAATAAAATAGCAAAACGTAATTTAAATCTTACAGTTCTGAAGTGAAGACATCGTTAAGCGGAAGCGTAAATATCGATCTTCAATGGTTTTCCTCAGACGTGATAATGGAAACTTTAGGCATTTTTCTTTTACTTCTCTATTTATTTTTATGGACAAAGTTTTCATAATGGAATGCGTTTAAATAAGAAAAGAAGTATTTAATAACTCTGAGGCAATCTTTGAGACCAGTATAATTTTATAAATAATAATATGAATTTCTTCCATCAAAAATTACTCATATCTTTTCATTAATTTATATAAATAAAATTGGTGCACAATAATAACATAAGTCACATAATTAAATAAAAACTAATAATAAGATCTTATCTCCTTTTCCTGTAGTAAAATTTTCATTCAAATTTTCGTGGAAGGTCACTCAGTAAACCTCCTCTAAAGGCGTAAATTATTTAATTTGTATTTGATCATTCTAATGTATATACATACTTACTTCGTATGTATATCCATTTGATGTTTACAAGAACACCTGTGCTAAAAATCAATATGCACATGTAATTTAAATCATGAAGATGATGTATTTAATGTGTCTTAAATTAAGATTAAGAAACAGAAATAATATATATTTTTGTTTAATGCAGAGTATTTTTTTTATAGAAACTGTCTTGTTTTAAAAATAATATTTATTTTCTTAATTAAGCCTGAAAGTAAGCCCAATTTGTAAAAGATTTAAATGAGATTAGTGTACTTTTTTTTTTGAAATTTCAATGACCAGATATTCAACTTGATAGAGGGTGTTAAAATATTTGTATACTTCCCTTGTTGAATCAATTAATTTATTTATAAAGTAATTTATATATGATTCATGTTTGCACTCCTAGAAGTGTTTTATACAAAATCTAAAACTAAAATTTATACTATTATTGGATAAAGGACCAAGTAGTCAAAATACAATAACATTTAATATAGAGAACATGCATGTCTAGCTTAATTTAATCTACGAGAATAAATATTATATTTAATACTCATTAGCTTCTATATTTATAAAAAAATATAATAACAACATAACAAAATTGTACTACTAAGTAAACCTTTAAAATAAGGAGTACTTGTAGGGATGAAAACGGAGCGAATACGGAGCGGATAGTGGTAAAACCATATTCATATTCTTTTTTAATTTTTCGGATACGGATACGGATCGGATATCAGTCGGATATAAATATGGATACAGATCGGATAGGATATTTATTAAATAATATTAAAAAATATCAAAGTTCATAATATTTATTCAATTTTAATGGTGAATAACAATATTTTTTCATAATATATTAAAATATATGATATATATCTACTATTCGGATACAGATAATTGAAACGTAAAACCATATCAGTATCCATATCTACACGTTTCGGATATTGGATATCCACATCTAAATTTTCGAATACAAATCAAATACGAACCGGATATTATCCAACTTGTCTTTATTCTATAGTTTCCTGACCCACAATAAATAAATATTTAAGTCTGACGTTCTCCTTTTAAATAAGGAGTACACACGTGTCGCGCAAGAAGAGCAAAAGGAAAAAAAGACGATCTCGGAGCAGCAACCCTAGCCGCCTCTCTCTTCCACTTTTTTCATTTCATCCCTCTCACTTTTTCTAGATCTCAACCCGACATACTCCCCTCTCTCTCGTCTCTATCTTCTCGTGTGGAGAAGAGAATGAGAGAGAGGGAGGGAGTCGAGCGGAGCCGATTAGAGCAGGGAATGCGGTATCGTCGGAGCTCGGAGCGTAGAGTCTCTACTATTTTCGATCGGTGCGAGGAGGTGAGTAGATCCAACCGTCGGAGCGTGGCGGTGTGTAGTTCCGGCCATCGGAGCGAGGTGGTGAGTGTTGGAGCACGGCGGTGAGTAGATTCGGCCGTCGGAGCTCGACGTTGAGTGTCGAAGCGTGGCGGTGAGTAGATCTGGCCGAGTGCAGCGGCTATCGGACGAAAGCATATTCGGTTGTGGAAAGGGATGGAGAATGAGGTATTATGGTATTTAAGAGTGTAAATAAGTAGAATTAGATAATGAGAGTAGTTTTAGATAAATTAATGAGTTTAGATCTGTGAATTAGAATTATTGAGCTCGTTATAAATATATTTTTTAATAATGAAATTATTAGTTGATATTTAAAAACACTAATTTAAAAAAAAAAATAAGGAGTACATGAGCTTAATTTGATGAGTCTTACCACATCGTCCGAGTATTCAAATCTGGCGTTCTCCTTTTGATCCAAACTACTGTAGAAGATATTTAGAAGGTATCTTGTCGGCACTCGGCACAGGATTCATGGATGTTAAAGAGTACATTGAAGGTATAATTAGCTAGCATCTATGAACTACCTAGTTAGTATACCTACCAAAGGTTGGTTTGGATACCAAATTAATTTTGAAAGATAACATGCATGCATTTGTGAACATTGATGGAGATATGTGATTGCTAGAATTTGATCAGTGTAAAGACGATATATGAAGTATTCGGAACGGACAAAATTAATTATTATTTATTACATATAGAAAGAGCTTAGCTACCCTAACATCCTTCTAAATCTGCCACCTATTTGGATCATATCAGAAGGACATCAGTATTCGAAAATTAGATACGGATATCCGATATCTGAATATCCATGCAGATACAGATACGAATATGATTTTAAATTTTAATTATCTGTATCCGAATAGTAGATATATATTATATAGTTTAATATTTATTATGAAAAAATTTATGTTATTCACTATTATAAAAAGCGGATATCTGTATCCGTATCCGTATCTGTCTAATATCCGATCCGTATCCGTATCCAAAAAATAAAAACAGATACGGATATAGTTTTACCACTATCCGATCCGTATCCGATCTATTTGCACCCCTAGGATCACTACTAAAAGTAATTGAATTAAATCAGCATAAAAAAAAGGCTGGAATACATCAATGCAAACAATACAATGCATTTGAAACAACATCGATGTCTTGAGAATATCATTATAACGCAACGTTGAATTGTGTTATAATGCATTATGCACAGAAATTTTTGTCATAATGCATGCTTAGTTGCATAACACATCAATACAATACAAGAATGACAAACATTGATGCGAGTTCCGTTATAACGGAACTGCATTGATGTAAACAGAAAATTCTGTAATTACAAAACCTGATACTTGTCATAAGGTCATGCTTCACTTGCTTTGTTATTAGAACGGATTTTCCACGCACGAGATACTTAATCTCGTGACATTCAAATTGTAGTTTGTTGTGTGAATGAAAAAAGATTGAGCCTACAAAAGGAACTACTAAGATCAAGGGATTCAATATCTAGTTCCCTATCCTACATTCCTACATTGATAAATCATCTTTGGAGGCATCTCAATAAATACCGAAGACATCATGTATCGACACATTCCTACATTATTGAATGCATTACAAAATACAGTCAAGCAAAATAGTATATTATTATGTGTTTTGATTTGCATTTTTTAGGCTAAATTTCAGAAAAAGAAAGAGGAGAGAAGCAGGGGCGGATCCAGGATTTTTGTCAGAGAGGGGCAAGAAAATAACGAATCGGATTTGAATAGGTAATCGGGTTCAAACACATTAATTAGCTAATCGGGTATTAGATAAAAAATAATGCTCTAATTTTTAATTTTCAATGCTTTAATTTCTAATTTTCAATTCTCTGACTTCTAATTCTAATTACCAATTAGAATTCAATTCAAGTAATTTATCATAATTTTAACCCTAAATTTAACATTAATACAAACTAAAAGTCCAGAGGGAGGCAAATAAAATTTCAGAGAGACAAAGTCGAACCAAACCTATAAATTTGTATAAAATTTCAAAATTCAGAGAGGGGCAGTTGACCACTATAAATTTGTTTCAGCCCTCTCTATTTTTTATATTTTTAAATGTTAATATTCTGCAGCAAGTAAATCCAAATCGATCTGAACCGTCATCCCTCCTCATACTTCTCCTTCCCTTCTCTATCTTTTTCTCAAGTAGAGGATGAGTATTCATTTTAGAGTCTGAATTATCTGAAGTAACTCAAATTTTGAGTTTAGATCCGGACCGTCCAATTAGAATCAGATCAATCCGGCTCGAGATGATATGCACGGGGCTCTTTAATATTTGTGCCAAAAAATCTTACAGTCTGGATATAAACTCAAAATGAGTTACTTTAGGTGATATGAATTCTTACAGTCTGGATATAAACACAAAATGAGAGAGACCAGAGAATGAGAGATTGAGAGATTTTTTTTTTTTTTGTTTCCTCTTCATTTAAGAGGGAGTTACATCAAGGTCGAGAACTTCTTGGAGTGTAGAACAGAGCAGCTATACTTGTAATCAATTTTTAGTCATCATCGCATAGAACAATTAAAAGCGAATCAATTTTTGGTCTCATATATATCTGGACGGTATTCAAACATAATAGGAGCCTCATGATAAAAGATGATGCTTCCCCAAAATATATGACTCTTGCTCGCCCCTTGATTTTTCACGGAATCTAAACTTTGTAGGATTAAATTTCACATATCAATATGGTATCAAATTTCAGACGGTTCAAATATATATACGGCATGAATATATTTTCTTATGGGATATGTGTATTTTCGTAGTAATTTTACCATTCGGTAATATATATTTTGTTTTTATTCACAATTTAAGATGATTATTTCTTATTGTCTAAAAAAGAAATTCTTAATTAGCTTAAGGTTTTTACTCCTGTCAACATACAGAGAAAAATGGAAAACTTTCCTTCTATTATTATATAAGATTTTTTTTCTTATTTTTAATACACGAAAAAACACTGTATATAAAATTCTGAAACGAAATTTCTTAAATTCCATGCAAGTTAATTTTAGAAAATATCAATAGTATGTTATAACTATCTGATCAACTTAACAAGAACTATCAAATAAAAGTTTCATGTACTAGAACACTTGTCTAGTTTGATTTAAATAGACTTAACAATTTGAAACAAATAATAAACGGACAACTTATGAGGAACAAATTAAAATTTTATGACTATTTTTTACAAAGGATAAACTTAATCCAAACTATTACTGGACATGCAAAAGAAATTACTAAGATATTTCTTCTTGAAGATTATTATAATACAAAGATAACCTATAATTTCAAAATCTAATATTTTTAATGAGGTATGTTTTACACATATCATACACACTAAAAAATAATGAAATTTTAAATGCAAAATTTTTAACTATATCTTTGAAATAATATAAAATGACAAGCAAATTACTAGAAGTTTGGTACATAACTAATATATAATATAAGACTAACTACTTGCCCGTAGAATTTCTTATTTTATAATTTTTGGCATGATTTGGAAATAATTGTCAAGATATCAAGCTAGTAGGTTCTAGATAGGCCCCAACCCTATTATGCTTGTATGGTTGTATTCTGGCAGTGTCTCATTATGCTGACCTCCGTTTACATGTTCACAAAGATAAAATTTTATTGATGAAGAAGTCTGAAGAAATTTTACTTATCTCCATTATTATATTAAGCACGTAGATGTTCTGATCCGCAAACGACTTTGATTAAAAGATGAAATTTCAGATTGAATAATCAGCCCTCCGATCAAATATTTTGATTCTATGCATATATTTTTTTATGTATTTTTACGTGTAGAAATCCAAATTTATTTAGACATGTACTTGCACATGCAAATTATATCATCTTTCTAATTGGTCATGATTTATTTTTATTTTTTAAATATCACTTGAGAAATTTTTGTATTGATTGATCATGCCTTCATTTTTTTTCTATTTTTATATCATTTAAGAAATATTATTTGTCATTTAATATTTCATTTTGTTTGAGATTTTTCTTATGAAAATATGTCAAATAAATCAAAAAAATATATATCATTTAAGGAATGTTATTTACATGTAGATATTATTTATGTAATGTTATTTGTCATTTATGTTAATGAAATTACACTGAAATTAAAATAGAAGTAAATACAATTAATTTAAAGTTAATTTCAAAAGTACTGCACTCATACAATCAATTTTGATTGTTTTAAGCATTTAAAAATTAAAAAGAAATTCTAATACATTCTAGAAATTAATTTTGAGATGAATGAGCGAATAAAAATAATATTTTGTAACATGACGTTTGAATAGCAATTTATATATTTCTTTTTATAAAATTATCATAAATTTACGAAATTACAAATAAAATTATCACCTAAATTTTGAAATTACGCTCTTAATTTTTTTTGGGGCTAACGTGATAACATATGGAAACTTGAGGTTGATATATTGGAGGATATTGAAATCATCTTATCTTAAACTTGACTGCGATTGGCAGGAAATGCCAAAGAAAATGGTGTTTCTTTTCATTGGAATTTCGTGCGCTTAAATCAGATTCTTCTTTCCAAATATTCTCTAATCAAATAATAATTAGATTGAAATTACTAAAACATAGAAACGGGCTCCACACTGATGGAAATAGTCCGTACATTTTGTCCTGTTCTCTGATCCAATGGAAATTTTCTGCCGACATTTTTATTAATATCCAAAGTTTAATAGAAATTAATATAATTCTGGATTTTCGCCAAAAATATCCAAGCCGGTCATTTTATGGCCAGTTTATTCTCCTCATAAGTCGGCCATAAAATGGCCGGCTTACTCGTTTTTTTTTTTTTACACACTATGAAGAGCAAGATAATGAAATCTAACACTGAAAATTTGAATTTTTTGTTTAAATTATTTGTTAGATTACTTCTTTTGATTTATAATTAGCATATTTATACTAAAATACGCTAAATTACTTGAATTTATGTTGAATTACACTATATTAAGTTAAATTACACTAAATTACATTACATTAGGCTAAAATACGGTAAATTACACTAAATTACATACGAATAGGAACTATACCTTCACTGAAAAGGCGAAAAACGATGACGAAATTTCAAACGGTCATAAAACGGCGCTCGAGTGTCCGATTTCAGCAAATGACCACTTTTCGGAAAGCTTGCGAAAATACACATGCGTCCGTGACCACTATGTTGTTTTTCGAAATTCAGAATTGCCAAAAAACTAAGGGAAGAGCCTCAAAACTTGAGTTGAAGTTTCCGATTAAGATTTTCATTTCTATTATTCAATCTAAGTAGCTCAGTAAATTAGTTACATAATGAACTTGTAGAATACCAATTTTTACTATTTTTCAAATTTTTTTACTATTTTTTATGATTCATGAAAGATGGCACAAAATCAGTCTACTTTAGCGTAATTTACCGTATTTCAGCATAATTAGCGAAGTTATTGTAATTTAACGTAATTTAGTGTAATTCAACATAATTTATTATAATATAGTGTAATTCAACATAATTTCAAGTATCTCTAAAAAAAGAAGTAATTCAACATAATTATAAATCAAAAGAAGTCATCTAACAAATAATTTAAATAAAAAATTCAAATTTTCAGTGTTAGATTTCATTATCTTGCTCTTCATAGTATCTCTAAAAATAAAAAAAAACTAGTAAGCCGGCCATTTTGTGGCCGGCTTGAGCATTTTTGGCGAAAACCCGGAAATCTGAGTATAAATATTAATTTCTATTAAACTTTGGATATTAATAAAAATGTCGGAATTTTCTGCATCTGCCAAAGGTAACTATTTTTTTTTTCTGAACGATCAGAAAGTAAAGTTTAACCTAATAAAAAATAGTTAAATATCAACTTCTATTTTCTTACCTGCATATTAAATTATAACATAAGCAAATCATAGCATAAATCAAAGGTCTAACAACTTATTACATCGACAAACTTTTACAGTTGCAAGTTTGAAATTCGAAAAAACTATTTTTTTATTAATATTAAATAGTTATGATCTTCAACATTTACTTACAAAATAATTCTATAAAAATGTAGTCAAAATGTAATAAATGTTCACACATGCATACAAAAAAGTTATATAGATAAGACTTAATAATTTTCATTTGATAATTATATATAAATTTTAAGTTATGACCGTTCTAAAAACGGTGCACGAACAACAAAATGATGACATTTTAGTACTCGTTTCTTCTCTAAGACATACAAATAACAACTTTTACTTTCATTAATTATCCATATTTTAGAATGAAACATGAATCTACCTCAGATGTCTAGTATAGTCCTAATTGAAATTAAATACGGCAAAAAAAAAAAATAGGATAATTGTTTGTGGTATCACCGAGACACTGACTAACTAAGCGGACCACTACTTATAGATTGGGGTCAGATCTCTGTTTCTTATTCTCTCTAACTAACCATGGTTAACTCTTAACCCAAACCAAACCCCTTCTTTACTACCGTTTCCTTTCCAAGGGACCAGGCTTCAACTTGTTTATATTACTCCCTGGTGCGAATATTGTATGATATCTCCAGTGCTCCCTGGTACAGCTACTCTTTCTCCCCTGTTCTCCTCTCTCAAACTCTCAAGTCACCTCTGTTTTTCCCCTGTTTTTTCTTAGGGCATGTGTGCCACAAATTCCAATCAATTAAAAATCTCCACACAATATATAATACCTGTTGTAGATGATGGGATTACAACGGGAGGAGATGCCGCAAGTTGATGAAGAACAGTCGTGCCGTGAAATACCGTTGTATATCTTCATTTACTTGTTGATAGCACCAGCACAATAACCACCCCTACAACATTCTGACAAATCCTATAACAGATTTACATTTGCGTGCAAAGAAAATTGTTTTCGTGAGATAATGGACGGAATTGAAGACGAAGAGATTTTTTGCGAAGATGAAATGCTCTGTTTGTCAAGAGGGAAGAAAAGGAGACTGAGCACGGAGCAAGTCAGAGCGCTTGAAAGAACCTTCGAGCTTGACAACAAGCTTGAGCCCGAGAGAAAGATGAGACTAGCTCAGGAGCTAGGGTTGGAGCCGCGCCAAGTGGCGGTCTGGTTCCAAAACCGACGTGCTAGATGGAAGACTAGGCGGCTCGAACGGGACTATGCAACGCTCATGTCGGAGTATGATCTTCTGCGCCAGAAGCATGATGTGTTATTGCGAGACAAGGAGGCACTTCTTTCTCAAGTAAGTGATTCAGGCCAACTTATTGCACATAATTATATTAGTGAATGGTATAAAGTAAATGAGCATAATTAATTATTGACCAATTTTCACACATATAATCACTTATACTTTCTTACTTCAGAACTTTGTTGAGGTCTTACATATTTTGGTACACTTGTTACTTGGTGTTCTAATTTCAATACAAATTGTATTTGCATTGCAGATAGAGGAGCTCAAGGCCAAACTAGGCGAAGATGAAGTTGCCATGAGCATGACATCGGTGAAAGAGGAAAGCAAGGCATCAGACAAACCGCCAACTCTGATATACAAAGATGGTTCGCCCGATAGCGACTCAAGTGCAATCGTCACTGGTTTTCAGATGACTATTTCGGATTCAATCCCTTTCTCAAACTCGGATTCGAGATCATATCAAGACAAAGGTACTGCATTTGGTACCCAGATTAATCCATTTTTGAAGATGGAAGAATGTGATGAGATTGTTGGAGGGGATGATGCGTGCTTATCGTTTTTTATCGAAGAGCAAGCGCCGTCTCTGCCGTGGTGTTATGGCGCTGATAACTGGAGTTAGTCGTAATTAATTAGTAGTTATTTAATAAATAAAGAGGGAATCAAGGGGTATTATAAACTTTTGCTATCATTTTGCCTGAGCAGTGGTGCCTTCTCTGTACGTACATCTGATCAATAGTTTATTAAGCAAGCTACTAATTAATTGAGTGGTGAAAAAAAATTAAGCTATTTTATCTTTTATCTTTTAGGAGGGGCCTCTTTTGTATAAAACAAATATTAGAACAATTTTCTCGTTTATTTTAGTTGTCATCTTTGTGTGCTTATTCCTTTTGGTAGGAACTTGGAAAAATAATTTAATTTGTTAGGTGAAAATATGCTTTCTTTCTAGCTCTAGGCATTGGTCCCAGAACGTAAAATAAAGCTTGAAAAAACAAAAGAGAAAAAGGAATGGTGTCTTAAATTTCAAAATAATTTTTAATGTAATTACAATTTTTTATTTCAATTGGTAATTGAAAAGTTAGGAAATTCTGAAAAGTGACTAAAAAAGCACATTGTTGAGTATTAGTTTTCTATAATCTAACTCGAGAACCACTTATAGTTAGATCGGATATCTAGTTTCCAAAGAGATACTTGAATTTTTTTATTTTGACAAATTTAACAATCTTCATTTAATTTGAGTTTGAAATCCATCGTTATAGTAATAATTTATATTATTCATATATCATATCTATAAAAATGAGTTTTAATTATTTCACAGTGCATCAAATGATTTAAATTTCCAACGATATGAAATTAATAGTTTTTCATGCATCATCAAACAATACTTAATTTGCGTGAAATTTAGACTATATACACATGACTGAATTAAAAAATCTTGATAAAGAGCTGAAATTTAAAATGTACAATATGTAATAGGTGAGAATTAAATCCAAGTGTCTCACCATCACAAAATTAGCTCTAACCATTATACTACAAGTAAATATTTCATATTTTATGAGCGGAACTGGACTATATAAAATGTTTAGAAAAATAAATTCACTTAAATTTCAATATACATAATTAAAATTTTAAAATTATAGAAATAGCTTAGCCACCTTTGGCTAAGCTTTAGATCCGCCCCGGTATATACATATCTAATAATATACCTATAATTTTATCTATCAAGTAATCCCTTCTTTTTTAGTTCTTACCATATATATATTAATATGAAATCCTAAACAACCCTTTTGTTAACTAACTATACTAATATGAACTAACTCCAAAGCTGTCTATAATGAAAGGAGTTCTCTGTCAGCGTCTCTTCTTTCCTCCTTTTCTTTCAATATAACATATATTGTGCGCATCTGTCAGAATTTACTAATGAAACAAAACGTGGCAAATAAGAAAAAAAGACATCCTAAAACTTGGGATACAATAGATGGCCTGATGATCAAAATAATAAATGACGATAAAGATAGAAAAAGAAAGAGAATTAGCAATCTAGTCTAAGTAGGCCTTAAGAGTTCAGATCTAAGTAAGTCCTTTATCAGATATTAGATCACCGTAGCATAATTCAACTTTGAAGCTAGTTGCTACCATCACAGCGCCACATGTTATGCACCAGCTGTACCAGTTGGTTCCAACCCGATCAAGATATTTGACAGTTTCTAAGTTGTCTGACAGTCTTTATATCCCCTAATTAACAAGTTATAATGCACAGTTTCAGCTCGTATATTCAAATATAAAATGTATATCTCATATACTTAAGTTTTGGACTCTCATAATTTTGGACACCTATGTTTGGATTGGCCGCTTTTCGGTGTGAAAAACACACCCTATATTGTGGTGAATTCATATCACCTAAGGTAACCCAAATTAATTAAAGTGCTGCATTCAAATTCATTAACAGTGCCATAATTGCTTAGCTATCAAAACCAAATGTTGCTGGAGAAAATGACAAAACAGGTGGCCAGAAACAGTGCCATATAAGCCAATCCAATTTTCGTTGGCTGTTTAGCTTATCAAGTTTGAATTTCCTTTACAACCTTATTTGAAAAATAAAAGAGAGAGAGAGAGAGAGAGAGATGTTGGTTTGGTATATGTCACCTTTTCATTGTAGGCCAGGGGCATTGAAAAATCTGAATTTCAAAATCAATGGAGTGTTGTCATCTGTCAGGAATTAAAGCAATGAAAGTGACTAATCAAATCACTATCTGCTACAAAAAAATCAGTTTACTTTTCATAAAAGTGTGTGTATTACTAAACAATCAGAGACTGCTCTGTTATCTAGTCTGGTTCTTCTTTTGTGTGATTCTATGATGCCAAAACATCCTATTGTAAGATCCTTTTTGTTTATGTGCACACAAATGCTCAAATGTTTTCTTAAATTTTAACCTGGTCGGTTCATACATCTTTTTCCATCAAAAAATAGCCATTCAAAACATGTGATCCCCGTTACTGATGTTGATTTATTTCATTGTGGTAACAAAGCTCCAACGATGCATTAATGAATTCCTCAAAGAAAATAAGAAAATATATACTAGGCTCAAGCATCGTGTTCCATTGACGGTTGTGTCATTCTATTTTTTTTTTTTTTTCCTATTCGTGCTACTCAGAGGCTTTGCCTGGGAGCTGTTCGATTCACATTAAAAATTGTGCATACTTGATTCACACGAATTTTAAAGGTGTATACATAAATTTTAATGTGAATTGAATGACTTTGATCGGTCGGACTAGTCAGAGCAAATTTAGTTCGGAACCGCTTCCGATTTCTTGTCATGTTTTTTACCGTCCGATCATGAATCGGATTAATCCGATTCAAGTCTTTCTGTACGGATTAATCCAAATTTATTATCCCTTTATATTCCATTTGTCTCCAGAAATATAATGGGAGGGCTACCTTGGGAATTTTCTAAATTAAAGATTAGAAGATGACAAATATGAATGACATGTATATCCCATGTTCATAGTAATTAATATGTGCATCATATGCTACTAAAGTTTTCTTAGGTCATTTATTTCCATGTACTTGTTCGGTAAAGGTCTTCTTAAGGTTAAAGGAGCTTCATTTAGCTTCCTTAGCCGCTTAATTCTACTGAACACCAGTTCTTTAGTGCGGATTAAGACAACCTCATTTAGTCTCTTTTTGCCCATATCTTAATCCCCTGCCCTTCCTTAAGACACATCCCTCTTCCTTTAGCTTCCTTTAGCTATCTTAATCTCCTGCCCCTTCCTTTAGCTTACCGAATAGCCCTTCCTTAGCCCTTAGCGCGGATTAATATTTAGTCTCTCATGTTTTGCCGAACAGCCCGTATGCTACTAAGCTATAGGGATTTTACTGTAAAAATTTCAATCCGATTCCTCTCTTTTTTCACTTTTTCACAATTTAAATCGATTTCATCTTATTTTGCCATTGTTCCATCACAATTGCACACAATTTTGCTATTTCAAGATTGATATAGCAAAATGAGAATTAAAATGAGTTTTAATAGAAAAGTAAATAAATCTGATAAATTTGTGAGTTTTTAAAATTTAGAAGGGTAAATATGATAGTATGAATTTTAGAGGAAAATACGTAATTTTGAGTTTTTTTAGAGGTCTACATGAAATTCTCCCCTTTGTTTTATTATACTATACATTTTACATAAATCTTTATTAATTAGAAATCGGAACTGGAGCTCGGGAGACATCCACACCAAATTAATGAGTTTTCTTTCTTAAAAAAAAAAATTACATTTTTTGAGCTATTTGATCAGAAAAATTAAATATATCTTGCATCCAGTTGCTAAGGTATTTTCCTTCACATAAAAAGATAATATGTTCATATTTCATTATCCGGAGATAAATAGTAAAAAAAAAAACACTTTTCTACAAAAATTGGGAGTAGGGGCGTGAAAACGGATCGGATACGGAGTGGATAATAGTAAAACTATATCCGTATTTTGTTTTATTTTTCGAATATATACAGATTGGATATTAGACGGATACAAATCAAATCAGGTATTTATTAAAATATATATATAAATTATTAAAAATATACCAAGGTTATTTATAATATTTATCAATTATAATGGTTAATAACATAAATTTTTCGTAATATATATTAAACTATGTTGTATATATCTACTATTTAGATATGGATAATTAAAATTTAAAACCATATTTATATCTGTATTCGTATCCGCACGGATACTCAGATATCAAATATTCGCATTTAATTTTTGAATACGGATTAGACATTATTTGTTCCGTTTTCACGCCTAATCGAGAGTTTCTCTGAATTAATTCACTAAATCCAGCAATTATAATACATGAAAACACCTTTCACTTAATTAAACAGGGAGAAATCATGATGTGACAAAATGTAGATGAAAGAATAAAAAAGAGAAAACCCTACAGCTAGTTAATGGTCTTGTTGATTGAGGAACCGGGGCTTCTTTATTTATTTAATAAAAAGGACTAATATATATATACACACACGCACAGAGTGATGCTACGATACTTTGGGAAGTAAAGAGGGTGTTTTACTTTCCGCTCATATATTTATTTTTAAAGTTCAAACAGTCGATTCGAACTTCTCAACATGATCTTGATATTGTAATGTGCTTGGAGACCAAATTTTACATTTTTTGGAAAAAAATTTACTATTTTTTTTAGAATTTTTGAAAATCAATGTTTATTTGGATTTTGTATTATTTTTGTATTTAATGAAAAGCTGTGATTTTCAAAAATTCTAAAAACATAATAAAAACTTTCCAAAAAATATAAAATTTGGTCTCTAAGCACATATCAATATGAATATGATCAATTGTTTGAACTTTGAAAATGAAAATATGAGTAAAAAATAAAACACTCACTTTACTTTCCAAAGCATGATAGCCTATCTCTATATAAATAGACACACAAATGAGTTCGAGAGTTGCCTGATGTAATTAATCTACACATAAGCCATGACAAAGAGATTTTTTATTTAGAAATTTAAAAAAAAATCTTTCAAAAAGGAATTGATTTTTTTCTTTTCTGAAAAATAGAGAAAACTGTATTATTGGTGCGGTTTCTGTCCTTGATGGAACGACACCAGTTGTACTTATTTTCCGAAGAAAAAATAGCTAAATTTTTTTTCGATGATTTTATCTTTTTAATTTTGAAAAATAAAAATATCTGAGAAAGATATGGACAAATTTTGCTAGTCCGATTATGCGTACAAATTAGGGCAATTGATTTGATGGCGACAGACTGATGTTGCCTACGTTTGTACCAATTAATCTTTGCGTTTGCACTTTTCTTCTCTTCCAATAAATAGGGATTTGTTTGGTTACAATCTCAATAGCAAAATTAACATTTGTCTTATTAGAATAGTTTGTTCTAACTTTTTGTGATAATAGCTTGTTCTAATAAGACAAACAAGTTTAGTTCTCTATTTTAGCTATTCTAACCCAACCAAACACCAATAGTTGATTTGCTTTGAATCAATGTGAAAGAACGGGTCCAAAAATGCAAAACTTGTATTAAGATTGAAATACCAAAATTTCTTTAAACAAAATTCGCAACTTAGGAAGGTCGAATTTCGTTTATTTTATTTTTCCAGATATTTAATTTTGAATTTTACATTTCTTACATATATTCTATGTTTTAAATGTATTAATTTGATATTAGTATTCATAAGAGCATACTAACTAGTTAATATGAGATATTAGAAGATGACTCAAAAATCACAAGAAAATTTTATTTAAAAATTTAGAACAGACTATTCATTTTCTTCTTCTTCTTTAAAAAACAAAGGTAAAACTAATTATGTATCTTTTTTTTTACTAGAGTTCGTAGGTAGATGTTTTTTTTCATACTCATTCAGAACCACAAAAAATAAATTAATAAAATATTCATATATCTAATTACTGCATAATTTTTTAAGACATACTAAGTCGATAAAACTTAAAACATTTATTTATTAATACTAAAATAGAAGGCGAATAATAAAAATGTACTTAATAGAAAGAAGGATGCATAAAATTAAGTTTTTCTCAATCTTTTCTCTTCCCATAATTAGAGAGGAAATGCATTGCAATAAACATGAAGTAGCATGAGGTGAAGGAAAATGGGAGAATATGAAAGGGCCCACCGAATTTTGCAGATGATTTGCTACAATTTAGACCACAAAACTTTGTAAAAAACAATTCGAGAAAACTTAATAAAATTTGAAGATGAGATATATAATAATTTGAAAAAGAGATAGATGCAACAAGGACGGAGTTTTAGAGTGAGTAGCCTTTGAAACTGATATTTTTATTAATACCCAAAAAAAAAAACAAATTATCAAATCTGCCCTCACCCCAAAATTATTTTTAAAACTACCCCAACCGCCCGCTTGCTGGGCGGTCCAGTTTCCCTAGCAGACCGCCCACTGGCTGGGCGGTCCACTATAGACAGCTGACCGCCCAGCTGCTGGGCGGTCCGCTGTGAATTTTTTTTTTAATTTGTTTTTATGTTTTAATTTGTTTTAAATATGGTACATTTATTTGTTTGAATGTTTTATATTAAATTGTTGTAATGATTTATATGATATATATTTATTATTTGTTGACGATTATATTTTTATAATTGACGATTATTTTTATATGTTATGTAATTGCCTAGTTTTTAATATAATTGATTAGTTTTATATTTAGTTTGTTAATGTTTAAATGTTTTTAAATGGTAAGTCTAAATGGTAATCTAAATGGTAAGTCTAAACAACAAAAGTAGGTAATCTAAATGGTAAGTCTAAACATGAAACATAACAGTCCAAACATGAAATATAATAATCCAAACATAAAATACTAGAAATCTATCAAACTAAAAAAACATAAAAACCCTAACGACGATGACGAGGGCGAGGTCCGGAGAGCTCCAACCTAGCAAGTGCACGGCGGTCCCTCTGCGACGGCGGATGCCTCTGGTGAACCTCATCCACCTGCATGTCATCGTGTACGGCCTCGCGCGCCCATGGGTCCTCCCCCAGGTGTAATGCATGCTCCTCATGGATCCCCGCTTGTGTACGCAACACCCACGGATCGGCCTCCCAAGTAGAAGGATACGTGGCCGGAGGCGGTGTGCCAAATATAGCAGAGGCAAAGCCATCTGCAGTCTGCGCCCCACTCCCACTGGCCTCGCCGTCGTGCTGTCTGGTCTCCATATATCGCGGTCTGTGGGAGCTAGCTGGCTCCCATCCGCCCTCATCTCCAGTGAGGTCATCCAATGAGAAGTCAACTCTGCCGGCAGCTTCATCCTGCATGTAAACAATGTTACTTTTGCTACATAGAAATAACGAATAAATTAATTAAACAATGAAGTTTTGCTACCTCGGTGAGCTGCACTGGAACTCCATGCTCGTTGTAGTACGCGTTCCACGCGTTGTTGTTCAACACCCATTGGTGGATCGCCCAACCCGAGTCATCATCTGCAGAAATGAAGATAAATTAATAAGAATGATATTTTAAAGAGAGAGAATACCGCGATGCTGCTGCACCGGATGCCGCTACACCGTGATCATGTGAACTCTCCCCCGTCTCCAGAGGGGTATCCCATGCACGTCCGCGTCTAGTTCTGACCATACTACATTTCAATAAACAGAAGATTCTACTTTATAAATCCTGATTTATAAACTCCAATTTTGTCAACCCTAAATCCTAATTTAACAATTCAACCCTAACTAACACGATAATTAACAATTCAACCCTAACTTATAAACTCCAATTTTGTCAACCCTAAATCCTAATTTACAAACTCTAATTTTGAAAACCCTAATTTTGAACAATTAATTTTGGAAAATCAACAACCCGCACACGATAATTAACAATTCAACCCTAATTTATAAACTCCAGTTTTGTCAACCCTAAATCCTAATTTACAAACTCTAATTTTGGAAACCCTAATTTTGAACAATTCAATCGCGTCGGGAAAATCAACAACCCGCACAAGATAATTAACAATTCAATTTCTACCAATCGTTCCAATGCCAATACAAGATACAAAATATAAATTAAAAAAGTTATTTAGAGACTTACCCGAAAATAATCGGATTGTCGCCGAGATGGCCGAAAATTAGGGTTTGGGTGAGAGAGGGCAAGAGAGAGAGAGAGGCAGATCGGAAGAGAGAGGAAGCTCTGGAGAGAGAGAGAGAGAGAGAGAGAGAGAGAGAGAGAGAGAGAGGAAGAGAGGGAGAGAGATACCTCGGCAGTGAGAGAGAGCAAGAGAGAAAGAGCAAGGTGGGGGGGTCGGTTTCGGGCGGCGGGGCGGCGGGGAGGCAGAGAGCAAAAGAGAGAGAAGAGAGAGAGAGGGGTCGGGCCGCCCATATAAAAAAAAAATTCAATAGCGGACCGCCCAGCTGCTGGGCGGTTGGAGTAGTTTTAAAAATAATTTTGGAGTGAGGACATATTTGATAATTTGTTTTTTTAGAGTATTAATAAAAATTTCGGCCTTTGAAATAACTCAACTTTTAAGTTTATTCAATTCGGACCTAATTCGGAACGAGACAATATTAATTAGAAATGATCGCTTTTTGTGCTTTAGAAATTCAGACGGTTCATATTCTCACAAAATTTTAAGATATTTCACAGTATTAATTTAATATTTGCTTTAGTATAATTAATTTAATTAAATTAAGATTGTATATTTTGTAATTGATAATCTAAAATAAGCATGTGTTATCAATTTTTATAATCTAAGATTGTATATTTTGTAATTGATAATCTAAGATTGTATATTTTGAATATAGGAACATAAATCGAATTAGTTAGAAATTTTGCAAGACATAGTAACATTAAGCAAAAATCAGTTAACATCCATTAATTTCTCTATATATTCTGTAGGAGTAAGTCATGTCAAATTCTAAAGAACTAGGGAGGCTAGGCTACCATAAAATGTGTCTAATATTGGACTTGTTTTGCTCCGAAATTTTTATTGTTACCACAGCCTAAAATCCGAATTAAATCGTTACCACCCGTCTGATCCTTTATCACTATCTACCACCCCCGCGAACCCAGTTCGCGCACCAAAATGGCTGGTGCGCGGACTGGGTTGGCGCACCAGCTTGGTGCGCGAACTGGGTTCGCGGAGCAATGGGCTGAATTCCTCTGGACTGAGTTCGCGGAGCAATGGAGTTATCTGGCGCTTCACGTGGTGGGGCCCGCAGCTTTTTTGGGAACCAAGCTGGTAGCGCAGGGGTGCCTATTCGGTGCCTTTTTGGGAACCAATCCGGATCCCCTAATGTAACCCAATTTTTTAGTTTTGACGTGCACGGTGCCTATTCGGTGGTAGCGCAGGGGCCCAGTATTATTTGCACGGTGCCTTTTTGGAGAGTACAAGAGGCGCGTGACTATAACAGCCAATATTCTATTATTCTATTATTTCTTCAGCCAATTGCTCCGCGAACCCAGTTCGCGCACCAAGCTGGTGCGCCAACCCAGTCCGCGCACCAGCTATTTTGGTGCGCGAACTGGGTTCGCGGGGGTGGTAGATAGTGATAAAGGGTCAGACGGGTGGTAACGATTTAATTCGGATTTTAGGCCGTGGTAACAATAAAAATTTCGGTGTTTTGCTTGTAACAGTTGTACGAACATTATGAAACAAATGAATTAAGAGTAGGTCCGATGTCCATCAGACCTACTCTGGTTTGATGAGTTTAATCACCATCCAATTAATATTAAGATGCGTGCGCTCTATATTAAAATCCGTGCACATCTGCTTTAATTTCCGTGTGTATAAATCTTAATACTGATCGGACGGTGCTGAAACTAATTGAACCCAAAAGTAGATCCGATGCCCATTGGACCTACTCCTATCCGAAAGAAAAATTATATGAAATTGTTAGAGGAGATCTCTATTGTTAAAGATCACAAATATACACTACAAAAAGTTCTCATAATTATCGAACTTTCCAGGGTCTAATGTAAATATTCCATGCATCCATATCGATGCGAAACGGTGTAGCCGGCAATCCGGCATAAAAAAGAACTTTTACCAGACTTTGAACACCTAATTCTTCTCAAAGAGGTCAATTTGGATCCGATGCCTATTAGACTCAAAGTGAGTTCAATGAGTTCGATGACCGTCCGATTTGCTTTAAGATTCACGCCCGCAATTTTCACGTATGCTTTAAAATTGCACACGAATTTTAAAGTGAATCAGACGGTCCCGAAACCCATCAGACCCAAATTTGAGTCCAATGGGCATTAGACCCAAGCAGCTCTCATTCTCAAAAAGCTACACAAGATCCGAATGTAACTTGTTTCGAAAAATTGTGCTAATCGGAATCGGGATTCATTTCATTTGATTTGGGCGGAGCAAGCAGGACTGCGTATCCTCTGCATTAACGGGACGTGCGTTAACAGATCTAGACCGTCGGATTGTGATCCGCACTAATATTAAAGGGCCCCGCGTGTTATAGGCGTGGACCGGATTGGCTCCGTGATCAGACGGTACTATGCATACCACGATTTGAGTTGTGCTACGGCTCAATATTTGAGTTTTCAAAATCCTAACGGTTGATTTGAATCGTTCAACATGATTATAAAACGAATATGTACTTACAAAACAAATTTTACATTTTAAAAAAAAAAATTTACTATTTTTTAGATAGGTAGAAAATCACTTGATCTGAAAATTCTACACCATCCAAAAACAGTGATTTTCTAGCTATCTATAGTAAAAAAATTCGAAAAAATTTAAAATTTGATTTGCAAATACATATTTATTTTATAATCATGTCGAACAATTTAAATTGACCGTTAAAATTTTAAAAATTTAAATATTGAGACGTAGCACGGCTCAGTCCGTACTATGCATAGCACCGTAGCCTCACTCATAGATTGAATTCAAAAGATGCTCTTTTGAGTTAATACAGAAGATCCGGACTCGAGCAGCAGTGGGCCGTGTACGGACCACACGCACGCGGAAAGTAGGGCCCCCAGTTCTTCCCTCAGCTCACGTAGGATGCTCTGTAATCGTGATTATTACTTAAAAAGTAAAGCAGATCCACTTAAGCCATTAACTTCTGAACAAAACTCGCAACATATTTGATTCCATTGTTTATTTAATAGAAAATCTCACGACCGAAAACATCGAATTCGATGAAACTTCGTAGTGGAGAGAGAGCGAGTCTGGACCCACCAACAAGAATAGTAGCGTGATTAATTGATTTTTTTTTTTTTTTTGAGAAATCGTGGCAGATGCTGCCAGATGCTTGTATAGCGTGATTAATTGATGAACCGGTTATGTTTCATCCATTTAGATAAAAAGGAAATCTAGATATACATGTTAATCTTATGCTCAAAATGAAAGGTGGATAAAGTAAAGGAGAAAGGGGTCCAATTTATCCCATTTTTTTGTCAAAAAATTATACATTGATGTGCATATTTTAAATAATAATGCTACCAATATGCTTATCTGACCCCCCTTAAATTTTACAAATTATTTTTTAGAACTGACCACAGTATATTTTTAAGAACGTAAAAATAAGTTGCTTTTATGTATACCTTGAAAAATAAGTTGCTTATTTGATCCCCTTAAAAAAAAGTTGCTTTAATAAAAAAAATTTATACCTTGACCCCCCATAATTTAAAATTGTGCCTCTATCCCTGCTTAGAAGGAACATTAGAAGATCACATAAGAAATAGAGAATTAATTGTGAAAAACATTTCAGAGGAGAAAATGCTGAGTTTATGAATACATGGTTAAAACTTAACTTGCTGAAATTGTGCCATCAAATAACGAGATTTTTTCATTAAATAGATAAGGCGTTTTTTCTGTCAACGGATAATAAAAGGCAATTTAAAAATCCTACTTCTGAATATCTAGCCTTAATAATAACTATCCAATGATATTATGATTCCTCCGTACAACAGCGGATTCACATACAACATATAGGGTCAATTGACCTCATTAATTTCAATAGGATAAAATGCTATGGATAATTTAAAATTGATTCTCATTCGTAGTATGAAAATTTTATTTGATTAGTTCTCATTTATATTAATTTGATCTACATAATTTGAAAGTCTGACTCCATCCCTGCCTCCATACTCTAGGTATCTGTATAGTTCATGTTGATTTTATTTGCAAAGCGTTAATAATGATAATGATATTATCATGCTATTATCTTGTAAAATATTAAACTTCGCTTTCGCTATATTTAAAAGGTCTCGTTCTATTGAAGAGTATTAAGATGCTGAATTTTCAAGATGTTTGGTTTAGTTGTTCTTTTGTGTCTAGGTTGAGATGATGATAAACCATTAGACAAGAAATGCATGTTATTTTTCTCAATCCAATTCGGGATAACCATATATATATTTGATGCAAGTAAATTAAAGACCACTTACAATTAGAAAAATCGAGATTACTCTTAATTTTTTTCTTTTTTTTTTTTAAAAAAGAAGGAAATGCAATCATTCATCGCTTAAGCTTTTGATATCTCGAAATTGACCGTTGGACAGGAGTTATCTTCTGCATTAACTCAAAAGAGAATCTTTTCAATTTAATGTATCCTGATCGTCCGATCAGGATCAGAGCCAATTTGACCCATGCATATGACGCACGGGACCTTTTAATATTAGTGTGGATCTCAATCGGACAGTCCAGATCTATTAACGGACGTTCCGTTAATGTAGAGGATACGGATTCGTTGGACCAGTGTTGTAAATAACGGTATGCACTCGTCAGACGGATATGGTACCGCTAAGCAATTAATTAGGAATAATCGGCAATAATAAAAAAATCAACTGATTAATTAAAAAAATTCTTAACGGTTTAGTCACATCCATCGACTAATTGTCCGATTAATCAGCTTAAATAAACATTTTTTATGACACTGCGTTGGACAGCATAGACTGCCTGTGAGGCTGTGACTAGAGTGGGAAAAACGTGCCATGCCGTGACCAAGTTAATTTTTCACGTGCCGTGCCGTGCCGTGACCAAAATGTCAATGGGTGGTCACGGCACGCGAATGGTCACGCCACGTGAGTCACGCCGTGCCTAAACGTGCCGTGACCATACGTGACTCACGTGACCATTTAATTATAATTTAGGTTAGTTTATTCAAGATTTATCATTAAATTATTATCTAATGGTCCTAATTACACGTGACTCGCGTGACTACGTGCCGTGCCGTGACTAAATTTTTCACGTGCCGTGTCGTGCCGTGCCAAAGTTTCAAAAGATGAGCACGGCACGCGAATGGTCACGGCACGGGACACACGAGTCACGGCATGCAAATGATACGCGTGCTGTGCCGTTCCGTGCCGTTCCGTGACGGAGCCGGCTCTGGCGTGCCATTTTTCCCACTCTAGCTGTGACCACACAAAAATCCACCACATTAAAAGAGGATTTTTTTTTTTTTTATAGGACAAGCAAACAAATCCAGCTCAACTTCTGTGGGTCCGACCAGCACCTAATTGGGCCAGTGAGCGTGGGAGGGACCATCTCCCACGTGCCAAATAATGCCCCTATTTCCTTAGACCTGTCGCCTAGCGATTTGGCATCATATGGAGATGGAAATAAAATAAGCATCATTTTCACCTTTAAACCGCTTCCCCCATGGTCCCCTCCCCTACCTCATGTTTGATTGTAACTTAAAGGGTTGAATACTTAGTTTAGTCCTTATTATTCTATCAATCGAGCATTAATTAAACTGGACTAAGATGGCATAAGCTAATTTTTAGATCGGCCTAAACTAAACCACTTCACATGATAGTTTAATTTTATTGCACGTCATGATCTAACTCGAATGATTATAATAATATATTATTAGTATATAATTAAATATATTGTTAATATATTATAGTTATTATTAATATACTAATATTATATAATTAGTATCTTATTATTAATAATTAACTAACTTAGGCTTCCAAAACTTTAGTTCTCCACCAACTCTGACCAAACAAGAAATACCTTAAGTCATGATCTAACTTTAGATCTCAACCAAAAATAAATAATTTAAGCCAGTCTAAGTTAGAATAATCAATTTAAACCTCTTTAGCTTTAGTCCATAACCAAACACCATCTTAAGCTTTACAAATTGATAAAACAATTTAATTACTTGCCAAATATATAAGCTAGGTGAGTTCGGCCGCAACGGCTGAAGACGTGACAGTTTTGTCATATAATAAAATAGTCGGGCTCCATACTACCAGGATTCCCAACATAATTTTCAAGTTTCATTACGAGTCACATAAAACCTCAGGACAAACTCTGAAAGCGACTTGCTAGTTACGCCTTTATTCAAAGACAGATCAGATATCGTTATAAGCGATCAGCACCCAAGCTTGACTAATGAACCCGTCACTATCATTTTTAGAACCCGCCTCCGTTGAAGGTGTTCATGTTAGTTGCACAAAAGGTTACACGGAAACTGCCAACAGATGATTAGATTCCGGTGGTCCACTGGGCAACCAAAAGTTCAAAGAGAAGTGACCGGCCATTGAGTTGGAGAGCGATGTCTTGGACCATTTGGTTCGCACCTTATTTTCACTTTCTAATTTCTATAGATTTCGTGGGGTGGTCTCAGATGAACTGGGCCCTGGGCCTATGCAGGAATATGACCCGATCCGATTCGAGTCGATCAAATTTTTTTCGTTCTTGATCCATTCAATTCAAACAAATTCAGATCAAATCGGATCAAAATTTGACGTCTCTATTGCATACAAATTGATTTTTAAAGATAATTGTCAAGTCCCAAATCGACTCCTGAGCTAGAGTTATGTAACGAAATACTAATTGAATTAACAAAATATGTAACGAAAGTTATAGAAAATATAATTCATAATATTTAAATTTTTTCTTAAAAATACATAATTGAATTAACGGTTATCACAATAATCATGAATCCAGTTAGATAAGTTGTCAGTTGTAAAAAGCAAGAAGACTATATATCAATGTCTCTTTTAAGCCCATCGAGGTCAGCTTACTTTGATCAAGCCCAAGATATTAATGCTCCGGCCCAAAAAATCTGGAATTTTATTAGCCCAATAAAAACGGTAAACTTCTGCTTCCTCAACACTCAATAGCCTACTACACTTTCCCGCCAAAATTACGCATTCCCGGCGCCACCTCGCCACCTTCGACATGGTAGGGACGACGCCAGCGCCGGAAAGCGTGAAAAAGTCCTTCGCCGCGTTTCTTATACGATTCCACTCCTCTGATCTCCGTTCTATCATTCTCTCTCCCGATCAAACGCTCCATTATCCTCTTATCGTCCAGTAAGTTCATCCTGCTTTTTTTTTTTCCTCTAATATTTTTTAATCACTTCTATTAACTTCTCAGTTTTCTTCTTTTAGTTTTGCAGAGATTTTAAATTTCGATCCTGAACTGGCACACCTCCTATTTTCCCACCCGACTGATCTCCTTCCCCTATTTGATGAAGCTGCTCATCGGTCCCAGGCTAGTTTTTGTTAGAATTTGAGATTGAATTGGAAGAGAAATGATTTCATTGATTGATTGATTTTTCATTACATTGCTTGCAAGGGTTTATATAGGCTATTTTCTAATTATTTTACTAGACGTTAGGCTTTCCTATTGCACAAAAGCTAATCCAGCAGATTGATTCTAATTGATTGGATATTAATGTGATTGACACTATAATTTTGGAAGTAAATATTGATAAGATTGCATATAGCATAAGCTGCTAAGTGTCTCCAAGTCTTGCATAATCTCTCAGTTTTATTTTTCTGTTGATTTTATTAGATGTCAATTTGACTGATTTGCCTTTGTTATTTGTTTTCAGCGAGTGGTCTTTCAAGAATGGAAGGATTTGAAGGATGGAACAAGTGAGAAGGCGTATATCCATGTTCGCATCAATATCAGTGGTTCTCCCTTGGAGTGCCCCGGTAGGAATTTTTCTCCATTAACTTTTAGTCAATGTTTACATTTCGTTTCTCTTATTTACCGACATTTTACTGTTGGTTATTAATTTTATGTAGAAACATTTCCATCAATTGGGAGATTAAGGGTAAAACACAGAGGTATGCTTTTGACTCTGCGGGGAACTGTTATAAGATCAGGGACTGTCAAAATGATAGAAGGGGAACGAGAGTATCAGTGTAAGAAGTGCAAGGGCAGGTAATGGCATCATAATTTTGTACAGATGCTATCTTAGTGCATTCTTGAGCCATCTTTTGTCAAACTTTATGCTTTATATTTCCAATAAGATCATGGGAACTCAGGTTTCTCTTATTTAATAATATTGGGTCTTTGGCGTTGCTATGTGAAAATCACATCAAAGCTCATTTTTGTTTTCTTTCTTAATCTGAATATTATTTCATTTACTTGTACTTGCACTTTGCAACTTATTTTGTTTTCTTTTCTTAATCTGAATATCAACAGATTTAAAGTTTATCCAGAGATTGAGACTGGAAACAGAATAAATCTTCCCTCGTCTTGTCCATCCCGGGTATATGTCGAGGACTCACACATTTTCCAATTTGATTTGAATGGTATTCAATTTGCTAATTGGCCTGAACAATAATGCATCAGGGATCGAAAACATGCGCAGGGGTATCATTTCAGTGCATGGAAGATAGCATGATTTGCCATGATTACCAAGAAATAAAGATCCAGGAAAGTGCACAGCTTCTAGGAGTTGGATCTATACCTCGTTCTATTCCAGTAGTCTTAATGGATGACCTTGTTGACCTGGTCAAAGCTGGAGGTTTACTTTCCTTTTTTATTAGTACTTAGTTTTTCTTGAATAATTTACCAATTTTATTTTATGTTACTGATATCCTGATCTCTCATTGCTTTCTGTGCCTATGCTTACTGATTCTCTTTTCTTGCTTCAGATGATGTGATCATTACAGGTATTTTAACTGCCAAATGGTCATCAGATTTGAAGGACGTGAGATGTGATCTTGACCCAATAATAGTTGCTAATTTTGTAAGGTAATTTTTTTTTTTTTTTTTTTGCTAAAACTATCTTGTTGTGAACTCATTATTCACATTTTTGTCAATTACTGAAACCATTGACCTTTCTTCGTATATATTTTTTGCTGAATCAGAAGAACCAATGAGCTGAAGTCTGAGACTGAAATCCCTGATGACATCATCAAGGAATTTGAGCAATTTTGGTCGCATTACAGAAGCACTCCTCTAAAAGGTACCCTTACAGATTGTTAATGTCTGGTACTGTGAATTAACTCTAATAATTCTTTTTTTATTGAACAAAATTTTCCACTCCAAATACCAATGTTAATGACTTACAAAAGATCATCTATTTCCTAAGAAAAGATTAATGCTTATCTGCTGGAAAGCATGTTATTTATTAGAACCGACCTTCTTAGTTGCATGCATCGTTTACTAAGCTGTTGCGATTGGTATGTACAGGAAGAAATGCCATTTTGCAAGGAATTTGCCCCCAAATTTTCGGGCTCTTTACAGTTAAGCTTGCAAGTTAGGTGTTTTCTTCTCATTTCGCCACAAAAGTTTATTGCAGATGCAATTATTTTATGATAACAGATTATAATCCTTTTGTTCAGTTGCTCTAACAATGATCGGAGGTGTTCAACATGTTGATGCCTCTGGTACTAAGGTTCGTGGTGAACCTCACATGCTTCTTGTCGGTGATCCAGGTACTTGGTATTTGCAAAAAATGTAGAGAAAATAATTAGCAACTCATGTAAAATAACATCCGAAAGATATATAGATTCATCATTAATATAGAAAATAGAAGTTTTCCCTGGCATATTTTTCTAGATAGGGATTTTTTTAGTCATTTGAAACCTGAATATTGATTACACCTTTTGTAAGATGTCAGCTGAATTTGGCGATTATATGAATTTCAGGTACTGGGAAGTCACAGCTTTTGAAGTTTGCGGCTAAATTAAGCAACCGCTCTGTAATCACGACTGGACTGGGAAGCACAAGTGCAGGTTTAACTGTGACTGCTGTCAAGGATTCAGGTACATTATTTGCGTGCCGAGAAAACTTATGCATCTCTACCTGTTTGTAATTTCTAACTGTTTAAAGTGGCTGTTTCGTTGCAGATCTGCTGTTGTATCAATTGTTGGAACCAATGCATAGATATAGATTTGTAAAAATACTTTTATATTACAGCATGAAATTCTAGATCATTTTTCTTTTTCATGTCAGATTTTTTTTTCCATGCTGATTTTAACCAGGGGAGTGGATGCTTGAGGCTGGAGCACTTGTTTTGGCTGATGGTGGCCTTTGTTGCATAGATGAATTTGACAGGTTGGCTTTGCATTTATGGTTAATTTCATGCATCTATTAGTAGTGCATGTCTAGAAGCTTTTTATTTTTGTTAATTGATGGGCTTTCTATTGAAGACAATACAAGATGAGCTGTATCTAATATCTTCTTTTATACTAATGTAGCATGCGCGAACATGACAGAGCAACAATACATGAAGCAATGGAGCAGCAGACAATAAGCGTTGCCAAGGTACTCTTGAGTTATTGCTTTTGAGTTATTTTATTACCATTACTTGAATTATTGTGAATTTAGCACTGATTTCTCTGTAATATTTTCAGGCTGGTCTTGTAACAACTCTCAGCACCAGAACTACTGTCTTTGGTGCAACAAATCCAAAGGGACAATATGATCCTAATCAATGTACTTTTTCTTATTCAAAAACTTTGGAAATCTAATATTGCACATAAAACCAGTGAAGGTTTAGAGCGAAACAGAAATTAAATAGTTCACTTCATTTATTTGAATCATTTTCCAAAAAATAGGAGAAGAGAAATCACCAAATATGCTACAAAAATAATTATTTTCAGACAGGATTAGTTTCTAAGTGTTGTTCCTCTGGATGAAACCTCAGCTTTATCTGTCAATACGACACTTTCTGGACCGTTACTGAGTAGATTTGATATAGTTCTTGTCCTTCTGGATACAAAAAATCCAGAATGGGATGCCATCGTTTCTTCTCATATATTAGCTGAGGTAAGCTTCTTTCTTAGAAATCCTTGTTAATTTAAGCCAGAGATAAGCAAATGTAAATCTGATATGATTTGATCTATTTTGTGATTGCAGAAAAGTAAAGATAACCAAGAGAAGAAGGATGATTCAGATAATATGTGGTCTCTACCTATGTTGCGAAGGTATACAAATGTCAATGCCCTTAGGTTTCTTATTGTATATCATCTTGTTTAATATCTTTATTGCATGCCCAATTAAATAGGAGTCAGACATGAAATGATCCGTCTGAACCCCATTTCAGCCCTTGTATGTTCTTTAGCAGTAAATTATTTTACAATTACTTTTCAGGTACATTCATTATGTGAAGCAGCATTTTAGACCTGTTCTTACAAAGGAGTCTGAACAAATTATTTCTAGCTACTATCAACTTCAGAGAAGATCAGCTACAGATAATGCAGGTTTACTTGGCTTTTTTTTTTATTCTTAAACTGTTTGCTTTTATATCCAGAGATCCCGATTTCCCCTTTTTGGTGCTTTTCAGCTCGAACAACTGTGCGCATGCTAGAGAGCTTGATCAGGTTGGCTCAAGGTACATCTCGAGGAACCCTTTTTCTCTCTAATGTTATGTTTGAGACGGATTAACAGTTCGACACCTGAATTTAAATTTCACAGGGAGTTTTTGCCATGAATTAACAAATCGACCAATTAGTTTTTAGTAGGTCGCTAGGAATAGGTGGCCTATCGTTACCTCTGAGGCCTAGGGATGTAAATATGTGTTGTGTCGTGATTAGTCACGCCGTTACTTGGGTCATATGCCATGACCAAATTTCTGGCTTTTGACTTTCTTTGCTGCAAGAAATCATTAAAAAACTGGCAAAGCTTATGGAAATGCAGACCCTGTTTACAAACAAGCCCTAGTATTAGTTCCCTTGATCCATAAAAAGTTGGTCAAATTACGAAATTAGTAACACTTTTTCCATTTATTTAATTCATTTCTTCAAATTGCTGATTGGATGGTCACGGCACGATAGTCACGCCGTGACCACACATGTCGTGTCTAAATGTGACTACTTTTTTTTCCGTAATTTTAGTTAGTTCATTCAAAATTCACTATTAGATCAGGACATAATGGTCATGATCACACGTGACTCGTGTGACCACGTGTCGTACCGTGCCGTGCCAATTTTTCAAAGAATGGTCACGTCACGCGAACCCGTGCCCTGACGTATCCGCTCGTGGCGTGACTTTTTTACATACGGAGGCCTAAGACAAATGGTGTTAGGAAAAAACAGCTTGACCACAAATACTACTTCCTACCTCTATGCTGCTTGTCATTGTGACATTTCAACATATAGTTTTCTTTTTGTACCAGCCCATGCAAGGTTGATGTTCAGAAATGAAGTCATGCAGCTGGATGCAATTGCAGCTATTTTGTGTGTGGAGTCATCAATGACAACTTCTGCTATTGTTGATAGTGAAGGCAATGCCCTCCACTCCAACTTTGCTGATAATCCTGATCAGGAGTGTATCCTATAACAATAAACTATTTTTTATTTGAGTGAGGCTATGGTACCGTACTATGCATAGTGCGGATTGGTCCGTACTATGGATCAATATCTTATTTTTTTCAAAGTTCAATTAGTCAACCTGAACAGATCAACATGATCCATATGAAAATATACCATACTGAATTTTACATTTTTTAGAACTTTTTACTATATTTTTATATAGGTAGAAAATCACTACTTTTGAATGGTCAAGAATTTTTAGATTAAGTGATTTTCTACCTAGCTAAAAAGATAGTAAAAAAATTGTAAAATAAGTAAGATTTGATCTACAAGTACATTTTCATATGATCATGTTGAACAGTTCAGATCGACTGTTTGTACTTTGAAAACGGAGATATTGATTTATAGTACGGACAAATTCGTGCTATGTATAGTACCATAGCTTCATTTTTAAGGAACTTCTGGATTATATCCTCATTTAATCCCCATATATTCATGGACCTGAAAAATAATAACTACAAATCGACGAAGATTTTACAAGTGCATGAATATTTAGGGGATGTTTCTGCATATTCCTTTTTTATTTGTTTCTTTGCAGCTGTTGTTATTTCTTGACGTGAACTATACCAGATGCCAAGCAAGAGAAGTTAATCCTTGAGAAGCTTAGACTGATCGAGTTCCCTTGACGAGGAAACTCCGGGTTTTCTAATAAATGAAATTGCACCATCACGAGTCACGACTGAGATTTAACTATGTAAATATTGTTATGACCAATGCAAATTTTTAATCAATGAACTGAGTTGAGTGCCAATTGACATTAATGCAGCTAATGGCTCAGTTGTTGATTTGCTTGTGATTCCAATTTCTCATGGGCACCAAATATTTCTTTGGTGGTTAAGGGAAAGCTTTTGAATTGGCATAGACTAAACTAGTCTGTTGTCTTTTTTCTTGTTCGTACCTCTCTCTCTTTTCTGTAGTAGGGACCTAAATAGATCATAAATCTAAATGCTTTGCATAGGTGGGGCTATAATGCTTTACAAATCAAGCTTAGATGAAGGTTTCGGTTCGAAACCACTTTAAAACCGAAGCGAAATAATATACTCCTGTCATATATCAGAGACGCCAGATCACTTCTTGCAAGGCCATCTCTAAAGTTGCATTTACATCTGAAGATATACATAATACATGACAACTTATAAACCGGACAGAATTGTGACCTGTCATAAATTGAATATATTAAAGATTGCACTCCATTACTTGTCTGTGAAAACGGAACCCTTTTTGAGTTTTTGTCCCATTCAATGCAATTGTTGGGTCGTTATCCTACAAAACGCAAAAAAAATCAGAAGCCCAACATTCTTTGCCTCCCTTTTGGTTAAAACACCGAACCCATATTTTAGGATTTTTTTTAAAAACCATAAATAAAATAATTAAATTTACGAAACCAACATGATGACCTGAAGATTTACAAAAACCATCAGATCCGAGATGCCAATTCGGTCCGAACGAATTTTTTTTCTCCGGACCGAATTGGCATTTCGGTCTGGCTGTTTTTTGCTGTTTTTTACCGGTTTGTAAAAAGAACGCCACAGAAAATCAAAAAACAGGCCAGACCGAACTGGCAATTCGGTCCAGGTTTTTTTTTTTTTTTTTTTTTTTAGAATCTGCTTATTAAATCCTCTTTTTAGTAATTTGACCATAATCAAGATATTGGAGCCAACCAAATTTAATGCATTAAGACTTAATGAATTTAAAACTTATTTTTGTATATATAAATGTTTTAATAACGATGGAGAACAATTAACCTTTTATATACATGATAATCACAAAAATCATAAGTATCATAAAATCAATAATATTTTTTATCTAGATATTTTCTATTTACTCTCAACAATTTTTTTTTATTTTGTAACGTTTTATTTTATTTAGTAATCCATTTTTTTATACTTGATATTAATAATTTGATATTAGTAATTTGATATTAGCTTAAAATTGACTATATTTTATTCAAGAAAACTACAATGGGGAGCAAAATTATCAATTAAAGCAATGTCACATCTTAAATTCGCATACCGCTATTTGTCTATTTTAGACAATTATATATAATTTTAGTTTCAAGTATATTTGTTTATATGTATTCTTTTCTACATTCCAATTATAATATCTCAAATATTCACTTTCAAAAAAAAAAAAAAAAAAAAAAACCTGGACCGAATTGGCAATTCGGTCCGGGCTAAAAAAAACCTTCCCACGGAAGGCAACACAGTTTTATTGTGAATTGAGCTGGACCGAAATGCCAATTCGGTCCGGAGAAAAAAAATTCGTTCGGACCGAATTGGCATCTCGGGTCTGATGATAAATCTTCAGGTCATCATGTTGGTTTCGTAAATTTAATTATTTTATTTATGGTTTTTAAAAAAAATCCCATATTTTAATAACACCGACATAATTCGTGAGACCACCTGGGTACACCTATATTTGCGTTTGCCTACCGGTTTGGAATTAAGAAAAAAAAAGTTAGCATCTGACAGTTACTGTTATATATTTATCCATCTTTAAAAAAAAAATTTAGTATGAGATGAGAATAAAAAATCTCAACTCACTCTTAATATAAATACTCAATTTTAAACTTATAATATTCCACAGAAAAGTACTACGTACATTAACCATGTCTTTGTAAACATCTTATTTTAGGTTTTGAAGTCTACTAACAATGGTTCCATTAAAGAAGTCTAAAGCTCTGATCAATAAACATTTGCAAACTCCTTAAAATAGATTTTTTTTTCTTTAAATTTCGTTCAAATAGTCTATACTACGATTAATTAATTATTTAAAATATTTATTAGTATTTTTTATTACAACATTGACACTTTATACATCTAGAGTGAAAAAGTGAGTTATATATATAATCAACTTTACATATTCATAGTTGACGTTTGCTCTAATTGATATAGCACTCGTTAATACAAACTAGCTATTTTATTTTTAGTTAAGGTAGCATTTGTTAATGCGAAGGTAAAAAAGTTTATATAGCTAGGTTGGAGAAGGTTTTACTCTGATTTGAATCCGAATCTCCTGCTCATATGTTAGTAGAAAAATTATGTTCATTGGATCTATCTGTTCATCCGTTTCGATCTGAACGGTTATAATTAAAGAATAAAATTCATACTTCAAATATAACTGTTCAGATTGAAACGAATGACAAATGAACTCAATGGATAAGAATTTCCTGCTCATATGGTTCTTTCACTTTGTTGTGGAGCATGTAAATAGATTTCAACTAGATCGATCCTAGATGCCTGATCCACAAATCAAAACTTGATTTTTTTTCTTTTTTTTTAAATTTTATCAAATATGATTATCAGGGTGATAATTAAAAAAAATGATTAAATTAATTCCTTCAGAATTTTGAACCGTCCCTAATAAAGCATGCAAAATTTCTAGTTTTTTTTTTTAAATCTTTTTATTTTGACTATAGAAACTTTTGGATTTTATTCCAATCTTTTAAATTTTTAACAATAATGTTATTGATTAAAGACAAGTCTATTTCCGAAACATATGCGTTCACAACTCACGCTAAACTCATGCATTCATACAGCTAGAAATAAATTGTGAACGCAGGACTTTGAGACTTATTTATGTAAACGCACAAGTTTAGTCAATTTAAAAGAATATGTACATAATTGTCTAATTTATTCAATTAAAAAATATTATTACTAAAATATTCAAAAAAAATCAAATTACTTAAAAAGGCTCAAATAATATTTTCATTCATATTTTTTTTGAGGAAAATATTTTCATTCATAAGACATGGTACAGGTGTCAGGTAATGCGTGCATGCCCGTTTGGTGGTGACAGAGGGAACAGCACACGTGCGTTGATGGCTGCTCCTTGGAATTGAATTGAATTGAATCGTATGATTTGAACTTTTTCAAGGTCTCATCCGAGAAACAAATAAATAGTCTAATCTCGTGCACAGAATTGTCTGTTGCATGCCGCAGTCATAATCAAAACAAAATAATTCTAAAAGAAAAAAAAAAAATCATCACCGTCTCCAGTCTACTCACCTGTGGTCCTAGCGTACCTTTTCAACCTCTAATTAATGTGCACCATAAAATGCGTATTTTATACCTTGCAATTCAAATTTGTACTTGAAAATTCTTATGCATCGTTTTCTTCTTAGTTTATGTGTAATTACTAATTAACCACCTAACATAGCCGCCAACTATTACTTTACTATAACTCAAATTTTGAGTTTGGATTTTGAGAATATCGAATTACTTTAGGAATTAAAGTTGTCTAAAATTATGAGGGAATACACTTGAATCGAGTAAATTTTAATTTAGGATGGTCCAAGCTTTTATCTAGTGTATATAGCAAATAATTTTCAAAAAATGTAAAATTTGGTCTCCAAGCACATTTTAATATGGATATCAAATTGAACGGTTTGGATCGGTTGTTTGAAAATCAAAACCAACGATTTATAGTCCAATATAGAAGAGAGACTATACATTGCAATGCACCATAGCCCAACTATATATATATATAGAGAGAGAGAGTGGCTAATATCAAAACGTTTGTTCCTAGCCCCCGGTGCTACCAAGTTGTTTTCCGATTTTCAAAGTTCAAGTAGTCGATCCAAACCGTTAGATGTTCAATCTATATTAAAATATGCTTGGAGACCAAATTTTACATTTTTTGGAATTTTTTTACTATTTATTAAGCCACTTTGAAAATTGCTGATCTGGGTGAACAGTAAAAACAGTGCAACCAAATTCTGGACCATGTGATCAGCAATTTTCAAAGTGGCTTAATAAATAGTAAAAAAATTCCAAAAAATGTAAAATTTGGTCTCCAATTAGATTTTAATATAGAGATCACATCTAACTATTTGGATCGACTGTTTGAACTTTGGAAATCGGAAAACAACTTGGTAGCATCGGGGGCTAGGAACAAACGTTTTGATATTAGCCACTCTCTCTCTCTCTCTATATATATATATATATAGTACAGCTAACGCGCTTCCTCTAGTATATCAACAATATGCTTCCGGTCTTCAAAATCTATCGAATGGGTTTCGAATGACAAATCCAAACCGTTCAAACCAATGTTCTTAATGAGAGCTTTGTTTCCATATAAAAATTTTTAATTTTCGAATTTATTTACCATCAAGTCAAGCGGTCAAAATATGAAGGATTTTGTGCGCATTTTAATGCACTATTTTGCTCATTTCTTTGACCACTTGGCTTGATAGTAAATAAATTCAAAAATTAAATTTTTTTTATATAGAAACGAAGCTCTCGGTAAGGAGATTGGTTTGAACGGTTTGAATTTGTCATTTGAAGCCCATTCGATAGATTTTGGAGACCGGAAGCATATTGTTGATATACTAGAGGAAGCGTGTTAGCCGTACTATATATATATATAGAGAGAGAGAGAGAGAGGGGAGGGGCTATTGTGCTTTGCAAAGTAAATGGGGGGTTTACTTCGGGCCATATATTCATTTTGAAAATCCAAACAACCGATCCGAACAGTTCAACATGTTCTAAATATTGAAATGTGCTTGGAGACTAAATTTTACATTTTTTGGAATTTGTTTACTATTTATTAAGCCACTTTGAAAATCGCTGATCCACTGTGAACAGTAAAAAACAGTAAAATTTTCTGGACCACCGAATCAGCGATTTTCAAAGTGGCTTAATAAATAGTAAACAAATTCCAAAAAATGTAAAATTTAGTCTCCAAGCACATTTCAATATTTAGAACATGTTGAACGGTTCGGATCGGTTGTTTGAATTTTCAAAATGAAAATATGGCCCGAAGTAAACCCCCCATTTACTTTGCAAAGCACAATAGCCCATCTCATATATATATGAGTTGGCTACGGTGCTATGTATAGCATAGAGGGCTTCCGTGCTACGGCTCAATATTTGAGTTTTCAAAATCCTAACGGTCGATCCGAACCGTTCAACATGATTTCCATATGAATATATACTTGCAAACCAAATTTTACATTTTGTTAGAATTTTTTTTACTATTTTTTTAGATAGGTAGAAAATCACTTGATCTGAAAATTATGTACCATTCAGATCAAGTGTTTTTCTACCTATCTAAAAAAATAGTAAAAAAATTCTAAAAAATGTCAAATTTGGTTTACAAGTACATATTCATATGGAGATCATGTTGAACGGTTCGAATCGACTGTTAGGATTTTGAAAACTCAAATATTGAGCCGTAGCACGGAGGCCCTCTATGCTATGCATAGCATATTAGCAATTTCCTATATATATATAGAGGAGGGTTAAAATGCACCATCCCTTTTGTGCTCCTAACGTGCATTCTTCCCTCATATCTTCATTTTTAAAATTCAAATAGTCGATTCGAACCTTCCAACATGTTCTTCATATTAAAATGTGCTAGGAGACCAAATTTTACATTTTTTGGAAATTTTTTACTATTTTTTCAGAATTTTTGAAAATCATCACTTTGCTGAATTTTTATTATTGTTTAGTTTAATCAAAAATTCTGAAAAAATAGTAAAAAATTTCCAAAAAATGTAAAATTTGGTCTCCAAGCACATTTTAATATGAAGAACACGTTGGAAGGTTCGAACCGACTATTTGAACTTTGAAAATGAAGATATGAGGGGAGGGTGCACGTTAGGAGCACAAAAGAGGGTGCATTTTAACCCTCCTCATATATATATATATATATATAGAGGTTGGCTAATATCAAAACGTTTGTTCCGGAGTCGTGGTGCAATCAATTGGTTTTCTAATTTTTAAAGTTCAAACGGTCGATCCGAACCATTAGATGTGATCTCTATATTAAAATGTGCTTGGAGATCAAATTTTACATTTTTTGGAATTTTGTTACTATTTATTAAGCCAATTTTAAAATCGCAGATTTTAATAAACAGTGAAAAAATTCTGGATCATTAAAAACAATGATTTTAAAACTGACTTAATAAATATTAAAAAAAATTCAAAAAATATAAAATTTGGTCTCCAAACACATCTTAATATAGATTGAATGTTGAACGGTTTGGATCGATTGTTTGTACTTCGAAAATGTAAAAACTGAAGCGTTTGTTCCGCGGTCTAGGAACAAACGTTTTGATATTAGCCACTCACTATATATATATATATATATATGAGTGAGGCTATGGTGCTATGCATAGCACCAATGGCTAGTGTACTACGGCTCAATATGGTACTTTTTAAAATCTTAACGGTCGATCCGAACCGTTCAATGTGATATCCATATGAATATGTACTTGCAAACTAAATTTTATATTTTTTTTGAATTTTTTTACTATTTTTTTAGATAGGTAGAAAAATCAGTGTTTTCTGAAAATTCTGGACCATCAAAATTCTACTTATCTAAAAAAATAGTAAAAAAATTCGAAAAAATATAAAATTTAGTTTGCAAGTACATATTCATATGGTTATCACATTGAACGGTTCGGATCGACCGTTAGGATTTTAAAAAGTACCATATTGAGCCGTAGTACACTAGCCATCCGTACTATGCATAGCACCATAGCCTCACTCTATATATATATATATATAGATGAGCTATGCTACTACGTGGAGTAAAACGCGTTTGTACTTCACGCCGTATTTTTATTTTGAAAGTCCAAACGACCGATCCGAACCGCTCAACATGATCTCCATATTGAAATGTGCTTGGAGACCAAATTTTACATTTTTTAGAATTTTTTTACTATTTATTAAGCCACTTTGAAAATCTGAAAATCCGGGTGAACAGTGAAAAACAGTAAAAAATTCTGGACTGCCGGATCAGTGATTTTCAAAGTGGCTTAATAAATAGTAAAAAAATTCTAAAAAAATGTAAAATTTGGTCTCCAAGCACATTTCAATATGGAGATCATGTTGAGCGGTTCGGATCGGTCGTTTGGACTTTCAAAATAAAAATATAGCGGCGTGGAGCACCAACGCGTTTTACTCCATGTAGTAGCATAGCTCAATTCTATATATATATATATATATATATATATATATATATATATATATATATATATAGAGATTGGCTAATGCGCTAACGTTATAACTTCGGCCGAAGTTATAACGAGTCGTTTTTGCAATTTCAAAATCCAAACAACCGATCCGAACCGTTCAACATGTTCTCTATATTGAAATGTGCTTGGAGACCAAATTTTACATTTTTTGGAATTTTTTTACTATTTATTAAGCCACTTTGAAAATACTGATCCGGTGGTCCGGAAAATTTTCTGTTTTTTACTATTCACAGCAGATCTGCGATTTTCAAAGTGGCTTAATAAATAGTAAAAAAATTCCAAAAAATGTAAAATTTGGTCTCCAAGCACATTTCAATATTTAGAAAAAGTTGAACGGTTCGGATCGGTTGTTTGGATTTTAAAAACTAATAAACGACTCGTTATACGTTAGCACATTAGCCAATCTCTCTCTCTCTCTATATATATATATAGAGGTTGGCTAATATCAAAACGTTTGTTCGGGAGCCGTGGTGCAACCAATTGGTTTTCTGATTTTCAAAGTTCAAACGGTCGATCCAAACCGTTAGATGTGATCTCTATATTAAAATGTGCTTGGAGACCAAATTTTACATTTTTTTGAATTTTTTTTATTGTTTATTAAGTCAGTTTTAATATCACTGATTTTAATAAACAGTGAAAAATTTCTGGATCATTGAAAACAACGATTTTAAAACTGGCTTAATAAATAGTAACCAAAAAATATAAAATTTGGTGTCCAAGCACATTTTATTATAGATTGAATGTTGAACGGTTTGGATCGACCGCTTAGACTTTGAAAATATAAAAACCAAAATATTTGTTCCATGACCTAAACCGAAATGTTTTACTAACAAATGTTTGTTCCATGGCCTAGCATCATTAACTTTTGGTCCATAAAAAAAAAAAAAAAATGCATATCGTTGAGGGATCAACCAAATAGCCATAATATGTTAGTATAATCCTGTTATTAAAATGCTTCGAATTATCCGGGTCCGGGGATTATATATATGCCCTGGTTAGCTTTATAGCTTCAAGAAATAATAATAATAATAATAATAAAGTGTATGTCCAATTGGATTATTTAGAAGGATCAGATTCTTAGAAGGATCGGTTTTTTGAAGAATAGGACAAAAAAATTTGGAATGTGCCATATACAAATAGTCCCGCGCGCTGACCTGTGAAAAAAAAATAGAAAAAAAAAGAGAGAAGAAAACAGATTTCGATTCAAACAACAACAAAAAAAAATCAAATTTATTTAGAAAAAAACTCAATTAATTTTGACATATATATTGTGATCTTTCTAAAGAGATGGGTCCTTTTATAAGTCGGATAAATTTTTGTGTTGGTTTTTCAACCGAGATTTTTAAAGTTACCGTTCTCTCAAAAAAAAATAAACCAAAAAATCACAAAATTTGGGTATTTCTGAATCTACCATGGCCGCAGAACACCGGTGCGGCACCATTTAATGGAGACCGCACAGGCGTTCTGCGACCCAGCCAGGGGTCCGCACAGGCATTCTGCAGCCCCTCCTTTTTTTTTTTTTTTTTTGCAATCCCTTTGACTTGAACGTATTTGAACGTTTGAAAAAGGGTCAAAGGGTCAAAGGGTCAAAGAGTCAGAAATATGGGTCCCACTGGCTATTATTATTTTGGACGGATGAAATGCTTCATTCAAAAAAAAAAGAGGGGCCGCAAAATGCCTGTGCGGACCCCTAGCGGGGGCCGTAGAATACCTGTGCAGTCTCCCCTATTTGGGGCCGCACCGGTATTCTGCGGCCGTGGTAAATCCAGAATTGCTGAAAAACCGTGGTTTTTTTTTTTTGAACAAATGATTACTTTAAAAATACCGGGTTTTTCAAGTTTGGTCCTTGATGAACTAGTGGTGAGTCCGTGTTGGTCCGACCCGTTTGACAAAATCCCACGGACAACCACGGTCTCCTTTTAACTTGCTTCTTTTGTGGCTCAATAAACACTCTGTTCATTTAATTGTACATTTGTCTTGAAAATATAGATTAACTTGCTGATCGTATTTTAGCATCTGATGTTATAAGTATATCCATATTCGATCTAATATTAATTTTGTTATATTTTTTTCTCTTTTTTTTAGTGACAAAGAATGACCGGAATTTGAAATCATGATCTCGTATAAATCATTCTAGTGCACTGTTTATGTTATTAGTTTGATTTCTTTTGCCTTCATTATTATAAAAATATCTACATAAAATAGTCTCTAAATCAAATTTTATCAGTTGTTAAATTAATATAGATAACAACTCTAAATGTCAGTTGCAGGTAAAAATGTATGCAAATAGTCCCTAACCGAAATTATCAGTGGTTAAATATAGAGAGATGACAACTCATCGAAACGTAAAATCATCAGTCATTGAACAAGTTAAGACTCGCTACACGAAATGTCACAGAGACAATGTACTAAGAGCTTGTTGCACGTGAGGACCTGTTCTTTGGGAAATTGGAAGCGTAGGTTCTACGAAATTTCATTCCCTTTCTCGTGATATCTTTGCTTACTTTAAACCAGCTTAATTCATTGTTTCCTAATTTTATATGCTTTCTTTTCTTAAAAGTTAAGAAGAAAGTAGCTAAGCTTGTACTAATAGTCTAATAGAATTCTGTTGAGACCTGGCACCTTAAAATAATTTATATATTATAGTAATGTTTGTAGTTAGAGCATGATTAAATGGATGTACCAGTGCTGCCACTGCATGCCATGTCATCAGAAATGCTGTTCAGACCTGGCACCTTATTATAGTTATATAGTAAAAAAATTCAATGGTATGGCACCTTTTGAATTTTTTTACTATTTATTAAGATGGTTACAAAATTCATTGGTCTGAATTTGACTAGTTTTTTAAAATACTTAATAAATATTAAAAAAATTGAAAAAAAAATGTAAAATTTGATCTACAAGCACATTTATTGTGGAGATCATGTTCAACAGTTTGGATTAACGATTTGGACTTTGAAAATGAAAAAAATAATTACAATAACTTTGGAATAACTCAAAAGTGTTGTAATCGGATCCAACCTCCCTCCTCTATTTGTAGTTATAGCGCATGATTAAATGAGTGTGCCACTGCCACATCATCAGAAAAGCAGTACTCTCGGCTTGTTTTATCTTGGAAAAGAAAATATATAGAAAGGTCGTTGCTGGTACATCTTTTCATATCTTTAATCATCGTGTTAGTGCTCCAGCTTAATTATTTAATCCACTAATCTGGATTCATGTTGAAATAAATATACAGGCGGCTCCGATTACCGCCTGGCAATATTTTGCTTTTGTTCTCAAAAGTTTCTTACAAATTCATTTTTGTTTTGTCTTTTTTTTTTTTCTGAAGTTGATATATACCCGTCTTCTCATAATTTTTGTTTGTCTTTTGTAAATTGACATGTAGGTACGTACATAATCAGAGAGCAGAGCCCACACATTTAAAATTGAAGGGACTGAATTATTTAGTGTAATATAATTTTATGTATAAGAAATACTGAAAATACTGATGTATATAAAAATTACGAAGTTTAATGGACAAAATTATAAAATTTCAATTTATAAGGACTCAACTACCCCTAAAACACCTGATTTCATCCTGTACATTGATCATTAAATTAGTCTTGAAAATACAATACAATTCATCACTTAAGGTTAGAGGTGTCAACGGGTACGGTAAAGGTCGGGTGAAAGCATTTTCATACTCGGACCCGTTACAAATTGTCTTTACTTGTACTCTTTCCTTACCCGCTACAAATTATTTTATCCGTACACTACCCTTACCCGTTATAGTTGTCGGATAACGAAACGGTAGCGGGTAAATAACGGGTAATACTAATATAATAATTATTTTTATTATTTATTAAATAAAACATTAAAACATATACATTCATTCTACACATGTATAGTTATTCATTGAAAAAAAAATTTGATCATGCTAAGCGCAAGTAAACTAATTAAAGTACTATTTTCAATGCTTATTAATATATATATATAGAGATGGGCTATGGTGCATTGCAATGCATAGGCACCCTTGTGCATTGGACCATAAATCACCGATTCAAAGTCCAAATGACCGATCCAAACCGTTCATCTTGTTCTCCATATTAACATGTACTTGGAGACCAAATTTTATATTTTTTGGAATTTTTTTACTATTTATTAAGCCACTTTGAAAATTGCTGATCACATGGTCCAGAATTTAGTTGCACTGTTTTTACTGTTCACCCGGATCAGCAATTTTCAAAGTAGCTTAATAAATAGCAAAAAAATTCCAAAAAATGTAAAATTTAGTCTCCAAGCACATATTAATATGGAGAACAAGATGAATGGTTTGGATCGGTCATTTGGACTTTGAATCGGTGATTTATGGTCCAATGCACAAGGGTGCCTATGCATTGCAATGCACCATAGCCCATCTCTATATATATATATATATATAATATATAATTTTTTTTATAATTACTTGATCAGGTAATAGGTACCAGATAGGCTTTTTTTTTTTTAGGGTAAGAAGGCAATTGCCATCTTACAAATTTTCATTGATAAAAAAGTATTTACATCTCATTAGTCCTACAAATTAACACTTACTAATATTAAACTATTTACATTTGTAACTTAGCTACCCGAATCTTAACAGAACCTGCCCCATCTCAGAGCCTCCACTACCACCTAATTTACCAGTATCATGACCGGTCGCTTCCTGCCTCTGGCTGCCTCATATGCCTCACCACCTCGCCTCAGCCACCTTGCATCTATCTCCACACGCATAGGGGAGTAGCTCAGTAGAGGGGTCGGCCGAACCCTCTCCGCCCCTCTCGCAAGCAACCCTCGTTGCTTTGCCCGGCTACCCCCGCCTCAGCCGTGTCTTCGATCTAAGATTTCACTTTATTAACCCCCGCTGCGCTCAACCACCCTCAATCAGGTTGGAGGGAACAGCCAGACCTGTGCGGCCCCTCTCGCAAGGAACCCTTGCTCCTCGCGCGACTCAGCGGAGAGGAGACGGCCGAAGCCTCTCCGCCCCTCTCGCAAGCACCCTTGCTGCTAGGATTTCGCATCAGCCGCGTCGCCCCTTTCGCCTCATCCACCTTGCTGCTAGGGTTTCGCTCCGCTGCTAAGGTTTCGCCTCAGCCACCTCGCCTCCTCGCTGTGCATATGGACGGCCGAACCCTCTCCGCCCCTCTCGCGAGCAACCCTTGTTGTTAGGGTTTTGTCTCAGCCACCTCACCCCTTTCGCTGCTAGGGTTTCGCCTCAGCCGCCTTGCTGCTAGGGTTTCACCCCTCGCCCCTCGCGCGCCTCTCGCGCTGCTAGGGTTTCGCCTCTCGCCTCGCTATCGTTTCTAATTTGAGTCACAGTATTATCAGATAGGCTTTACCCGTACTCTTACCCGTTTAGATAACGAACAAAAAATCTTTATTCATACATGTACCTGATAAGTTTACAAAAAAAATCTTACCCGTAACCTATCGGATACAGTACAGGTAGGTAAATGATCAAAATGGTGCCATTGACACTCCTACTTTAGTTTCTTTTTTTGTTATTACATCAACATATATACTTCTTTAATACAAGAGTGCCTTATGACGATTTGACGAAGCTTAATTTTTGCAGGTCATAAATATCATATATAGCCCTATTAATGCATGCGTAGGTTCCCGCAATTAATTAAATAATATCAGCAAAAAGGTGATATAAACCAAATAATTAATCTTAATATGGCTGCTAACAAGGAGTCCAGGACTCCAGCATCATAAGGCACAGCAAGCCGCTGTACCAAAACCAAGCTCAAAAGTACTGAGTAATTTCTTGTACCAAAACCAACCTAGGTCAAACCAAACACACCTCCGTCTTGACGCAATCATGACCCCAAGAGGGGGCACAAAAAAATAATTTATTTAACCTCCCAAATATAAATTCCTACGCATAATATATCGCCCCCATTCACCGACTCCATTTGAATAGGTTCTAAATAGCAATGATTATGTCATCACATAAAATCACATAAAGGCTAAAAAAAATACCATCGAAAATAACAAAGCTATAGCAGAAAATCCTATATAATTTTTAAAATTATATTCTATATTTCTACTAATTATTAACATTATCTAAAGTTTAATAGAACAATAAATAATATTAAAATAATTAAGGACTTATAATATTCATATTGAATCAGAATTAAGTCTAAATTTCTATTTTTAAATATCTCTAGCAATATAAAAAACTAGCTATTTTTTTTCTATTCGAAATAACCTAAATATCATAACATAAACTAACTATCTTTTTGCTATTCAAAATAACCTAAGAATCATGACATAATTTATCTATTTTTTTTGTTTAAAAGCAAAAGCAATTTGAGTCTTGAAAAAATTTGGTACTTAAAAGAAATTTTTAGTTTGGACATTTAAATAGAAGCCTATGTAGCATAGCGTGCATTATTTGCACTACACGCTACGCCCTATTATGGACTGCTATTGCGGACGTAGCTAAATTAGCACACTTTTATCCTATAGCTTAGCGTTTAAGATTTGAAAACGCTATAACACGCTATTTAGAACACTGATTCAGATATAGAGTGAGACTATATATGATGCTATGCATAACATAATGGTTCATATTGTAGCTAATATTTTTATTTTTAAAGTCCACATAGTCAATCTGAACCGTTTAACATGATCTTCATATAAAAATGTACTTGCATACTGAATTATATTTTAAAAATATATATTAATTTCGTTGATAGGTGTATAAAATCATTAGCTTTGAATATTCTAGAATTTTTAAAATCAAGTGTTTTTCTACCAATTTCAAAAAATAGTAAATTTTACTTTAAAAATATATAATTTTATCAGAGAGATCAAAGAGGCTTTCAAGATTCATACCATATATCTAAATATCGATGGGTTAGATTTATCAAATATAGATAGGATTAAATGATGTTGCTTTTGAAATTATAATTGATTAATAATCAACAATTAATGTAATAAAAAAAATGAATAACGTTAAAATAATTGGAAGTGTAGTTATAAGAATAAAGAATGATATATAGTTGGAAGTTGGACGGAAGAATATTATTCAAATAGTATTTAATTAATACGTTTGGTCAGAGGCGGATTCATGATTTTCGTCAGGGGGCAAAAAAATATCGAATCGGGTTTAAATCCATTAACAAATTGAGTACTCGACAAAAAATAATGCTTTGACTTGTAATTTCTGATGCTCTGATTTATAATTCTAGATGCTCTGACTTATAATTCTAATTACCAATCAAAATTCAACATATTTATTTCAATTTTAACCCTAAATTTAACTCGAATTACAAATTAAACGTCCAGAGGGGGGCAAAAAAAATTCCGGGGGGGCGCAAAGTTGGTCGGAACCGATAAATCTCCACTAAAACTCAAAATCCAGGAGGGCAGTTGCCCCCCCCCCCCCCCCCCCCGAAATACACTGGGTCCGCCCCTGCGTTTGGCTGCGAAAAATTGAAACAACACCAGAAAGAATATGATTTATATAAATCACCTTAATTAACTAATTTCTATATCTATTTAGTATTGATATCTAAAGTTATATAATTAGTTATATACTTGATGAATTATCTTAAATCGAAGGACCTCTCCAAACAGATTAGAAAATGTTTTTAACAACCTTTTATTTATCCATTACTCAGTTAAAGTTGATCAAATACCTCTTTATACATTACTTACAACAATACAACTGCATAAACAATTAAATAATAATTTAGTAAAATTTGGGTAACAATTTGTTTGTAAAATTTGTATACAAATTATATAAGATACTGTTCAGAGAAATAAATACAGTCTATCAGATTATCCGATTCAGATATGACCCACCAAAACTAGGAGATATTTCAGGAGGGCAACGCTGGCAGTCCCTTAACAGCGCCTAAAATTAGAAATATCCTGGAAACTTAACCCAACACCCACTTCTTTCAATATATATATAGAGAGAGAGATATATAGCCACCGCCATTTTTCTTTCGCAAGAGAGTACTTCTCTATCAAAGGATAGATAGAAACAGATACAAAAAAAAAAAAAAAATTATCAAGAGAGATTGAGAGAGATCATGGGAAGGTCTGATTCTGATAGGAACAATTGTAGAAAGCACCCAAAACACAAAAATTCTACCGGAGTTTGCCCTTACTGCCTTAAAGAGAGACTTGTGCACCTCTCTTCTCCACCCTTCTCTTTTTTTAACTTAGCTTGTTCTACCTCTGCCTCCTCAACCCTTTTCTATTCGTCAGAATCCGATCTTTCGTCTTTGGATGAGTCGCCGATGCATGAAAAGATACAGAATGCAAAGATAATGCTTCTCAAAGATGACAAACAACTACGCGATGCATTGCCGATAAAACGTGGCGGGGTCGGGGAGCCGCTTTTGAAAAGCCGGTCTTTGATACATGTAGTTGAGAGAAAGAATGAATTGTTGAGAGTAGAGAGAGGAAATAATGAGGAGGATAAGGAAGAGAAGAAGGAGAAGAAAGCAAGTTTTTGGCTCAAATTTTTGGGAGGAGGTTTGAGAAGAGAAGAGAAAGGAGAGAAAAGTTGGAGTCTGAGACATTCAAGAACCCTAAAAGAGAATACATCTGCCAAGTGGGTCCGCTTCTTTTAGGGATTTAATTTGTTTGTTTGCTCTTTAATTAGTGGGATTGATGATTTCATTTGTTGTTTTATTCTTTTGTTAAGTTTCTTCTATTATGAAGGTTTCATCTTGTAAAAAATTGCCGAAGAAATAAATAGGTATGAACTCAAGAGTTATTTTATTATGAATAAAATTTGCAACATATATTTGCTTTCTTTCTTGTTTATTTCCTAATTTTTTTTTGTTCGGATAATTCATGTAGAAAGTTTGTGGACAACTAAAAGGGTGAGCAGCTATTACAAAATTTTGTTGACAATCTTTTAGGTCTTATATATGAAATATAATGTTTTAGCACGTAACTGAGAAATTATCACAAAATCATGTAATCATTTTTATAATTTTTTTTATCTCTGTACACCTTTTTTTTTTATCTCCCTTCTATTACAATGTATCTTTTCCAAGAACTTCTATTAATTTGGCTGTCTGAAAGCTTTGCTCTTTAATTAGCAGTTATTAGCATCTTCTTTTTTCTGAAATTTCTTAATTACACTTGGTGATCTCATTATCTAACAAGACACAAGCAGATATATAATCCCCCCCCCCCCCCCCCCCCCCCCCCCCCCAACCAAAAACAAAACGATGAAAATATATAAGCCAAGCCACCAAGTGCAACACAATTAAACGCCTGCATGCTGGATTCATCACGTCATTAGCAAAATCTCTTTGACTTAAATTTCAGTATTTCACCCGTTTGATATGATGTTATCTTTTTTTTTAAGGTCACGCCGTCTCATTGAAATGCAACTGGATGTAAACAAACTAGAGAAGACAAACAGATTAAATACCCTAAACAAATTAAACCCCAGACACCAATACGGACTTTACCAATTTTCGTTGTGTTACGGTGTACTTGGTCTTTCCAAACCAATTCATGGAAAGAAAACAAAAATGGATATATATATATATATATATATAGAGAGAGAGAGAGAGAGAGATATTGGCTAATATCAAAACGTTTGTTCCGGAGCCGTGGTGTAACCAATTCGTTTTCCGATTTTCAAAGTCCAAATGGTCGATCCAAGCCGTTCAACATTCAATCTATATTAAAATGTGCTTGGAGACCAAATTTTACATTTTTTGAATTTTTTTTAATATTTATTAAGTCAGTTTTAAATCACTGATTTTAATAAAAAGTGAAAATTTTCTGTATCATTGAAAACAACGATCTTAAAACTGACTTAATAAATAGTAAAAAGTTTCAAAAAATGTAAAATTTGGTCTCCAAGCATATTTTAATATAGATTAAATGTTGAACGGCTTGGATCGACTGTTTGGACTTTGAAAATGTAAAAACCGAAGCGTTTGTTCCACAGCCTAGGAACAAACGTTTTGATATTAGCCAATCTCTCTCTATATATATGCTATTATTTCAGCCACACCATATTATCTATCTTAAATCACCTGGAACATAATCTCAAACTCCAAGATTACTTCAGATAAAGAGGATCCAGGCTCGAAACAAAAAAAAAATTATTTACTTTATTGTTTTCCTACTAATATTTTTATTTGTAATTTGCTGTTTGATGAGGATGAATTAGAAACAGGAGTGAAGAGGAAATTAATTAGGAATGTAAAGGAAACAGTGGCGTGTTGAATGAAATTAATTATGTAAGAGCCAGGTCAAAGAAGCGATCGAATGTGAGGCATTTATTGCTATATATCCAAACCGTTGATCTGGAAATAAGAAAAAATATGGTGTCAACTGGTACAAAATGGATCTGGTGGAAAGTATTTTTATATCCTTACATGTTAAGTTAATGAAAAAAAAATATTTTTACCCATATCTAATAAGGTAATGAAGAAAATACTTATCATATTTGTCTTATTAAATACGGCACAGATCGGATAAACAAATAAAATAGTTGCATGCCATTAAATAAATATATATGAGTTATGAATAAAACTATATCATATCATGCATTGTCTCATATAAATATATATTCATATATTAAATTTTAATTTGTATTTTTAATAATTATTATATATACTAACAGATACAAAAATAGTCTCTATCCGTACTATTATTCCTTATGTTAAAAAAAAAATTTGTTCTTATCTATACATATTAAGCTAGAAAAAAAAATCGGTATATCCGTCAAGAATACAATACATGTTGGATAAACCAATAAAAAAGTAGCATTGGCACTCCTAAATACAACTCTTACGTACTTTCTGACCTATTCAAAGAACTGGGCCCACCACCATATCAAATATAGAAACTCAAATTTGGATACAAACATATCAAATTCTTAGTACCTATCGATATATTGAACTTGCTAGGTAGTTTCATGTTGTATTAATTTGACTTCGTACTTGTGTAGTACGCCATGTTAAGGCGGCGTTGAAAACTTCAAATTTGACCAAGTTTGATCAAGGCTCCGAGCGTACTAATTGTATTTTAGTTACTGTGTTTGTTTATTTTCAAATCTGGATTCAAAAGTTGAAGTTTACCAAGGCTGCTTCTTTTTTTCTTGAAAAACTTGACAGCCACTGTCAAGTATTTCCAAGGCTTCTTTGACCTTTCAAAGACCAAAAAGTATGACATAAAGAAAGAAAAAAGAGAGCAATCCGTTGGCCTGGGATTTTGTTCTTTTCTTAAATATTTTAACAGTTGGAGTACCGCTGTAAATTGTAATTGACAACAATAGAAATTTAAGCTAACAAAATGTGCTGTGAACTCATTTCTCTGAGAAAATTTTGAATATTTCTAACAAACAAAATTTGAAGAAAAATATATGAAAAGCATACAAGCAATAGTTAAAAATTACCCTCCCGATCCCCCACAAGGTAACACGAACTACAAAAAATAATCTTTTGTATTATATACTAGGAGCCAGTAAGTATATTCACCGCAAAAAATACAAATACATAAAAGATAATCCACATGATAACTCTACAGGCTCTATTTTATCCCTTCAAAATAGCCATTAAATAAGTGATGCATGCATCTTTAAAAGAACCAACATCAGACCTGTACATTTTCTTTCTATAAGCCCCTTTCCTTTGGAATTTTTTTTCCTATTCTATGGGATGGTATTCTTTGACAAGCATAGGCTGCATCTACCTACCTGAGCAAGACTAGATCATATCCAAAGTATTATGTATCATGGTGTATCTTGGTCACTCTCAAAATCATCATTAGCATCATTCGGCCTCTTGTTCAACCTCTTAAAAATTTCATCAAGCGACTCGGAAGATGATGCCCGTGTGTGATTGGTGGGCCCTGGTTCCATCTGACCCAGTGGCAAAAATTTTCTGGAATTCATATTTGCTTTGAAATTTTGAAATCCGTTTTTCATGTTGGCCCATGTAGAGCCCAGTCCATTTGTCGGGCCCATATTTGTGTTATTGTTAGACTTATTGTCCAACTCCAACAAGGAAACCGATGCAGGTGATGGATCAACAGAAACCGGGTTTGATTGTTTTCTAACTGCATACTTATTTGCAATCACCTCCCTGCTATTTCCATATTTACGGTTTTCTTCTTTTTGAGATATCAATGTGCCTCTTTTCAAGTCGTCTTTTGGAGGGGTGGCGACACTTTTCAACTCTACTGTGCTCTTTTCCTGATAACATCAAAATAAATAGAAACATTAGTCATCCAAATACTCTGACATATTTCTTTTTTTGTAACTCAATAAAGGTAACTTATATTTTAATATTCAGAATACCATAGCTGCAGTTCCAGATTCCACATCAACATTGGCATTATTGAAGTATCTTGCCAATGGTACAACCTGTTCTCCCACTTTGCACCCTTGCTCGAGCCAACTTCTCTCTGCAAAAATCATTATAATTAATATTAAAAGCTGGATTAATCAGAATAAAGAAAAATCAACAAGACTTGGAATTTTGAATTATGACCTTTTTGAAGAATAATCATTCCAGATGGATCGAACCCATCAACTAAATCATCCGCCTCTCGTTCAATCTTGAACCTCTTCCAGCTCCCGAAAAATTCAAACATTCGACTAAAGAAATTACAAGCAACTAATAGGGTGTATATAACCATAATTAGTGGGTAAATTTTGTTAAATCCTTTGCCAAAGAAAGGGACCGCATCGTCAATGTTACCCATCCTCTGCATGACAACAAAAGAGCACTTTTCAGTTTCTTTTAAGGATATAACATTTCCATTTTAAGATTTGATAAATCCAAGAATGATCGGTGTGATTATACTGCATATAATAAGTAACTTTTAAGAGGATGATTATGATATCATGATAAACGGAAAAACCCCATATTTAAATTGTATTATTGAATTGAAAGACACCAAAGGAAGTCACAAATAAGTCATCACCTTCTCAAATACGGTCTTAGCATTATCGTCAAGGTGAATCAGATTTAGGAAATTATAAGAAATGGGAGGAGCATATCTAGCAACCATTCTACCAAAAAAAAAAGAGGAACAAAAGAAAAGTTAGCTTCATTCAGCCATAATTAATAATTAATAAAAACCCCAATAAAAATTAGAAAGAGAACTTACGAACAAATCATGAGCAGGCTAACAGAGCTGGTCTGTCTAGGAGTCAGAGAATAAAACATCAGCATCCCAATCTTGAATAAAGAATAATATGTGCAAATGCACATGTACAGCAAGGGCACAAAGGCAGCAATCTGCAGTTTACAATACTACAATGAGCTCCCACTTGTTAATATTCTCTAATATAATTTTTCTGTTTCATATTTGCAGCATCAGCTGGTTTTAATTGGGCATATACAGGGACAGATCCATATGTATTGAATTCATTTTTAAAAATTTTGTGCTTGTACACGATTATCTTCTCTATAGTTTCGAGTAAAATGCTATGGCTATTGTAAAATTGACCCCACACATAGCATGAAAATTTTACATGATTGACCCCAAAGTGTTTTTTAACCCCCACAGCTTGAAAGTCTGACTCTGCCTCTAGGCACGTAAACATACACAAAAAGATCAAACTTAACCAATAAACAAAGTAGTATCTAAAAGATGTTGGGGTGTACTGGGCCCTTTAATTAAAAATAATAATAATAAACGAAGTCCTTTTTCCCACTTCTTCAATAGGGAAAATGCCCTCTCACTTACAGTACCTGGACTAGAACCTCCTGCTTCCCAACAGCATTAATTAGATTGGAGAAGAGCGAGAGATCAACTCTACTTGGCAAAAGAGTAGCCTCAGCCAATAAAATTGCCACTGACATCACACCCAGCATCACCGCAAGCCCCTTCTGAAGTTGCATTCTCAGCATACAACGCCATATAAACTCTGCAATTTCAAGGTTTTATTTCCCGTTAAGCCCCTTATGAATGCGTGCGTGCATGCATGGTATAAAGATATAGTGCTGTTATACCTGACAAATCAAGGAAAGATCCCAGTGCCCCCGATCTACTTGGTCGGAAACTCGAAACAAATTTCCTACAATTTACAATATAAAATATTAATATTTCATTCATTTTTTTTTGTGAACTACGATGCAAAAGCAAATAAACAGACCATCCATTTGCTTCACGGCATTCATTATTCTTTATTGTATCTTCTAGCTCCAGTGCTTCCATTACATAGGTCATATATTCACTGTAGAGAAAATAAAACTCAATTAGCATACACTTACACAAATTGCAATTTCATCTTTCAAAAGAAGTCTTAAAGAAATGATATGACAGAATTGGACTTAATATTGTTGTAATACATGCCTTTTACATCTATAATACTCTTCACGCGCCCTGCTGAGTTGGCGTCTCAGAGCAGCCATTGTTTTTTCATCAGTGTCATAATCCATGTCATTTTCTCCCAACCTACCTCCCGAAGGCTTAAAAGCTGGATCCTCTTTCATCTGTAAATAAAAAAGTCGTCAGATTATATACTGTTACAATTTCACAAATGCAACAATGAATGTTAGAAAAAGTTGAAAAGGGGAGAGAGAAATACCATTTGTACAAGCATTCTGTCAATAACATCCATGTATGGCCTCAAAGGATCACGTTTTGACATTTGGTTCGATGTGGCTTGGGCAACCTTAGACATATTAAGTTGACAACATTTAATGTTAAACACGAAAAAAATGTCTTATTCCAAGAGGAACTTTTCAAAGATATTCTAAAATATAGAATGCATTAAACTTTATCAGAAGTTACAAATCATTTTTAAAAGGGGATTCCAGATATATCCCTCAAAATTGAGAAACTTAGGAATGTATAACTTTCTACGTTGCAATTTAAGAATCAGAATTTAGACCAACTTTTTTTTCTTCTGCTTACAATATGAAAAAGTGTAGCAATGATCATTCCAAATTATCTCAGCTAAACACAGGACTAAACATAATCAAGGTGGATGATGAGACCAATAGGAAAATGTGTGATGCACATCAGATGGTAACATAGGTAAGAATTGTGATCTGATGAATGGGTAGATCAAGGAACTGAACAAAGGACAAGAATTCAAAATGAATTGAGTGGTGGTGAAAAAAAATTAAGTGAATCACCAAATTGCGAAATACTGTACAATGAAATGTTGCAGTTTACACGTTGAGGAACTATGTGAGACCTCATGGATATGACTCCTAGCACTGAGCGAAGGATGGTGCAATGTTGTCTCAAGAGGAGAGACCCATCGCGTATTTCAGCAAGGTTCTTGGACCTAGGGGCGGGGGTCTGTCAACCTATGAAAAGGAACTGAAGGCAATTCTATTGGCGGTTGATAGATGGAGACACTACCTTCCCTTCAAATACAACCCTTCGCCAAAGTTTGAATTTTCTGCTAGAACAAAAGCTAATCCATCCTTTGCAATTGAGAGCTCTAGCCAAACTCAGTGGTCTTACATGTACCATTAAAAATCAGAGTTTGTTTTTTCATCTTATGTACAACACTCTGGATACGATTTCAAAAACAAAAGTAATCCCCTCTCTGTACTTATCACTCTAATTGGTATAAAAGATGAAGAAGTCACTTTGATGGATCCAACACCTGGAAGTAAGACAAAGGTGCAAAGTTGCTAAACAGAAAGCAAGATTAGGATTGCACTCAGCAGCATCCTAGGTTGGCAATATTGACATGCTGTTGTTGTATTGGTGCATCGGCTGATTCAGTTGTGAAAACCAGAACTCTTACAATTTTTGGGGTGAAGGCTAAGCTGTCTAATTTATTTTGTTGTGTGATAAAACATTCCAAAAGTGTCCCGAATTTATTATAAACAGTTATTAATTAAGTATTTAGTAACTGGAGAGAGAGAGAGAGAGAGCGTACAACAATAGCATTAGAGAACTCTTGGTGAGCATCATCGAGTTTGACAGCCATTTTGGCAACCTTGTGAGAAAGGACCTTTTGGCGGTTGATCAAGTCAGCATTTCTCCATATACTCTTTGGGATCTCACTCAACCCAAACCCTAAGAGAAATGCACCGGTGACCAGACCAAAGGTATTTGAGAAACCCATAGCCAGACCCATAATATTTTTATGCCTGTGAATTACAACATAATAGAAGCCTCTCAGGTATCAAGCATTTAAAAATCTGTGCCAAAGTTTAAAAAAGCAAAGTAAAGCACATGAACTGCCAAAATCAACTTCTTTTTCTTCTTCATTTCCAAAGAAATAAACATGTATTAGGGCATCTTTTGAAGTAAACAGTCACTTTTATCATATATGACGTTTTGCGCTCTTGAAAAAAAGTGATATATGCAATGTACTGTAGGACTCTGCATATTATATTATTTATATTTTATGAACCACACTCAGCATAATGTATTTATTTAATCCTTTCAACAGAATTTTGGGGGGGGGGCGGTGCTTGAAACCATCAATTACTCAAGAAATGCGCATGTGATTGTTCATTTTACAGTGGCATATGCACTTCTGTGATATCTTCTGTGGATAAGAGAGATTGACCCTAATGTCAAAGCAGGTAGAGAATAGTACTTTACTGGTTCTTATAAAAATGACTTATTTGTAAAGTAGGCAGGAAACCTACTTAACTAGTACTTTTTACTAGTTAAGCAGAATATGGTTAAAAATGCCTTGCTCTTTCTACAATTCCATTACAAAGCAACAAAAACTATTAGTACAGAGAGAGAGAGAGAGTACCGATCTCTTTGCATGATAATAAGTAGAATAAGCCCGACAAGGCCAATGGACCCCACAATTGTGTAAAAGACCAGGTTAGCATGGATACTGGTCTTCAGCCTTTCCTTTACCGTGAAATCTCCAGCATCCTCATACCCTTGAATTAAGGGAACCACAGCCCTGTTTAGAGTGACCAAACAGCAAATAAAAAACTATAGTAACAGAATAACAATATGTTTATGTATTACTGAAATATCACAAAAGACCAAAAAAATTAGCAAACTCAAATTTAACGGTTGATACCATGTAAGGATGAAAGTACTCCAATAAGACAAGCTCCAAAAGAACCCAATGCCTCCCTTGTCTTGACCAGTTATTGTCTACGAGAGATACATGGATACAGTCAGTTAGATCTAATATGTTACATTACATGCAAATTTCCTTGTCAAGGAATGAACAGAGACCATAGCAAGATGTTTAAATTGCAAGTCAAAAAACCTGGGCAAAACAAATTCCGCCACTTATTTGAAATTGAAACTAACTACTAGTCAAAAGAAGCAAGCCCTACGTTGTAACCACCAGAGCGGAAAAGTCGATTTTGGCCATTTTGCCAACTTTTATACAGACAAGCACATCTCTTCTATCAAGCCAATTTCCGAAATATTGACACAATGCGCTATCAATTCGCCAGTTTTTGCCAAGTTGTTAAAAATGATACTCATATAGTCATGCAGCTTAGGATGATACAAAAACCATGAACAAACTAGACATTAACTTGGACCAAAGTGTCAGCTTATTATGTGTAAAACCATAATCAGACTTAACTAAAGGCTATCAAAGACTAAAGAAATCTAACCAATCATCACTCAAAATGAACAAAGACATCTAAAGATCAATTATTTTTCAAAATGAACCGAGCAAGATGGATCTAGAAGGAAAAGGTGGGCAGTGGTTAGAAAACTAACGGTCCAGATGTCAGCTGGCACAAGGATGATAATTGCGACGGAGCAAAACCAGGTGTATCCGACGGTTAAGAGCACGTAGCGAGGCACGTCGGGTCCGGCGAAGTAGCGGAGCGTAACGGTGACCATGCCCAGCGTCAGAGGCAGCGAAATAAGGTAAAACACCCACATCGTCGGATCAATCGGAGATCTGATTGGGCACTGGCTGTTGCTTTGCGGAAAGGGAAGCCTGAGGAATAAGGAAGACAAAAAAGAGAGGTGATTCGAGGGGATGGAGGGAAGAGGGTTGAAATGTTGGTGGTGGCCTGGTGGGGATCATTACTTGGGGTTCGGAGGAAGAAGCCAATTTTCTGGAATTCTGCCGTCACACCGACCCGGTTTGGTTCAGTTTTCGGTTCAATCTAGCCGATGCGGTCGGACTCACTGGGCCGGACTGACGGTCAGATTCAGCTGTCGTCGATTCGGAATTCATATTACCTAAGGTAACTCAAATTTATGTTTAGATCCGGACCGTCCAATCTGTTTCCGCACGATATTAAAGGGGCTCCGTGCATTCTACTCGGATCGGAATGGTCCGGATTCAATCCGACGGTTCAGATCTAAACAGAGAATTTGAGTTACCTCGGAGTAATTGGACTCTTCGATTCGTGGGGTCTGACTTTTTTTTTTTTTTTTTTTTTTGAGGAGAGACTCAGTCTGACTCGTAGGGTATGACCAGGTCAGCTTCAGCTGTCGTCAGAAATTGGTCAAGGCCTAAGGCCCAATAAATGTCTCTATAGAAAATAGCACTAATGGGCCTTAAAGGATCATTTGCTTCATGAATTGGACCGGGCCTTTATTGAAGATACCTAGCTCAGGAGTATATATATGGCACGTTGGTTTGCGGTTTGCCTCAATTGATCTAGCCTACTTGCAACTACACTACAGTATTGTGCAATTTCGAAAATTATTTGGTCATGGATTCGTTGAAATACCGAATACAATTAACAACTGATTTTACAAAAGCAAACCATGTAACCGAATGTTAGTAAATTTCCCAGCACTCCGTTGCTCAAGAAAGACATCATGAATTCATGCATGCTTTTAAATTATATTCAGCTCAGATGGTCAAAAGAGCGATGTTGAGTTAGTTAAGACGTTTCACATAAATTATCAAATGCTGAAATTTAATACTTGCCAATTGGGTAATTTAAGAGTTTGACCACCCATCTCATATTAAAAAAACAAACATCCTCTTGCACTATATATTTATTATATACAAGTGCCGACCAAAATAATTGACTAAATCAAATCTACTAAAACAAATAAATGCTGACTTTCAAATGGTCACAATAGATTAATGAAAAAAAAAGATTGTTGACACTATCAAATGAGAACCATATTGCTCTATTCGCAAGATTGCCTTTAAATATAAAGACATAAAACATTATATAAATAACTGTCAAGCAAACAATGCGGATTTGTGACACTATCGTTGACTACAAAACTTCAGTCGATTGGTTGATCGAACAAGTTCATTTAATAGCATTAGCTAGGGCACAAAATATTCAGGAAGATATGATATTGTGTTTTAAAAGAGATCTTAATATATATAGAATTTTTTTTTACCCTAACACCAATGAACCAGAAAGGATGTATTGGCCGCATTTTACGGATTGTGTACTGCAGGAGGCTTTCGACTATCATAATTCCGATCTTGCAGGCTTTCAACGGGAACATATTACAAGAGAAAAAATTCTCATACAAAATGAAATATCTTTATAAAATAATTTAGGCTATATGACAAATAATAATATTTAAATAACATATTAAATGACATCTTTACGTAAATAACAATTCTTAAATGACATATTTTATTAAATGACATATATATTTTCCTGATCTTTTTAACATATTTTCATACAAAAATAAATGACAAATAACGTTCCTTAAATAATATAAAAAAAATGGAAACAAATTAATATGACCAATTAATTATTAATCAATTCAAAAATTACTTAAATGACATTTAAAAATTGGAAGGAAATAAGGATCAATCTCTTTATGATACAATTTTGCATGTGACGAGTACGTGTCTAAATAAATTTAGACTTGCACACGTAAAAATACATAAAAAAATGATGCAGACAGACTATTTAATCGACGAGTTGATATTCAATCCGAAATTTCATCTTTTAATTACAACCGGCGAGTTGATATTCAATCCGAAATTTCATCTTTTAATTACAACCGCTTAGGACATCTACGTGCTTAATATTAGAGAATAAATATGTTAAAAATTATTGAATCGATCCTGTTAAATTCTCTTTATTTGTGTTAGTTAGAAGGCCGACTTTTGAGAAAAAAAGTTTTAGTTTGTACAGTGACTCCAATATATAGATCAAGCTATGTGATGGTTCCTAGTGACAACTAGACTAATGTGTATGCATGGTGCTTTAATTTTTTTTTCCTCTTAAAGGGAATGTTTATATATAGTGCTTCTCACTTGAAAAACTAGCTAGATTCATCCACAAGTTATACCGTTGCACCAATCAAGAGTTCAGTCTTTAAGCTTTCTTGGTATTTCTTGATTCTCTGTTTTGCTTTTCAATGACACATACCCATGAAGTTTCTTTTCACTTTACTATCTTGATTTGTAATGTTTTAGAGAGGTTTTGCTTGTGTTTATCAGTTCATGTATTCTTCTCGTGTGCTATCTCATTCTGTATCTAATGCACTACTAATATTTTCTGTCTAATAATTGGAAAAATATATATATATATATGATAGGTACCCCAAATTCTCACTCAACAAATAATCCCAACTGCTTTTAACAAACTTTTCACAAAAAATAAATAGCAAGTATGCATCCTAAAACACTTGTGCTTTATCTAGAGCAAAATTCGGAGGTAATGTGTTTTACCGTGCCACGGGCATCAACTCGTGAAACTATAATATACTTGCATGACAAATTGACAAGTAATATCTTCTCAAAATTATCATTTCACCCTTTTTGTTTTGTTGATCGCCTGTTATCAGAACTAAGTGATTAAAAAAAATGCTTGCTAAAACGAAAAAAACAAATTCTTACATCGATGAGTTTCTAATTGATGTCTAGAATGCATGAAAGAGTGCAAGAGAGATTAAATCTCAAAGGTACATTATTCTATTTTCATACCAGAATCTCAAAGTTCATAATAAACGATACCTCTTGACTTCTAAAATTCTCAAATCATTTACTTTAAGCAGCAAAATATTATCTTTAATAAAAACATCTATACTATTGTGCCAATTCAAAATATTAATCAACCTCCCAAGGCTTCGGGGGGGCCCTAGCTATAGGCCAAGTGCCCTTATGGAAAGTCGGTTTTGTCTTAGAGATCGCCTTCTCAACATATATTACCCGGCCATTCAAAACCTGTTGAAATTAAATATCATCAATACATTTAATAAAAAAACTAGTGAAAAAAAATAATCAATAAAACCCAACTAGGGCAATTAAGTAAAGTTCCAACTTGCAATTTTGTAATTACCAATTTCTCTAACGAGCACACAACAGATGTAGACCTACCAAAAAAAATGGGTTTGTTTTTGTTTGGTACTAATCAGCATTTACTGGTACATGAGAAACTTCCTTTTTACCTTGCCATTCATTTCTGCTATAGCCTTTTGAGCTTCCTCCTCAGAGGCAAATTTAACAAAACCAAATCCTTTTGGTTTGTTCGTCGCTTGATCCATGACTAGTTTAGCTGAGAAAACAATCACACTTTTAAAGGTTACTTGAGTTCTATAAATAAAAAGGATAAAGAGAAAAGATAGTACAAAGTAATAAATCAATACAGGATTGACTAGGGACAACCTTCAATTACTTGACCAAATTGTGAGAAAGCTTCAGATAGAGTATCCTCTGTTGTGTAGAAGGAAATCCCTGCAATATATCACTTTTTTATATCTTTATACAAAAATCTGGATAATAACATGGAGGTGTACCAATTTCGAAATTGCATGACTTGACTTTAGACGTCGGTTGGTCAAGCGACTCAAGCAAAAGGTCGAACAGCTGACATGCAAACCTTTCTCGGAACATAAAGTCATAAACCGTCAACCCAATATGTAACACATGCAATGATCCAATATGGCGTTTTGAAAAATTCAACTAGAAATATAAGATAGAATAATTGGGAACATGAAAATAAAATGGTGTCGACACCTCCAACAAAGAGCTTGTGAGCGATGCCTCTACTAGAGACAAGCAGCGAAGGGAGAAGAAGAGAACTTGGGTCGTGCTTAGGGTTTAGCCTACTGGGTAGAAGAGAGAAGGAATTCCTTGCTCCCCTGGAAAAGAGAGATCCACCTCTGAACCTAAGAGCCGCCATTTTTCAGCTCGGGCTAGACCCTGGTACAATCGAGATTTCTCCTCCCTCATCGATCGGAGAGAATTAGCTGATTGGATCCGCGTGCAAATAAACAAAAGTTTCCTTTTACTTCGGTTGGATTGTGCCACGTGTTATGGTTTTGGTAAAGTTTTGCATTTAGGGGCATTAAACAGGCCGACTTAACTGTTGTTTCGGCCCAGAAAGAATATTTGTCGGAGCCTTTGGGCTGAATTTTTACAGTATTGTAGAATATATGAATAATAATATCAGCATATGCTGGGCCCATGTTATTTCTAGGAGGAATACAAGATAGGTTGGGGGTGCAAAAAAGTGTGCCAGGATGAGTTGTCCAGTCATGAAATGAAATCTCGACAAGTCTGGATTTGCATCTTGAATCGTTCCTCTCTATATTTTTTTTTTTTCCAATTAGTAATTTTCTTGGATAAGTCTTCTAATTTTATAGAGTTGTTGCGTCGTTGAGGCAATATCATGGCTGGACTCTGTACCCAATGCTATATGGTTTCAAAAATATAAACTTGCATACTATATTTAACTAAATAATTAGGCCACGGTGCTGCAGTTCAAATTCTGATTCGCAAGTTCTGATCAACCAATTCAATCCGCTCAATATCATATGCATATTAAAAAATTTATTCGCAATTAAATTCTATTTTTTTTTAACTAACTTCGGGTTGAGGAAAATTAGATGTTATTTAACGGTTCAAAATTTAACCACTAATTTCTATCCAACTCAAAAATAGTTTAGAAAGTACATTTTTTATTTCTAATAGAATTTTAATATTAAAATTTCATCTAGTGGTTCGCATCGACTGATCGATGACCTGAAAAGAATTTGAAGTTGTAGACCTAACAGTTCAGTGCTGTGGTGCTTGCACCGAGCTAACACTTCAATCAAACACCATTGCAATACTATCTTTTCTGAGGAAAAATAGGGATCTAACCAATATTTGATTGATAATTGCGATTACAAAAGATTTGCAAGATAAAAGTAAACACAATGTTTACTCAATGCTATCATACAAAAAAGTTGCAAATATAACCACATCAAAGACAATGTTGTGACGACAAATCGTAACCATTACCCAGCAAAGCAAAGATATCTTGCAAACGTTTAACAACACACCAAAGTCAATGGAAGCTCGCATGCGAGTTGCTTTTATTTTCTAGACAAAAATAATAATATTAAACTGTTCCATAAACAAAAGGTCTTTCTTAGATTAAGGGGGAAAAAAAGCTGATAAGTTTACATCCATCAACTAAACCACCTCCCATTTAATTTATAAATAATAACTGTAATTCACTCGGCAGCTTTCCCTTTCCTCCTATAACTCCCCCCGTGAGATGCGCCGGAGCTCGCACCTGTCTCCAGTAGATAACATAACATGGAATCAACGTCATCACCGAAAATGCTATATGCCTCAATTACTTGCATGTAAGTGAAACCCATGGCAAGTAAGAGTTGCATGCTTCCTGTCAGTACCATGTCAGGCAGCATTGCCTTGTTATAGTTATCTTCTCCCCTCTCAGCAGGCCTTGACGATCCTGTAACTGCTGTTGCCCAAGAAAAATCAGTATGTAATGTGTAGTAGCTAGGAGTGTTCATTGGATCCAGTTTATTTGGTTTTCAACCAAACCGACGAATTTTTTATTAAATGGTTTGGTCTTTTGGTTTAAATTGTTCAGTTCGGTTGAATTTTTGAATTACTTCAGTTTTTTATATTTGGTTCGGTTTAATCTCTTTTATTTCGGTTCAAACAAACAAACCGAAATTTACTTGATATTTACTTCAATTACTTTATTTGGTTCAATTTTATCTCTGTTATTTCAGTTTCGACTGATATATATCTTGAAAATTATTTCTATAATTATTGAATGTATTTGGGTATGTATTAAGTTTTGACCTTTTGAAATTTAACCTCTTATTTAGGTTCAACCAAGCAAAACCAAAATTTACTTCAGTTTTTTGGTTTGATTGTTATTCGGTTGACAAGTTTAATTAGGTTGGTCCAGTTAGATTTTGAAAACCGAATAAAAATTTCATTTGACTAACTGAACCGACCGTTTGAACACCCCTAGTAATAGCAAAGTAGACTTACTGGTAGCAGAGGAGGAAGGTTCTGCGCCACTGGAGGTAGAGGAGTCGCAAAAGGAGTGCTGCTGCTGCTTGAGGTACTCAGCACGGGACGCCTCCATGACCATACGTTCGATTTCCTTTTCTGTCAGTTCCAGATCTGAGTAAAATCTTCCCTCAGCTAACAGGGCCTGTTATTTATTTCAAGGAAGGGTTTTATGAGCAAAGGAGTGGCCACAATTTTATCGGGTGTCATATACTACTATTACTTTTCATTGAATTTCTTACATTATCAATTTGTTGCTCTTGCTGGGCTTTAATGGCAGCCTTTATTTGATCCCTATCAGCATTTACCTGTTTACAACAAAGCAAAAGGACCAATAAGCGACTAAATCAGAAAATTATTAGATCGGAGCTAGCATTATTGTAAAAGAAAAGAAAAAAAACAAATACCCCTCTGAGACTGCTAAAACCAAGGCCGGCACCTGCTGTCTGCCGGCGGGGGTCCACAAGAGAGTTGTAATGATTGCCGTGATGGTAACTAAGCCTAATTGGAGGTGTATCTGTGTTATAGCTCCCTTGAAATATATTAATTGGCTCTGCAATTATGCACAGTAAGTAAACATTATAAGATGCAATTGTGCAGAAAAGGTACATAAACCGCATTATAAGATATTCTAGAAATCTTTGACAGAGTAAAACAGGAGAAAGGAAAAGGTAAGAGGTGGGGACCAGTGCTGTAGGAGTAGATGTGGATCGGACGATTATACATCTCCGCAAAAGCTTGTATCTCCATGTTGTTTCCATATACCTGTTCTCAAACATATCAAATCAATTCAACGGATATTAATATATTCAATCACTCTCGACCAAAAAAGGAAGTCTAACCAGAGTTAAATAGTATAAATGATTTAAAATAACCATTTGTGTTTATATTTCTATTGTTACTGTGGATGCTTGACTGCAATGACAGTGGGGTGGTGGTTCCATAATTTAATACTAATCATTTAAATCATTTGGCATATTTGGTGATAGTAAACATAATTGATGAGACGGCCAACCTTATCTCTTCTTTTCCTCTTGCAGTAGGATGTGAAGTTTTCAGTTATGAATTGAGAAAAATGATCTCTTTCCCTTTCCTACAGAAAAATACACCAGCAAACACATCAACGAACAATTCGAAAATTTGTGATTTGAAAATGAGAAGTAATAGAATAACTAAAGGCAATGACTCCTTGTCACAGCCAACAATAAGTAACTAAAACACAAAATTGGCAAAGAAGGATTCCAGAACATCAATATAACTAACAGCAGAAGGAAATTTCTTTAAGTACTAAGCAAAGTGTCTCCAGAATCTACTCACCGTTCTAATATTTGAAATTACCAATATCTAAAATATTATTTTCAAGGCCTTGTATTAAAAGAGAGACTCTCAATTTGTCAGGTCTGACCACAGATCAATATACTTCATAATCATAATGATTCAAATTCATGATGGTGCATAGATCCCATGGTTGACGCTGAGAAAAATTGAAAAAAGAAAAGGAAGAAAAGTAATCAGTTGACCAAGTAGCATACCATATAGTCTACACACATCTGCCTGGCCATGTCATAAGCTTCTGGGTCACCATACACTTGATCAGCAACCGCACGAAACAAACAATTGCCGTCCTTCAACATTCTTCTTATTTCAAATCCTTTCGCCCGTCTTAACTCCAGCTCAAACATGTGCTCTCGCTCCTGAATGCGTGATGTCAGTATTTGTAGCCTTCAAGATAAATTATGCTACCTTAGGAGTTCCCAGCCATTATATCAAGATGCCCATTCTACCCCCTCCATCACTTTATACATAAATTGGAAGATAAGGGGGGTAAATCAGCTATTTCTGTTTTTTAGAAATAATGTCAGAGGGATGCAAATGACTGTTACCAAGCATTAAGGGCATATAAGATATCTTCTACTTTACATGGGCATACATTAATTTGTGATATTTTCCAGGTCAAAGTATGTTGTTCCTAGTTAGAAAAATAAATAGACAAAATCTCAGTAATAATTCAAAACAACTTACAGCATCATAATTATTGGATGGCATATAACAAGGTCCCTGCTCATCGGCACTGTTATAACCATCACTCTCTGCAATTGACCTGGGAGAAGCTGGGCCGGACCCAGAACCTGACGACCTAGATGACAGCGGAGGCCATGCACCTGATCTTCTAGAAGAACCAATCCTCACACTGTTATTTAAACCACCTGAACCCATTCTTCTCAAATTATTGATGCTGTTATTGTTATTGTTCCCTTGAGTGGGCTTTGGGGGTGGTACTGGCGGTGGAGGCGGGTATGATGCAGATCCAATAACTTGTGGAGAACCAGTGCCCATTTGGCAAGATCCAATTTGTTCAGAATTATCACTCAGTCGAATCTTGCTAATAGCTTCAGTCACCAAAGAAGAATCTGCTGACTCATCTGTCAAAGGTTCGTCAGGATTTTCAATCAATAGTTCATCACTTTTTGTTTGTTTCTCATCTGAAAACTGCTCTGACAATTCAACTGATACCGAATTATCTTGAAAATTGGAATCTTTGTCTTGTTCTTCGTCTCTAGAAATAGAAGAGGCAGCTTGTGCAGTAGTACTAGGCTGAGGCAGTGAAGGAGGAGCACGATTCGGGTTGGATGAAGACCCACCCGACCCACGAGGAACAAAAATACGAGTCATCTTATCTTCCCTTTAAGGTGCAACCACTACTTTGTTTCAAGAACCGATAAATTTTTAAAGAAGCATCCTTTCTCTATAAACCTTAGATGGCAGTTTCTCAGAGGAAGAAATAGATACTCATGGTACCTTTGTCTCTGGTTCTGACCTTGGGAGAAATGATACCAACCACCCAACCAACCGACTCGTCGCCTCCGAGCAAGCTGGACTCTCTTCCTGGAGCTATAAACCTATGCAGCATCACCTTGTCAATTCTCATACCCTTGTCACAAAAACCTAGCTTAGAGACTTTATACAACTCCCACACAGAATACCCTGTCAAAACCCTAAATCAACAAAGCAAGAAAAGAAATCCGGAAAGAAATGAAGCAATTTGATGGGCGATTACCTTGAGACGAGTAGTTTCGAAGGAGGATCGAGATCAATTAATTGCTAATTAATGGGAGAATTTAAGGGTTTGCACTTCCCTTCTTATATTGGGTGGAGAGAGAAGAAGAGTGGGTGGGGTCTAGAAAATGCTAAGACACGACTCGAGAGATAATTAAATAAGATCAGAGATTGGAAAAAGGAGAGGAGGAAGAGGAAAGAAAATGGAGAAGCTTTTTTCTTCCCCTGTCACAGCTACCATCCTTTTATACGCTCTTATACGCAAACTCTGATTTGTTATTATATTACTGGCTAACTTCGGATTACTGAAGTAAATGTCATGGCAGAGTGTAGAATTGCCACGTCAATTATATCCTCCGCATTATTTGGTCATGTTCTAAAGGCAACAGAGGTGATTGTAACCAGCACGTGTAAGTATAAAGAAGGGATGGAATGTGAATTGCGTGATATTTTTTTCTCTGCTGCTGTAGTCTTTCTTATTAGAATGATGACCTAGTTTACCTAATTGGCTAGTTCTTTCGCACAAAGAATACGGGCTAATTTTGTAGAAGATCTAAATCGGCCGGCCGACGCTTATATTTAGGCTTCGCATCGGCCGGTTTAATCGGTGGAAACAAGATTTGGATTCTTTCTAACACTTTGATGTAACAGACTACCATAAAATTAACTGACATGCGGGCCCCATGGAGTCCATAGTCGTGGACCTTCGCTGTTCTGTTGTGCTACAGGATTTGTTGCGCAGATTCGGTACAGAGAATCGTTGCTCACGAGAAGGGAGAATGGATTAAATAAATGTTGTTCGTTTGCTTCATTGATTGTCAGGTCATTATTTATATTTCTCTTCAAAAAAAAAAAATTTCATTTTTCATTTTTTGTTATGGGGCTACATTTATTCAACGGACTGTTCAGCTACCAAATTTTTTTTATTTGATCAAAAATTAGATCTCCAAAGAAGTTTGTGTTATGAATATAATAGTGGATGGTTCATTCAGTTTGTAACTTTTAATATTAAATCTCATACATTTCTCCACTATCTCATTACTATTGGAATTCATATCCCACTACTATTTGGAATTCAATTTCTTATTTATTATTTGTAGTGGCTTTTCCTTTACAATTTGTGGCTTATAAATAGAAGCATTGTAATCTTGTATTGTACACACATGAGAAATGTATGAATACAGAGATTGTCATTTTTTATGTGTTATCTCTATCTTGTTTATGTTTGTTTGTCTTTATTTTATAACACGTTATCAGCACGAGAGCTCTGCTAGTTGAAGATTCGAGATAACTTTGATATCTTTTATTTCAATTCCATTTAAATAAATAATACTTCTAATAAGTAATTGCTACATGGAATAAATTATCAATTTATGTACATTTATTTTAAGATGTTTAGTATGGTTCATATAATTTTATATGAAGTACAAATTTTTTAATCTTCCGAAAGAAGGTTTAAAGAAATCTTCCTGAAGAAGATATATATGATATAGAAAAATTAATATGAGAAGATTTTAAGAAATAAAAGAAGATTTCAAAGATATTAAGAAGTTCTTCTTGAAGAAGATTTTCAAGAAATTTTATATGATGATTATATTATTATTTTTTTCAATAATTTAATTCTTCTGAAGAAGATTTCAAAAATTTTGATTTCGAATATGGGACCTGATCCTAACTGTAGGATCTAAGTTGGATGGTGACTGTAGAACTCCCTACTATTTATGCTACTATATATATGGGATTTAAGATTTGACATGCTGCTTGTCTAAGCATAAGATTAATTATTGCTTGGTACCCTTTTGGTCTAAGCATAAGATTAATTATTGTTTGGTACTCAAAAGAAAAACCTATTTCCTCCGATTGAGTGGCCTCTGGACAATCATTTATGGTTTGTATTAAGCTCGTCTTTTATATCATGTACCGAGGCTGAGGGTAATATTGCTTATTTTGAGTAAAAAAATGTCTGATGAAAAATTATAAATTTCATCCAATTAGTTATGTTTCATTTCCTAAAGTGAATGTATCAACATATAATAATAACAATAATTTCTAAACAAACTCACATATGTGGACATGATAATAAAGAAAAGATACATCTTTCCACCGCAAGTGGATAAATAATAAGAAAGAAAGAAATGGACGTAATAACAAATAAGAGAATTCATGTTATCATTGTGGTGATAAATGTTATTGGTCACGTATCTGTCGTACGCCGAAATATTTTATTGACCTATATCAAGCATCACTAATAATAAGGAGAAAAAAGATCGAGACAAATTTTGTTTGTGAAGGTGATCTCAATCTTATTCAAATTGAAGTTACTCATTTTGATGTTGTTGATATTTTTAACAAAAGAAAAAAAAATAATCACTTAAATTATGATAGTAATAAATAAATGAATGAAAAAAAAAATTTGTAATTGTTGAAATAATGGTTACGTATTTCTTTCTTATTTTGAGTTTTGTTAGTTTGTTGGTTTTGATTGATCCAACCTTAGATTCAGTTTGAGGCCAAATTGCATAGATAGTGTTGATAGAAATGAAATTTGTTTAGCTAATCAGGTGAAATTATGCTTTATCAATCATTTGAAAAAGCCAGTATGATACCAAACCAGCCAGTACAACAGAACTAAAAGAACTGATTCTAACATGAACTCACATAAGTGCAACTGGTCTCTTGCTTTGGATTTGCTTGGTTATAAAAAAAAAATTAAAATTAAAATTAAAAGTAGCAGTTGTACAAACCTGCACCGCACAATATTCCTATTAATTGGTATAAAAACATAATATTGCAATTGTTGTTATAATTTTGCTATCGTGGTGGTATTTTATTTTTTTATTTATTTTTAATTGTAATTGTTGATTGAAGGCTCCAGAAGAGCTATCTTATTGTTTTATGGAGGAACACAAGTTTATATTGATGATGCATTATATTATTCTAAGTCTCAAAAGTATTTGTTAAGTTTCAAGGATATCTGCTGAAATGAATACCAGTTGAGACAACGGATGAAGAAAATGTTAAATATCTTTATATTACTAGCATATTCTTAGAAAAAAAAAATGCATATTAAAAAAAATACCTATGTTATCCTTCGATTTTGTACAACACATATATTAGTACAATTGAAGCACATGTTATTGTAAATCAGAAGTTTACATATAAGAATAAGTTTATAGTTTAGCATGACCGGTTGGGCCATACCGGATCAATAATGATGTGAAAAAATAATAGAAAATTAACAGTGATTTTTATTTTTACCCAAAAAAAAATATATTTTAATATAAATAACCAGGTTTTTAAAAGATTTTTATTTCTACCCAAACCGCTAGGAATATTTGCGGTTTGAATTAACAATTCAAACAGCAAGGAATATATGCGGCTTGAATTATTAATTCAAAACCGCAAATATTCCTAGCGGCTTGAATTAATAATTCAAATCCGCAGATAATCCTACGGCTTGAATTAACCAATCACCAAAAAATTTATTTATTATTTTATTAAATGATAATTTTTCACCGATAACCCTAAAGTTATTTTTATTACAAAAAATTATATTATAAAAACTTATCAATAATATAAAATTTCGTTTATTATTTTATTAAATGGTAATTTTTCACCGATAACCCTAGAAATTTATTCACCGATAACCCTAAAGTTATTTTTATTACAAAGAATTATATTATAAAAACTTATCAATAATATAAAATTTCATTTATTATTTTATTAAATGGTAATTTTTCACCGATAACCCTAGAAATTTTTTCACCGATAACCCTAAAGTTATTTTTATTACAAAGAATTATATTATAAAAACTTATCAATAATATAAAATTTCGTTTATTATTTTATTAAATGGTAATTTTTCACCGATAACCCTAGAAATTTATTCACCGATAACCCTAAAGTTATTTTTATTACAAAGAATTATATTATAAAAACTTATCAATAATATAAAATTTCGTTTATTATTTTATTAAATGGTAATTTTTCACCGATAACCCTAGAAATTTATTCACCGATAACCCTAAAGTTATTTTTATTACAAAGAATTATATTATAAAAACTTATCAATAATATAAAATTTCGTTTATTATTTTATTAAATGGTAATTTTTCACCGATAACCCTAGAAATTTATTCACTGATAACCCTAAAGTTATTTTTATTACAAAGAATTATATTATAAAAACTTATCAATAATATAAAATTTTGTTTATTATTTTATTAAATGGTAATTTTTCACCGATAACCCTAGAAGTTTATTCACCGATAACCCTACAAGTTTATTCACCGATAACCCTAAAGTTATTTTTATTACAAAGAATTATATTATAAAAACTTATCAATAATATAAAATTTCATTTATTATTTTATTAAATGGTAATTTTTCACCGATAACCCTAGAAATTTTTTCACCGATAACCCTAAAGTTATTTTTATTACAAAGAATTATATTATAAAAACTTATCAATAATATAAAATTTCGTTTATTATTTTATTAAATGGTAATTTTTCACCGATAACCCTAGAAATTTATTCACCGATAACCCTAAAGTTATTTTTATTACAAAGAATTATATTATAAAAACTTATCAATAATATAAAATTTCATTTATTATTTTATTAAATGGTAATTTTTCACCGATAACCCTAGAAATTTATTCACCGATAACCCTAAAGTTATTTTTATTACAAAGAATTATATTATAAAAACTTATCAATAATATAAAATTTCGTTTATTATTTTATTAAATGGTAATTTTTCACCGATAACCCTAGAAATTTATTCACCGATAACCTTAAAGTTATTTTTAGGGTTATCGGTGAAAAATTACCATTTAATAAAATAATAAACGAAATTTTATATTATTGATAAGTTTTTATAATATAATTCTTTGTAATAAAAATAACTTTAGGGTTATCGGTGAATAAATTTCTAGGGTTATCGGTGAAAAATTACCATTTAATAAAATAATAAACGAAATTTTATATTATTGATAAGTTTTTATAATATAATTCTTTGTAATAAAAATAACTTTAGGGTTATCGGTGAATAAATTTCTAGGGTTATCGGTGAAAAATTACCATTTAATAAAATAATAAACGAAATTTTATATTATTGATAAGTTTTATAATATAATTCTTTGTAATAAAAATAACTTTAGGGTTATCGGTGAAAAAATTTCTAGGGTTATCCGTGAAAAATTACCATTTAATAAAATAATAAACGAAATTTTATATTATTGATAAGTTTTTATAATACAATTCTTTGTAATAAAAATAACTTTAGGGTTATCGGTGAATAAATTTCTAGGGTTATCGGTGAAAAATTACCATTTAATAAAATAATAAATGATATTTTATATTATTGATAAGTTTTTATAATATAATTCTTTGTAATAAAAATAACTTTAGGGTTATCGGTGAATAAATTTCTAGGGTTATCGGTGAAAAATTACCATTTAATAAAATAATAAACGAAAATTTATATTATTGATAAGTTTTTATAATATAATTCTTTGTAATAAAAATAACTTTAGGTTTATCGGTGAATAAATTTCTAGGGTTATCGGTGAAAAATTACCATTTAATAAAATAATAAACGAAATTTTATATTATTGATAAGTTTTTATAATATAATTCTTTGTAATAAAAATAACTTTAGGGTTATCGGTGAAAATTTTTTTAGGGTTATCGGTGAAAAATTACCATTTAATAAAATAATAAATGAAATTTTATATTATTGATAAGTTTTATAATATAATTCTTTGTAATAAAAATAACTTTAGGGTTATCGGTGAATAAATTTCTAGGGTTATCGGTGAAAAATTACCATTTAATAAAATAATAAACGAAATTTTATATTATTGATAAGTTTTTATAATATAATTCTTTGTAATAAAAATAACTTTAGGGTTATCGGTGAAAAATTATCATTTAATAAAATAATAAATAAATTTTTTGGTGATTGGTTAATTCAAGCCGTTAGGATTATCTGCGGTTTGAATTATTAATTTAAGCCGCTAGGAATATTGGCGGTTTGAATTAATAATTCAAGCCGCATATATATTCCTTGCGGTTTGAATTGTTAATTCAAACCGCAAATATTCCTAGCGTTTTGGGTAGAAATAAAAATCTTTTAAAAACCTGGTTATTTATATTAAAATATATTTTTTTTTGGGTAAGAATAAAAATCACGGGAAAATTAATATGGACATTCATTAAAGAACCAGAAGATTCTTTAATCTGATGAATTTTTTATGTGTTGATTTTATTTCTAGAACGTATACAATGTAATATTTGTGGAACATTATATCCACCATGTGAACTATTTGAATATTTTATGGTTTTAATTGATACATCAACAAAATAGTCACATGTATGTTTATTATCAAATTGCAACATGGTGTGATTTGATCAAGAGCATAATTTTATGATTATCCAATTAAGAAAATACGTCTAGACAATGACGGAATTAATGTTGAACATCCTATAAATGTTTATGTATAAAAAGAAGACATGATTTCACTCTTGTTCCTATTAATTAGCAAGTCAGGAACTAAAAAGTTTCCCTAAAAGCTAAACCGTTTCTTGTAAACGCCAAGTTCGTAAAATCCTCCACTCTCCGGTCTCAGAAAAATTCTTAGCATGTAAACCTGTCTAAAAACATTTCTCTTTTCAATCTGCAACCAATTACATTACAGTTGGTTATTTACAAACTAACACATTTCAATTTACACACAAAGCACAAATTCAGTTGTACGACAGAGTACCGACATAGTGAAAAATAATAACGAGACATAGATGAAAAATAATAACCAGGTAAAAAACAACATCAACGCCCAAAATTTTGTGGGAAAAAACTCCTATTTTACAGCTAGGCACTCCGGGTCGCAAAGTAGCAGCATTATTCTTTGGCAATCCACCAGATAGAATCAAACTGAATATGAAATTCTGTGAATAAGCAAAACTATAAACTATCTCACTCTTTTTGAAACAGAACAAAAATAGAAGTTAGAACAAAAAAAAATCAACAGCATTGCCTTTTCTGTATGATTTTATATTTTTACAACTGTTTGTCTATCGCCCAATGGACCATCCTCTCTCAGCAACGAATTCACGAACCCTTAAAGCTACCTCCGCCGCATCATTTAGAGGTGGATAGCTCCAGCTATTTGAAATCTAAAACCAACAAACATGAAAAAGGCTATGTAAAGATAAAATAGTAAGATTAAAAATTAAAGGAGACGTAAAAAGAGATTGAAGGCCATACATCCTCTAAGCCGGTGAAAGGACGAACAACTCCTCTCTCACGGAGGTTTTTGTGGAAGTCTGTGAACTTCCACTTGCAATGCTCGGTTCCAATTACATACACAGGTTTCCTACATGAAAGAGATTTCAAAATGTGAGGACGAACTGTAACTGAAATAAAAAAAGAGAATGAATAAAAGAGGGTGTCAGTATAAATACCCAGTGCTGCATGCCTCGCTTAACATACTGATCGAGTCGGCTGTGATTACAAATGCATCACCCCATGCAAGATGACCCATATGCGGGTTTGGATCTGCCATCCAAATGCAGAAAAAAAAAGAACTTAAAAATCACCTTAGTTTACTACATAGCAACTACAATCCAAGTAGCCAAAGTTACTTGTACTTTTAGTGACACTGCAAGTTACCTTGTCCATCCCAGATATATATCTTGGGGTGAGTACCAAGCTCTTTTATTATTATATCTGACACCTGAGTAACAAACACAAATCAACAACACTCATAACCCTATGAGAAATTCATCACCGATTGCGCCAAAAAATGATACAGATGTAAGATAAGACCTGATTTGTACCTTTTTTGGAGTTCTTCTAGAGAACGAGATTCTGGCACTTCCACAAGTTTTCAGGACATTATGTAGCGATGCCACAAGCTGCTTCGCCAGATCTGCTCCGTATTTGCAGTTCTCTGATACATCAGTCAAAGAACGTCAAATAAATTGATCCAATTTACAAAAAAAAAACAAAGAGGATGAGGTGAATGAATTACTAGTGGGCCCTCCGATGTTGACAACGAGCAAAGGTTTAGGAAGCGGGTCAAGTTCGTCATGCCAGGCCGTGGCAGCTATACGTAGGGCAACAGGATCTGCCTGGTGTAGTGCTCCTAACGTCAGAACCTTAATCATTTTGAATATTTTACATAATATGTGAGTTACATAAGAAGAATTTGTCTAATATATTATATTAATTGGTTATGTGGTACATAAAGTGAGAGAAGTGTACCACATTTCGACCAGGGGGTTCCTGTGGGGTCACCCATCTTCTGAAAAAACGAGGGATTTCATTCTGTCCACTTGCTGTCAGTGCATAATAGTCATGCCGAGGTGTCACAACCAGGTCAAATCTGTTGAGTTGTGTCCTTGGATGTTGTATCTGAATTAGTAAATTGTAAGAGCATTCAAAATTAATACGACGGGTCATTTGCCCCATGATTCCATTCGAATTAGTAACCATGCACAATAAAATGGGTAACAGTAAGATTTTCCTGCATGAGCTCAGTAGGTAACGGTTGTGTTTGACCATCACCCCATATGGTTATCAAAATTAATAATTGAGCATATGTAACCATATTTTCACTAATCTTTCCGTTTAGTGAAAATATCATAAACTTGGCTGTTGTTACATACACAGTGCAGTCTTGTTACAATACTATCATTAGCATTTCACCGGAAATGGTAACGATTCAAATTGGACATTTTAAAGTCTATAAGAGTGATCCAAGCCATTTAATGTATTCTACTAATCGACATTTAGTAGGATAACAAGTTTCATGATTTTTGAAAGTATTATCCCACCACTGGATTAATTAAAAATTGCTAAAAACTAACAATTAGCAATAGATTATAGATCGTATTGCAGAAAGACTACATAGAAAATAAAAACTAAGCGATCCGATTAATTACACATGATTGCCGCACAGTAGATAGCTAGGGATGAATTTTCATTGCAGTTATGCATTATCATCAATTAATAAAAAAATCATTTTGTTCAGTTCAATAATCATCTTTATTTCTTTTCATCTGATGGGCGATAAAAATTTGTAGAAAATTAAAAAGACGTACCACCCTACTAAATGTCAATCTGTAGAACACATTAAATGTCTTGGATCGCTTTGACGGACTTCAAAATGTCCGATTTGAAACTCTAGCACTTCAGGTGAAAATACTAATTATGCATTGATTTGTTTTTATACAGGACAGCACATAAACTGAACTTCCTAATACAGTACAACAACAATCCCCTTACACCATTACCAGGAGCGTATAGTGAGCATGTGACTACAAGTCGGCCGTGATAAGTACCATCCTATTAGACAACAGAAGCACAATCAGGGATTAATAATAAGTGTACCTGGATGACAAATACATTCTCGGGTGCAAAGCGCCTTATAGAACTAGATATTGAGATGGTGTCTCTTCCACATGCAACCACCAATGTGGGGCCCTCCCTGGAATCAAGCAAACTCTACTTAAACCACGCGCCTCACAAAACTGGAGCACAGAGCATGGACACGTGCGAGAGAAAGAAAGAAAGAGAGAGAGCTCACTTGTCAAAAGTTTCACGTGCAAGGGAGGCGATCTTTCTAGAATCAGCTTCTAAGATAGATGACAGGCCGATTGACCCACTAGTATGAAATGTAGAAGGCACGACTCTCTTCCCTTGGAGTACCAAACCCACTCTTGATCCGCCCAGTAACTGCTGAAGAATGTGGTATACTATTTTATGTAAGGAAAGAGGCAACCAGTGCAGCCACTCATTAATTCCTCCACTTGGTCTAGTCACACGCTTCATAAAAAAAATATATACTTAATTATTATCTCAAGGAAGTATACCAAATGGTACATCTTAAACAAAAGAGTAGATTACATAAATGATATGTGCTGTCTATTTTGTAATTGTTTCTTAAGTTCACAATTCCCACCTTAGAAACATAAGATTTCACAGCAGAAACAATAAAGAGTGGTCGCCAATCCAGTTATTGATATAACAGGAAAATGTTTACCAGAAAAACATAATGATCCTCAATTACTAAGAGAAGCTAACAACATTTTATATGAAAAGATGTGAATATTAATCAGGAATAAGGCATAGTATTATATATTTATATGAATATATAAGCCTGGGGTGCAAGCTGGAAAATACTGTTACTAAACCCCAAAGAAATTTGTAATTACCAAATCTATCTTAAGACAGAAGCTTATTGCAACAGAACTGACATTATCTGGTGGAGACAATAATGATTTTGAAAACCTAAAACAAACAAATTGAAGTACAGAGATAAGCAGAATAGAGAACTTACGTAGATGGTTTGTCTATCAGAAAGACCGAGTGCACGAACCAATCCCAGGCACTGGCTCTCAGCTCCGGCGAACCCATTTCCAATCACCACCGCTCGTTTCACAACATTCACACCGCCTTCGAATATCTGCGGCATCCCCGCCCCGCTAGGTGGCTCCGGGAGCCTTATCGGTCTCATCTTCTCTTTTCCTTAATAAGCGAAATTTCGAGGCAATTCTTCGTTTTTCTCTAGATTGGAACACTATTCATCGGCTTAGGGTTTGGGAAATACCAAATTCGATATTTCCTCTGATCGATTGTTTATTCGTATTTTGGTTCTAACTATTTTTCTGCTTACGAAATTGTAGAGAAATCGGGATTCCAAAATATTTTACCTTTTCTCTTATATTTTTTGTGAATTTGTAGGGAATTTCGCGGCTGCTTTTTTGGTGGGGAGAACTGAAGAGAAGTGTTGAGACCCCGAGTAACTTTTGCATGAACCGAAAGCACTGATTTTACGAAAGACCGTTATGCAACTATTTGCTACAACATTTTGAGCGAGTTCTACAAGTTCCAGATCCAGGCGTATGCAATTATTCACTGATGGGACCCACAATGCTTGGGCAGGACGCCTTTGTGGCAGCTTGCTCGCCTACCGGAAACGGAGGGTCCGGATCCCCTAAAGTAACCCAATTTTTGTGTTTTGGATCGGGACCGTCCGATTCGAATTCGTCGCTCGGAATGTGTGCGCTCTGCTTGGAAATGGATTATCACGGATTCGAATCGGACAGTCCTGATCTAAAACCCAAAAATTGAGTTACTTCAGTAGATCTGAATTCGAAACGGAGTGCGTATCCTCTGTAGGGCTACACAAAAAATTCGTAGTTCGTAATTCGATTCGAGTTTGATTCGAAAAAATTCGTAAAAAAATCGATTCGAAATTGAGTTAGTTCGAAATTAATTCAAACCAAACTCAAACTGGACCTAGTTCGTTCGAAATAGGTTCGCAAACTAAACTTAGTTCGAAATTAATTCAAACATGAACCGTTGATTTCCGCTGATAATGAACTTTAATTTTTTATTTAGGATAATATTTGGATTTGTAATAATTCTGAGACTTTGGTGATTGTTCTATACTTCTATTGATATTTAAATTGTACTTTGAATACTTTGGATATTTGAAAACTTTGGTGATGTTGCTCATGTTTGCTATTTGGAAAACTTTGGATATTGTGATTGTACTAAACTTTGATTGATTGTACTAAACTTTGGTGTTTGATATAAATTTTGGTATTTGTAATGAACTTTGATATAAACTTTGGTGTACTGTGTAATTAGAATTCAGAATGTATGAGTTTTTATTGAAGTGCTGTAATTTCGAACTATGATCCAGCCATAAGTCCAGGGGCGGAACTAGGAAATAGAGATTGAGGGGGCTGAAAATCAAATATAGTGCAATTTCATTTTATAAGGGGGGCTAAAAGGTATTAATACATATGAGAATTACAAAATTTAATGGACTAAAGTATAAAATTTCAATTTATAAGGGTGGCTTAGCCCCCTTTGCTCTATATTATGTTCCGCCACTGCATAAGTCGTAACTCGTAAGTTGTAACAAAGTTCGTAAAAGTTCGAAAATCGAGTTCATAAAAAATTCGATTCGAAATTGAGTTCGTTCGAAATTAATTCAAACCAAACTCAAACTGAGGGTAAGTTAAGTTCGATTCGGTTCGGTTCGTTTGCAGCCCTAATCCTCTGAGATATTCATATCTCACGGCATGCGTGACTGACGTGTACGGTGCCTATTCGGAGCGCAGGGTCCGTATTATTTGTGCTTTGAGATTCGTACAGAACGTATTTAAACGGTTAAGATTTTTCAAAAAGTCACGCACGCGGTCAAATATCTCAGAGGATGCGAATTTCCGGAAACGCAGGGAGTCCAGATTCTCTGAGGTAACTCAATTTTTTAGTTTAAATCAGGACTGTCCGATCAGAATACCGGACAATCCAGTCTGATATTAAATGGATAAAATATTTTTTTTTATAATATTTGTGTCAAAAAAAATCAGACGATCCCGATCTAAACTTAAAATTTGAGTACCTCAGGTAACTCAACATCTAACAGTCTGACAATTGAACATGGCTGATGGCGAGGCAGACCGGATCTGATTCTGGTCCGAAATAAAATGCACGGAATGGTGGAGTTAACTCAAAATTATGCTAAAACATATCGCATGATCCAGATCTAAATTCAAAATTATATTTTGGACCGGAGTGGTTGGGATCAGTTTGATTTTCGAGAATTGTCAATTAAACTCAGATTATATAATTTTTAATTATTTTAAATTTCAGCCGGATTAGATCAAATTCATATTGATTTGATTTTTAAAAAATTGCGGATCAAACGAGTTTTTGGAATGGAGTTACGTTTATTATTTTTAAAGTTACTTTAGAGTTTAGACGAATCAGATCAAATTGAATCAGTTTGAATTCGATAAATTGTAGAATTACAAGACGGATGAGTGAGTTCGAGTCGTCTAATTTTAAATCAAATTCAGATTTCAAATCTAATCGAATCAGATTCAAATCAATTTGACCTTCTAAAAGATCCAATCGGATCAAATCATTTTTTATCCTTAAGCAATGCATAAACATAAGTCTCGTTTTCTTTTTCTTATTTCTTTTGCTAACGTCTTTGCTTGGGAGTTGAGAAAGAATCTGTAGAAAAATAAATTTGCTCAACTTGTAAATGGATATTCGGCGACTCTTTTCTTTTCCTCGTTGAATTATCTGCATTTTCAAGAATAATTAAAAAAAAAGTTAATCGGAACAAGTAAACAAAGACACCGTCAGCGAGAAAACAGGTTGCAAACCACTAGGGATGGCAATGGGCCGAGCCCACAGGTATTTTGCTAAGCTCATGTCTGACTTGCCTGTTAAAAATTGATGGCCCACCTGCCTGGCCCAATCTGACGGGCGCTTGAAAATCTATGCCCGACCCGCCCATGGGCCTTTCCCGAAGCCCATGCCTGCCTGGCCTGCCCATACCTGCTGGCCCATCCATATTTTTTTTTTAAGAGAAGCCCGTAGGCTATGTATTAATAGAAAAAGTCTAAACATTACAGTGAAGGAAAATAAAATACTGGAAGGAAAAAAATTAAAAGAAAAACTACAGCTAAACGTAACTTAGAATTAAATAAAGTACCCAAAATTAAAAGTTTAAACTGCTAGCTACCCTCCTATTCTAAAATATAAATTAAGAAGAGTTGGGGGCTCCTTTGCAAACTTTGTTTTCCTTACTGACAGCTTCCTTCCCCATTTACCAGTAAGTGTGTAATCGCCTTCTCCACTATTTCAAAACCCGATTTCGTACCAACCACATCAAATAGACATTACACAAGACAATAAAACAATTCATAGTGTGATTTTCCTAATGGAAGAACAAATAATTCATAGTTTAACAACAAAACAACAGTGTGATTTTGTTATTGGAACAACAAACTAATTCATAGTTTAATAGCAAACAACAAACAACAACAACTTACATAATTTAACATCAAAATAATAAATGGAGTACACAAGAAACATCTAACGGCAAAACAACAAAGCACGACTAACCTGCACAAACAAAGCATACAAATTTAATCACTAATATGAATAAACAAAGATAATCCTAAATTGAGATCTATTTTCTACTTTCAGTTCCAGAACTGTGCAGTTTTAGTAGTTCATAAAAAAAAAAGTTACCTCGATATCATTAGTAATAACAAAGCACTGAACTACTACTCTTCTAATTCTTCTAGTGCACTTACCTGCATAATTTTAGTTCAATTGTGTTGTTTAATATGAACTGATTTTAAAATAAACTAATCACTCTTAATCAAATTTATGCATATCAGCCCCAATTAATTACTTGGAAAAGGATTTAAAATTTATGCATACTTAGAACTTCACTATAAAAAAAAAAAAAGTTACCTCAACATCATAAGCTAAATAAAAGAATTCAACCAATACATCAAATTATAAATTCTTGTGCCATCAAGAAATAGAAATGTAGAAGGTTCCATGAAAATCGAGATATAATATGTATCTTAAAAGGTGTATGGTAGAACTGCAACATGCATCTTTTGGGGCTCAAACAGAAGTTCAATTGTAATGTGCAAGTAGTTAGTAAGACTACAAATTAAGAGCAGAAAGCTCTTTAGAGAGAAACATATCTTGCAAGTCATGCAGTAGAAATCTCACCTGCAATTTGCAAGATTCTTACTCGGTGACATTGACTTGGCCAAGAAAGTCATCCCACAACTAATTCAGCAGCAAGTAGAACTGTACCTGGTTTCTTATCCTATAGCCTAGGTATCCATATAGAATTAAATGGCAAAAATTTTACCCGAGTAAAATTTGCTTTTGTTTTTTAAATGGTATGTCTTGTAGATATCTCATATGGGACAAAACGGAGACAACCACATATCCGGCCAACACAGTAGCAAGGTATTCTTAGGCTGGGATATAAAAAGATTAAAGGTAATGGCGAGTTTCCGACAACCCTACAAACAATTTATATAATTATTTCTAGCATCTCCAATTTATGTGTTTTGTTTATTAATCTTCAACAGGTTCATTCAGTATTTTTTGTCCCTTGAAAAAAATAAGACATAAATTACTTTTGTAAAACAATAGCAGTCTTCACAATTGATGGATGATTTATCTTCTAAAAGGGTAAGATTAAGTACCTTAAGGAAATCATTTCATTTATATTCAGCTAATAATCATAAATGTAGTAAAATGGTTCAAACAATTAGTAATATATCTTGTAACATATCTGATTGGGAATGTAGCAAAAGCCAACTGTGGGGAGTTAAGCAGCAGTAAAGTGAAAAATTAATGCTAGAAATAGAGGGTGTACCGTGTACTCAACACTTGAAACTATGGGGCGGAGGTGAGGATATGCTGCTGGCGATGATCTGGCGGAGCAAATGGCTGCGGTGCGGCAGTGATCTAGAGGAGTGGGGGAGTGAAGCAGAGAGAGCGAAAGAGAGAAATGAAAGAGACGGAGAGAGTGACAGAGAGAGCGAAAGAGAGGAAAGAGAGGAGGATGTCCAAAATAAAACCCTAAACGCTTGTGTATTAACATATAGGCCCAACAGGCTGCCTGTGGGTTCAATTTAAGCCCAAGTCTGGCCTAGCCCGTCTTTAGGCCCGGCCTTACCTGGTCTATCACAGCCCCGGGCCGATCGGGTAACAGGCGGGCCAGGCGGGTATAACTGGGCCGCCGGGCCAATTGGGCTTTTTTGCCATCCCTACAAACCATACAGTGTGATCCACACAGGAATGTAAATTGGTACTGAACGACGCAGATTGAAAAGAGTAGGGTTAAAATGTGTTAGGGTTTCTAGAGTATATGTCAATTTTAAAGGAGAAATAAGAGACAAAATCTTATGAGGAAGTTTGATTGTATTATTTGACTTTATAATTACATAGAGTACAATGGATTATTTATACAACATAAATCTCTAAAAAGAGAAATCTATAAATATTACCTCCTAAAATACTCTATACTAAATACTAAATTATGTCTCTTATTTTTGGTCTCTCCTTTTAGAAACCCTAACAAATTATTATCAGAGCTATCTTCATCGCCGACGGTTGTTCGGTAATTTCAGGGCTATTCCGCTGCGGTTGAGGGTTTTCAGTATCGTCTCTGTATCGTGAGAGAAGCAATTAGGCGCCAGGTGTTTCCTCTGCGCACTCATGCTCCGCGTAAAGACCGAGCAATCAGAGGTTCTATTCTTTCAAGATAGCAGAAGGTACATTCGTTAAGGTTTATATTTCAGACTATACATCACTTCTCAGTGACATGGAGAGAATTGGTATCAAGGTGGACAATGAGGATGGGAGACAAAAATGGGAAGAACTTGACTTCATCATCGACCTATTCGAGCTCTAAGCACAATAATCTAATTTACAACTATTGCAGGAAGAAATGTCACATCAAGGCTGACTGTTTCAAGCTCAAGAATAAACAAAATGCATATGAGAAAGATACTTCTTTAGGTAATTCTAATTTAGTTGAAATTCAAGATAATTATGTGTTTCAGGAGTTTATTTTGGAGTTTTGTTTCAGGATGAGATTTCAAGTTAAGGAGAGGATTGTTGTGTATGCCTCTCATATCATCATATATTTATATGAGGCTTGATTTAGCCGGATGTCAGGAATAGTAGGCTATATTAAGGAGGAATAATTTAGTATTTGATATAGGGTATTTTAGGAGGTGTTATTTATAGATTTCTTTTTTTTTAGAGATTTATGTTGTTATAAATATATCTCATTTGTACTCTATGTAATCATGAAGTCAAGTAATACAATCAAGCTTCCTCATAAGATTTTGTCTCTTGTTTCTCCTTTAGTATTGACATCTCCTTTAGAAACCCTAAAGGATATACAAGAGACAAAATCTTACGAGGAAGCTTGATTGTATTACTGGACTTCATGATTACATAGAGTACAAATGATATATATTTATAACAACATAAATCTCTAAAAAAAAGAAATCTATAAATAACACCTCCTAAAATATCTAATATCAAATACTAAATTCATCATCCTTAATATAACCTGCCAAACATAGCCTACTATTTCTGACATCCTGCTAAATCAAGCCTGATGTAAATATATGATGAGATGAGATGCATACACAACAAAATACATTATTGGTTTTGTGCTCCAATCATATTCTACATCTTTATTTTCATTTTCAAAGTCCGGAAAGTTGATCCGAACTGTTCAATACGATCTTCATATTAAAATATGTCTGGAGATCAAATTTTATATTTTTTATATTGTTGTTATTATATTTTTAGATAGATACAAAATTATTGTTTTGGATGGTTCGGAATCTTCTGAAAAACAATAATTTTATATCTATTTAAAAAAATAGTAATTTTTTTTTCCAAAATATACAAATTTGGTCTTTAGACGCATTTTAATATGAAGATCACGTTGAGATGTTCGGATCGACTATTCAGACATTAAAAACAGAGATAAGAATATGGAGCATGATTAGAGTACAAAACTAATGATACATTTTAACCTTACTCGACTGGAAATACATCATATCAGAAGTTAGTTGGACAAAAAGTTAAATTAGTCTTAATAGTTTAAACATATATACTTTTTATATTTTATAGATTTAATCTAAAAGAGTATTATTTTTCTATGAAGTGAAAGAAAATCTGAATATTACAATTTACACTTCACTTGTACAATTCAAACAACACTTAACACTTGCATTGTTTTCGAATAGCACATTATCGTTTCTTCCGCAATATTCGAAGTAACAGTTCTATTGCAATATTCCGCAACGAAACAATAATGACAAGAGTGTGAAATTGTAGTGGAATAGTTGTTAAATTAGAGTATAATTGAGTGAAATTGCTAACAAGAGAATAAATAAAATTGGAATGAAATTATATAGTCAAAAAATTTCCCTTTGTGCTCCAGTTTTTCTCCATTCCGCATGATAATTTCATTTTAAAGAAGTGATACGATACACGAGTGACTTTTTTTTAAACTACAATAAGTTCAATTTCACTATTTTGCTATTCCATGTGCGTTGAAATACGGGTAAAATGGTAAAATATATACTTATTTATTTTTCACTCGTTCTCTACTTTGCTTATATTTCAACAGGATAGTATAATAGAATAGTGCGAGGAAAGTAATAATTCAAATGGTATGCAAAAATATTAATTGTATTTTATCAAATAACATTTATAAGTTATTTCTATAAAATATTCAATTAATAAGATAACGCAACAATCCAACATTATCTTTAGAATAAATTATATTATATTGTATAAAATGTTATTTCGAACGGTTGCTATTTTCATTAGATACTAACACCGTGTTCGGTTGAAGCCTAAACTATGAAATAAGAAATTAGGTCTCAACTATTCTACTAAATAAGCATTAAATAGGTCGATTTCACTAGACTTAAGACTAAAATTAAATTCGCCTAAACCAGCCTAAACTAAGTCTTAATATTTTATTGATACTATTTCCAGCACTTGTAAATATATTTGCATTATATATATACTTAGGCTGTTACTTTAATTTTGCACGACCTTATTTAGTACTTATTATGTATACATTTATTTCTTTTACGTGACCGTATGGATAATTTAGTAATGTTGTGTTGATTATTGAATTGCTCCAATTATTAAAACCAGATTTTTTTTCTTAATTTAGTTAGAATAAAATTTGCGCATGCAAGATAAAATAGTTACATACATCATAAATTTCCGAAAAGGTTGAGCTGTATTACACGTAATATTTTAAACAAATTAAATTAAGATGTATTGCACAAAATAATTACACAGCAGTATTACGATTGTAAGTTTACATGAACGTCAAAATAAACAAAATCAAATCAAGTTATGCTTATGCCACCAAATTCTTATCATACTAAAAATAACTTAAACTATGACATGACTTTAGATCACAATAAAAAATAAAAAATTTAAACAGACCTAAATCAGAACAACTAACTTAAGTCCCCTTTATTTTAGTCAGAAAATCTAACATCACCTAAAAATGATGATCTAATTGCATGAAAAATTATATAATTTGTGCATTTTTTTAAGCAAACGGCCCGTAAACATCTCCATTCTTATATTAAGCACGTAGATGTTCTGATTCGCCATTGGCTTTAATTAAAAGATGAAATTTCGAATTGAATATCAGCTCTCCGATCAAAAATTCTGATTATATGCAGCTTTTTGTTTGTTTGTTTATGTGTAGAAGTCTAAATTTATTTAGACATGTACTCACTACATATATTCTCCACATGCAAATTGTATTATCATTCTGATTGGTCATGACTTTATATTTTTTATATGTCATTTAAGAAATTTTTGAATTGATTGATAACTGATTGTTCATGTCTTCATTTCTTTCTATTTTTTATATTAAATAGGGAATGTTATTTGTCATTTAATATGTCATTTTATTTGAGATTTTTTTTTATAAAAATATGTCAAAATGATAAAAAAAAAGTATGTCATATAATATATTATTTAATATATCGTTTAAGGAATGTTATTTATATGTAAATGTCATTTAATATGTTATTTAAGAAATATTATTTGTTATTTAATTTAAATTTTATTTAATCTAATTTTTTTATAATATGTTACGTACGGACAAAATATTAATATATAATTTGTGTATTGCATCAAGTATTCAGGTCAAATGCCGACATTTTGATTAATATCCAAAGTTAAATAGAAATTAATAAATATACCCAGCTTGGCTAAATTATAATAAAAATGCCCTAACCGGCTATTAAATGGCTAGTCCTCAATTTTTGTTTTATTTTTGCTGTTTCAAACCCTATATATACTCATCTTTCTCTCTCCTCCCTCTCACAATTCATTCAACTCACAGAAGAGAGAGAGAGAGGAAGGGAAAAAGAGAAAGAGAAGGCGATTTTTTAGGCGATTTGAGGCGATTTCTCAAGAGCCAAAAGGATGAACAATAGCAACCAAGGTAGGTCGTCCTATCGTGGCCTAGCGAGAGGAGGGTCAATTAGTGATCGAGGTAAAAATGAGGGAAAAAAGAACAACTGTCGAGTATGCCGTGATAAAAAGAAATATCAATCATTCATACATGAGGAATTTCTTAGGTATGAAATTTCAGACGATGACTTTGTGAAAAACCCCTACGGCTATGGTTTGAAAAAAAAAGGTTAATCCAGAGCTTTCAACATCGGACGATGAGTTTGTTCCGTGTACTTATACTGGTAAGACTACCACTTTGTCTGCTGTGACTAATCCAGATTCGAAAAAATCAGCTCGTTCTAAGAAGTAGTATTATTAGGATTTAAAATTTAGATGTATTTGAGCTGGGTTCTAAGAAGTAGTATGACTTTAGTTGGATGAATTAAGGTTGTAAAATTTTTGAGTTTCTAGTGTCTATTTTGTAGACTTTATTTCATCAATTCAGAGTTTATTTATACTTAATGTATTGACATGCATGTAAACTTGATGTTTCTCTACATTTGAATATGGTACAAAACAGTAAAGTTATAGAAACTTAGTCTTAATAAAGTCCACACAAATTGCAAATAAAATAGTTCAGAAAGCATCATCAAAATAATCAGTGACAACATGCATCAAATGAGAAGAATTTAAATCACCTATTACTACTACGCCTAAACGGTATTCCGAGAAACCTACCAGTTCCAGAAGATGGCCTACCAGATGCCCCTGCTTGGCTTCCAGATGCCCTTGTACGCCTACTAGTTGACCTCCTTGGTTGGCTTCCAGATGGCTCTCCTCGCACCCCAACCGCCTCTCCTCCTATGGCAACTGTCTCTCCTATTGCTTGTGCAAACATAGCAGATGCATCTAAACGGCTTGTAGCTGTGCTACGCCGTGACTCTCCGGACCCACTTGTTCTCTGCCATAACTTGCTCATTTTCTACCGCATTTGCTGCGTTTCTTGCATCTGCATTGCATTTGTTACTTAGTAAGTTGGTATAAATTGAAAATAAATATAATTTTTGATGAATGTTACATACCTCTTCGATTCCTATTAGCCTGATGTCCCCTTCGCCTACCTTGCATTTCACCCATGGTCATTACATGACGGATGTGTTTTCGCCTCTCAACCCTAATCCAGCCCTTGCTCGGAAGAATTCTAGGTCCAGTACAAGGAGGCCATTCTCCCATATTGCCAAAATGAACAAACACCCCACTCCAAGTACTTTCAAGATAGTTCACAGTATACCAGTCTGCAATAAATTGGTCCTCGCACCAATTTTGTTCACGACAAACTGCTAAGACATGAGCGCATGGAATAGATGTTAATTGGATACCTCTACAAGTACATTATATTTTGTTGTCGGGCCCGCGTGTCACAATGTACATGAACTTCCTATGAATAACATCCATAGTTCCATCAGACCCGCGAGTGACTGGAACGTACTCATTTAAAAATGAAACTTGGTACTGACCTTCGCCGTGTATATAAGAGACCAAACGCATTTGTGCAGCTTTGGTCCACCATTTTCTGATCTTTTGCAAAACCCGATCAAAAAATACCTGATTTGCATCTCTTAAGTCCATTGCTCGCTTTTGCCGCTCAACAAACCATTTGTTGATCTTGTAGAACGTATCCTCCACTATGGCAACCACGGGCATTCTACGGCTAACCTGGAAGACATTGTTGAGCGACTCGAAGCTGTTTATTGTCATGAATCGGTATCCTCCATCACATGTTTGGAAAATCTTCTCATAATTAGACGGCTCCATCACATCATTGGGATGTACTTTGCTCACCTTCTTCAAAAATACATTACGCCTTGGATTTAGCTGCACAAAAACAAAAATGTGTTACTTTATTTTCAGAATAGTCTTATAAAATAATTAAACGAAATGTTATAAATTAGACATACCACAACAAACTCTTCGAACATCTCTTTCAACTTTCTTGGCTTCTTCTTCCTAGCTCCTTGTCTGAACCTTCATCCGAACCACTTGTCCTTTCCACAATTCTGGACTAGGTTGTCAGCAACATGCTGCATACAAAACATGTACACAAAAAGGTCTAGAGACCATCCGTATTCTGCTGTCAGTGCACATTTGATCCCCTTGTGCTGGTCTGATATAACACAGATGAATTTATCAGCTCCAAGCACTTCATTCCTCAACCACTGCAAGAAAAACCCCAATTCTCACTGTCCTCCTTCTGCACAATTGCAAATGCAATAGGCAGCAATTGGTTCTCGGCATCATAAATGCAAGCTATCAAAAGCCTCCCCTCATACTGATCACTCAAAAGAGAGCAATGTTTCTTTTAATATTTATAAACTCGAAAATGCTATCGGTTCGGACTGCAAGTGCACAATCCTATCGAGTAGTATATTTGAGGTTGATCCACAGGAAATATTGGTTCAGAGCTTTGAGCGATCGAATCACAATCTTTCGAAAGGATAGACGAAATCTGAAAATTGAGAGATGTTGTTGTGATCAATGTAAATTAGGAAGCAATTAAAAGTAATTAAAATAAATATAGAGATGAGAATTCCTAGGATTTCGGCACACCATTGCTACTCAATCCACTTTGACAATATATTCATGTTGTGTCTAATTTTCTATTGTTGTTTTATGAAAGACACCACATAGGTCATTGCGATTTATGTTACGCAAGAATGACAGATCTTTCATCGAGATTCTACATAGGACACTGCGAGTTTCCTTACGCAAATGACTGATCTCCTAAATATCCCAAATTACTACACAGATCACTGCGATTTTCCTTACGCAATTGATGAAATTTGGTTCGCGTTTTGTTGGTCTGGTTTATGGTTACCCCGCTAAAGTTTTCTTCACATAAACCTAATAGATCTCAACGAGGCTAATTCATACAAATAGTTTCTCTAATGGACTAAACTAGATCATTAAAGTGGTTCGCGATTTTCCTTAAGCACTGTCACTACCCTTAAGCACTGTCACTACCCTAATGGACTAAACTAGATCATTGAAGTTAGATGAAGAGATAGTAAATCACAAAAGCATTTAGATTCAACAACAAGAAATCATAATCAACAGAAATATATATATATCAAAACATCAAGAGTAACAAGGTTTACTGCCTAGCCCTAAGAAAATGAACTTAGCCGCGAAACGGCATTGTTACAAGCACTCATCTCTTCTCTCTTTAATCAAATCTAACCCTAATTACAAAGATAAGTTATTCTTCTGCCCAGGGGCCTTATATAGGAGTGGAGGGACGTCTGGAGATAGAGTAGGGGCTAAGAAACTGATCTGGATACAGCTGTCGGCAGTTATTCCCCAAGAGGCGCCTTCGGTTACGGGCCGTATCAGGTGATACGGTCCGTATTAGGACCTTGTCGCTGAGGGTTCTAGTGCTTCTCACGCTATCTCCTGGTCTGTGCTAGGCTTGGTCCGTATTAGGCAATACGGACCGTAACAGAGACTTCGTCGATAAGCGTCGCTGATCCGATTGACCCGATTCTAGCTCCATTTGGTGTAAAATAGTCCCAAAACCTATTTTCTGCAATAAAACATAAAGAAGGGTGACAGTAGCCTTTTTCTCTAATTAATTAAACATAAGTGTGAGAAAAATATGCAAAACTTAAGCCAAAACCCTACGTAAATTATCATTATTTTGACTCTGATCACATACCGCCCAGACAAGAAGCTTGCATCTATGCTGATCACTGGTCTCAAGTACTGGAACGCTGCAATGCATGGACCAAAAGCCTAGGCTACAGCCATGAATTGAACAGTCTCTTCAATAATTTCTCCGTTTTTATCTCGTATCGGACAAGTCAGAAATTGGTACTTAGAGCCGGGATTCTTGTCGTAAATTTCCATCAGTAGTGGTTTCAGAAAGCTGTATGAACTCTCCCAACTCCCAAATTGTCGGGCTATTGCAAGCTCATGACTCCTCCACAGTCGGTTGTATTTTGGGGTTACATTGCCATACACAGTTGCCACACAGTTTCCTACCTTTTGGATGCTCATGCAGGGGTCTTTCTTACTGTTATTCTCAATGACATCGGCAATGATTGATGCCGTCAGACATTCATGGTCGGTCTTTGTATAGTCCTACATGTGTGAGGCTTGTCTTGCCTCGTTATATCCCATGCCTCTCCAAAAACTATTGCTTTTCCCCTAAGTTCGTAATCACAACCCGGAGTCTTGCACACCACCTGAATCCGATCCCTGTCACTTTTGTTCATTATAATCTCCTGATTCTTATCAATATGGTGCTCTCTAATCTTCTTAATCAGCTCTTCTTTGCTTTGAAAATATTGTTCTGGCGCCAGCTCACCTTTGTACTCAATCCGTGCCCATAGTAAGCAATATCTGCTTCTATGAAAGAAGATATATCATTGAAGTCTGCGAACGGATGCGTATTAGTCTGGCCACTCAGCGGCATATTCCCATGTCCGGTTCGAATGGGCACTGGACCATCTTCATCACAACCCGCCAGGTGATCAGAGTCCCAGTTTGCTCCCTCAAATTCATCCCTAGTTTGCAGATCTTCCTCCGAAATTTCATTAATATCTTCAAAATCCAACCCAATTTCATCGTCTGCTGGTGCTAGTCTAGGGTGAGGTGATGGTGGCGTTAATGGTAAAGGTGCCACATGCACGGGTTTAGGTGGGGATCTTGGTTGGGGTCGTGGTTGGGGTCGTGGTTGGGGTGCTGGTGAAGTGAAGTGATTGTATGTTTCTGGGTCAGGTACGAATAAAGGACCTATGAGAGTGTATGGTTCTTGTTGAGTTGTAATATGTGGCGCAACTGAATGTTGGCCAAAACTTCCAACCTTTGATTCTATTGGAACCCTCTTGGCGTAGATTTCTATTACAAAAATTCTGGTGGCCTTTAAATGGCCGTACATGCCTCTCCATGCAACATCGGTTAGTAATTTCACTATGGTATACGTCGGGGGTGTTCCATGGTTCACTCGGGTTGCTAATTCTAAGTTCCACTTTTCTGGGTTATAACTAATGCATTCGTAAATCATAGATTTCAAGTCCCAAAATGAGATATCATTGGGAACCATAAATGAACCAACTGACTCTTTGGAGTAGTAAGCCTCATATGTATTAGTAAGAAACCTCCCACCACAGTGTAATAAAATCATGGTCATGGCAAACAAACTACATTTTGGTAAATGGTAAACAATTGTCAGATTACTAATTTAAATATATAGGTTACTGAAAAATAATTAAAATAAAATAAAAAAATTATAAATTTTTTTAATTAAATTAAAAAAAATTAAACTAAATAAATTTAAATTAAAAAAATTAACTGAAAGAGACGGGTAGAGAGTGAGTGTTGAGTTGTGAGAGGGAGGAGAGAGAAAAATGGTTATTTAATATAAAAAAAAAAATTGAGAACTGGCCATTGAAAAAAATAAAGGACCGGCTATTAAATGGCCGGTTTAGACATTTTTATTAAAACTCAGCCAAACTGGATATATTTATTAATTTCTATTTAACTTTGGATATTAATAAAAATGTCAGGGTCAAACGTCTTTCACCTCTATTTTCTTCCAAAGACTTTCTAGGGTATGTTTGGTTGGATTGAGAATAGACTATTTTTGGAGTTAAGCTATTCGGGGTTTGGTTGGATTAGATAGCTAGAATAGTGAATTCAAATTTTTTGTCTTATTAGAATAAACTATTCCTAAGAATTTTGAAATTTTGCTATTCTAACCATACAAATAATAGCTATTCTCGAGGGTTTATACCAAACATACCCCTAAGGGCCTGTTCGGTGACACCTATTCCTATGGGTTTTAATGGGAAAATTAGTAGTAATGGTATTTTTACCTATATGGTGTTCGGCAGCTCATTAAGAAACCCATTACTTTACCCATTTTGGAACCCATCTTTACTCTCTACACTATCTTTTGTTGGAAAAATAAAATTCACTTGGACCTCCGTTATTTTTCCCAAAAACTGAAACTTGAAGAATCACCATCAAAGTACTATTATTACTACATACTAGTTTAAACAAGGATTATTAATAATTACTCCGTTTGTTTAAATTAATGAAGTTTAAACTGAAATTAATACTTGTTTAAATTCACTCGGACCTAATTAAGACTTTTTTAATTAATTAAACTAAAATTAATTTGTACAATTAAGCAAACACAATTTAATAATACTTAATTTAATAGTACAAAGGCTAAAATTAAACAAACACAATTTAATAGTACAAAGCCTAAAATTAATTAAACAAACACAATTTAATTAACAACATAAGAATTAATTAAACAAACATAATTAAACTAGCAACACTCAATTTTAATATATTAAGCTAATTTTAAGTTAAGTTGTAGTATTACACTTAATATTGTTTAATTGTAGTATTACATCTTCTATAAAAAAAACAAACAAACCAACATCTAAACATTTCTCATGCATCCGAACATCTATATTCTAAAATTTCTCATAGATTAAATAACTTTAATTTTAACAAATTAAAATTTTCATTCCCATATTAAAAATTCTCATTCCAGCAAAATTTACTTGCCGAACAGGCCCTAATTGTTAGCCTCGCGAGGGTTTATACCGAAAAGGAAGCTTCGGAAATCGGAATCGATTTGCTTCATTTCTCTCTAAACAAGTCTAGCACTAGTTTTAAAAGAGGAGAGAGACAGAGACGGAGGAATAGCCGCAATAATGGAGAAAACCGGCGCCGTACGATGCCAGAGGATTGGTTGCGACGCCATGTTTACCGAAGCAGAAAACGCCGACGATTCTTGCCGATATCACGCTTCCGTACGATAAACTTGTTTTTCCCTCTTGAATTCTGTATAATTTACACTGTACTGATCTGATCGCCCCAGAATTTCCCATCTAAAATTTAAGGACCACTGTTTAATTACGATTATAGTTTCGATATTAGCAGTATCCTGCTTGGAATTTGGGAGATCGTTTGGAAATTTCGGTAGATTTGTGGGTATTTTCTTGATTCTTCTTCTTTTGATGCCACTAATCAATTTGTAAACCCCTTATAAATTATGAGTCCCAGAAATTTTACTGGATGTTGTTAGTATATCACTTGCCTTCTATTTTCTAATATTTCTGTTAATTGTTTTTTACAGGGAGTAAGTGACTGTCCTTCACCATTTGATCTCGAGGTAATTATTTTTCTTAAGTAGACCAATGTATTTTTCTAATCAGAAAATATTTGGCAGCCAATGTTTCATGATGGCATGAAAGAATGGATCTGCTGCAAGCAAAGAAGCCATGATTTCAGCTTGTTTTTAGCTATTCCGGGGTACTCTCTCTCTCTCTCTCCACCGCCCCCCTCTCGTGCTCTTTCTCTCTCATGTGTAAATTTTAATGAATTGTATATTTACAATTGGTATTGTTTATAGTTTCTTCAATTATTAGTTAATCACATGTAGAACTTGTGTTACCGGTAGAATTGAGTATTATTTTCTTTTTATCAAAAAGGTGCAAGACTGGAAAACATACTACAGAAAAGCCTGTTCTGGCAAAGGCGGGCCCCGCAAACCCGCCAAGAGCTGTCCCTGTCCCACCGGTGAGCCAAAATAATAATGTCACTGCTGAGAACTGTTCAAGGTGTCGCCAGGGCTTCTTCTGCTCTGATCATGGTAATTATATTATTTTATTATTGAAATAATTAATGTGCCTGCCCTTGCAGAAATCATAATATCGTGTTTTTCTTGAAAATGAGAAATTTAGCCGATGTGAAACATGATTGGTAATAATTAAGTCCATGTCCTGAATCTCTTTGATCCCTGAGAAAATAACCAGATTGCCCCTCTTTTTCGTCATAAATAACATGGGAAAATTTGTACTTCAGGTACCTTTGTAGTATAAATGAACAGAAAAAAGGGCCGTGCTTGACTTTCCTTAAATTCTGTGTAGGGGTGTTCAAATGGTTGGTTCATTTAAAACCGAATTAAAATAGTCCAACGAAAATTTAATTTGGTTTTCAAAAATCTAACCGAACCAACCGAATTAAACTTGTCAACCTAATAACAACCAAAACCAAAAAAAATAAGTAAAGTTCGGTTAGTTTGGTTGAACCGAAATAAGAGAGATTAAATTTTAAAAGGTCAAAACTCAAGACATACACAGATGCATTTAATAATCATAGAAATATATATCAAGATATATATTAGTTGAACCGAAATAAGAGAGATTAAATCGAACCAAATATAAAAAGCCGAAGTAATTCAAGTAAATTTCGGTTTGTTTGGTTGAACCGAAATAAGAGAGATTAAATCGAACCAAATATAAAAAAACTGAAGTAATTCAAAAATTCAACCGAACCGAACCATTTAAACCAAAAAAACAAACCATTAAATCCAAAATTTGCCGGTTCGGTCGAAAACCAAATAAACCAGATCCAATGAACACCCCCACCCCAGTTCTATGTATTGTAGATTTGGACTTGTGCAATTTTAGTTCACTTTATCCTTTTGTTTTTATTCAGGTTCTCAAGGAAAATCGTCAAAGCTACCAGTGGCGGCTAACAATGGTGAAAGTGGTGAAAAAGTGGCTAACAATGGAGAAAGTGGTGAAAAAGCAGCTGCACCGGTAAAAAAGATTGTAAATTTGAATCAGGAGAGAGTTTGCAAAAACAAAAGTTGTGGTAAAACATACAAGGAGAAGGATAACCATGAAACTGCTTGCGAGTACCACCCGGGCCCCGCAGTTTTTCATGACCGCTTGAGAGGGGTATGCCATAATTTTTTTGCCCTCTACTCTTTATTTTGTTCAATTTTTTTTGCAAATTACTGCAGTATTTTGTCATAATTAGAAATAGAACCAATCATTACCCGAAAAGTTATCAGCATTTAATATGATGCACTTATGCCCACCTCTCCAATCTAATGACAGATAGGTGATATTTGTACCCAAAATATAAAAAAGAGTAGTTCTAACGTTCATCCAACTTTTTTAGTACATCCCATTCTTATGGTACATATATTTAAAAAGGGAAAATTGATTATTTGCCACTCCAAAATCTGATTATTTGAAAAATGCCACTCCGAAATTAGAAATCATAAAAATGCCACTCTAAACTTAGTTAATTTTTAATTTTGCCACAATTATACAATTCTTATACTATTTTTATTAAAAATTAACTAAAAAATTCTATTTTGAAATACATATTTCTGTATTTCCGATTATACCCCTCAAATACAATTAACAAAAAATCTCTCCTCCTTCCTCCACTCCAGTACACATCGCCTCCTCCCCAAATCATAGAACTTGCGTAAATTAGAGGAACCCTGTGATAGAACCAATTTTCCCTTTTATTAATAATGAAAGGAGAACACTCTTCTACAATTCTACTTCGTCAAAACTTCAAGTCTACGTATTCTCCTCCTCTGTCTCGCCTCCTCGCTACTCCCTACACCTCCTTGCATCTTTCCCTGTCGCCCCCTCCAAAAACTTCAAATTACCCTCTGGTCTCTTGTAAATTTCATCAATTTAGGTACGCACGGAGAAGTACGAGCTATTGAAGGACATCGGCTCGGGAAACTTCAATGTTGCGAGGCTAATGCGCAACAAGGAGACCAAAGAGCTCGTTGCGATGAAGTATATTCCCAGGGTCCAGAAGGTAATGTCTCTGTTGCTGTCAGATACCGGAGTGAATTTGAGTATTACCGGGGTTAACTTTGACTCGGTAAAAATAATAGAAGGGGAAAAAGAGACAAAGGGCAAAGCGGATAGATGTAATTCTTTTTTATTTAGGATCGCCTATATAAGGCTGATAGATGTAACCATTTTGATCATGAAATAAATATCAATTTTGTTCCTCTTTTCCATTTCTCTATTTCTCCATTGCTACTGAGTTCAACTCAGATTCTTCGAAATTCGTTCAAGCAGCTGGATTTCTGGCTCAATTGCGGATTGAGATTCGATCGTCAGATTGTGTATCTGACAGTTGCGATGAAGTATATTCTTCTCTCTCTCTCTCTCGCGGCGCAGATAGATGAAAACGTGGCAAGAGAGATCATAAATCACCGTTCATTGTACCGATCTGGTACTGGTAAATGGTACCAGTGAAACCTGTGATGTCTCTGTTGTACCGATCTGGTACTGGTTATGTTTTTTCTGAGAAGGGTATTTTAGTCATTAATTATTTTTTTGTTTTTTAACAAGACTAATACAGTATTTGTGGCAAAATTAAAAATTACCTAAGTTTAGAGTGGCATTTTTATGATTTCTAATTTCAGAGTGGCATTTTTCAAATAACCAGGTTTTGGAGTGGCAAATAATCAATTTTCCCTTTTAAAAAATATTATTCAAATTAAATTTTTTAATTGTAGATGTGTTCTCAATTATTTAGATAAGACACGTATCAAAGTTGAGTCTATGTAGAATTTGATTAGTAATTCATCATAAAGTTACTAAAACTCTACTATTATTTTTTTTGAAATTGTTTGATAAAAGGCTAAACATCTCTCAATTCGATCCAAATTTGATACACACCCTATTAAATAATTGAGAGCATATCTACAATTTTAACTTTTTAATTTGAATAATATTTTTCAAATATATGCACCATAAGAGTTAAATGTACCATTAAAGTTGGATATACGCTATTCAGGTGCTAATTCCCAATAGTGTGCTTTAGTGTTATTTGCAAACTCTGAAAAGTTGTGGGTATGATTTGCTTAAACTTAATGCTTCATCCTTTTGTTTATAAGCCCTCTGCTGTCGTAATTGCAGAAATTTTGTGTGTGTGTGTAATATGAGGTATGGTAAGGCACTTTGGAAAGCACCAATATGCCAGTCATTTCCTCAAAATCTTCATTTTTGAAGTTTGAACCACAGATCCGAGCTGCTCAATTGATCTACATATACAAATCTGGTAGGAAACCTAATTTTATAATAAAAAAATACTATTCTTTTGGAAGGGAGAAAATCTAGTGATTTTATTGTGGACCATCCCGTAGTTATGGTCTTCTCCCTATCTAAAACTGTAGTAAAATATTTCTAAAAAATATAAAAATGGTCTCCTAAAAGGTTTCATTTTTAGATCACATTCAGTTGCTCAGATTGGCTGTTCAAATTTTGTGTGTGAGGCCTTTGGTCTTAGTGACAAAGGCAATGTTATCTGTGTGGGAGGTTCGAAACTCGAATGTAGATTCCTTGTGGATATTAATTCAGTTGGACTTGACCCCCAACTTTACTCAAAATAAAATGTGTGTGTGTGTGTGTTGTGTGTGCTAATTCAATTGTTTAAAACACAAATTTGTGGCAGTGGAAATGCTGTGATATTCATGTGAAGGAGTTCGATGAATTCATGGAGATACCGCCTTGCACCAAGGGATGGCACAATGCTGATGCTTGATTTTTAGGATTTTCAAGCTCGCCAGTTAGTTCAATCAACCTTTATGAGTTGCATCATGACCATGTTCAATTATATGTAATGATGATAGGTATGGGAAATCCATATTTTGGCGAGTATTTGCATTCAAATCGGATGTTATCTCTTTTACTGGATTGTAAGAATGTAATCAATCTTTCCATTTGTTTCAATTAGATACTTGAAATGCAATCATGATTATAGATATTGAACAATTCTTAGATGGTTTTCTATATTTTCTCAGTTTGTCTTTTTTTTTTATCATTGGAGCTTACTGGAGTTTGATATTACTATATAGTTGGTTTCGTGTTGGTGTTTATGGTTAAGTTCACAAATATTGTTTGACGTGGTTCCTTTATCTAGTGAACTTTGTTGATCCTCGTTTACAACTACAGAGATGCAGTTGTGCTGGTACTGTAGAAAATCTGGACCGATCAAATCCTTTTTGCACAAATCTCAAAGCACAATAATGCTGGCCTCCTGCATCCAAACAGGCATCGAAAAAAATTGGCCCGGCTTTAAGTAAACCGAAAATTTGAGATATCTCAAAGGATACAGACTCGTCAAAGGTATCTATGCTGGCTGTTGTGAAGGATTTGCCTGTCCAGTTGTCATGTCGAAATGTTGATGCTAGGGAGGACCCAAGTGGAGCCAGGAGGGGGCAACTGTCATTTTTTGGATTTTGAAATTTTATAGAGATCTATAGTTCCAGACCAACTTTGCTTTCCTGTAAATTTTTTTGCCCCCCTCTAGAATTCTAATATGTAAGTTGGGTTAAATTTAAGATTAAAATTAAAATAAATTCCTTAAATTTGGTTTGATAATTAGGATTAGAAGTCAGAGTGTTGAAAATTATAAGTTAGAGATATTGTTTTTTTATTTAGTATCCAATTCGCTATTTTTTTGCCTCCCGTGCCGACGAATCCGCCTTTGGCTGATGCACCTGTAACAAAATCAACACAAACACCTCTTGTTTCTTATTTCTGAGAAAATGAAAATGCTTGCTAGTTCAAAGATAAAGCGTTGTAAGTTGCAAGAAACAAGGAGTTCAGTTCTGGAACTAACGAAGGTAGGGACTAGGGATTCTGATTCCAGTCTGACAATAATAATAATTAAGAAAGTTTGTTATTGCAAGTAGATTCATTTCTTTAATTATAGAAAGACAAATAAAATTTGAAAATGCAAGACTAGTAGCTTTATAACTAGGAGATCAATAGATGATATTTTTTAGGAAATAACAAGAAGAGGTAAAATGATGAACAAAGCTGAAAAAATAGATATCCAAGTTTATATGTTAACAGATTCTTAGTTAACAACTTAATATTAACCTTCTTTATAAGCCAACCTTAGGAATGGTGTATGCTGGAACAATCCAAGCAAACCGGCGAAGATGATGAGACAACTCAAATTCATCGCGACGACTCCGGTCTTTGAGGGAGAAGGCGACAAGCGGGATGCCATTATCCTTTGACACTATGGTGAACCGGCCAGTACGCTCAAGCTCCTCTTTTAGAAGTTAGAACCATTGCATTTTCTTAAGAATTCTACATACATTAACTTAAATTATATTCATGTAATTAATTAATTATAAGGAACTTCCTTTTGTTCACTGCAACTTCCCTTTTATACCAGGTAAGGTACATATGTTACTGTTCAAATTAAATTAAATTATTTATTAACTAATCTTTATTGAGGAGATTTCTGCACAAGGAACAGACCTTTTCCAAGAAATGCATCGATCAAAGCCCTTAATTCTTGATTTAAAAAATTACACCAGAAGTTGAGGTAGCAGGAGAAGTGACAGAGGTAGGACCAATGTTAAGACGCTAAACAAGGGTAACAAGGTTGTCTCCCTACTCAACTATCTTGTAAGCACATTCACATGATGGACCTGTATTTTGTAAACCAAAAAACACCATCATATTTATTTATCAGGAATGAAAAATGTCATGTATGACTCATAAATCATGAAAATCTAACAAGTGAGGGGAAGGTTATTGAGGTAACTCCAACCCCAGTAACAAGTTGGTTAAGTCTACAAACAAGATAAAAACAGGGGGGATTTGGAGTTCATGATTAGTTTAGTAAATAAAGGGTTGGTTAGGACAGTTTTGGACTCTATATACACTCTAGAAAAGGCCCAAGAAGCATGGGATAGGTGCATGGGAAACCATGTAACCAGAAAGATTATTGTGTAAATGTGAGTATTATACTGTAGTTGGTCGTCTTTTTCATCTTAAATTATATGCAACTTATTTTGGTCTCACAACTCTTGCTCTTGAATAAAACAACGAAGGTCAAATTCCCATAAAACATAGTTTTTTTTTCCATTCAAACAGACATGAATTATGACAGCTTCCATTTGAAAATGAGATCAAAGGAACTCAACGTAAAAGATAGATAAGCAGCCAAAATCTACAAGTAATTGCAGACTAAAATCAGAACTAAGAATAAAAAAAGGATTGACTAAAATGCATGACGATGGAGGACAAAATGACAAATGCGAGGAATTTGCATGTTTCCACTTAAAGGATCTAGAACATCTGTGACATGTTGTCTTAAGCGGTGGAGGTACATTCAAGGAAGGTTCAATTGATTTCCATTTATTTTCAAAATTTATATACTGTAAAATTGACTCTCATTCTCAATATGAAAATTTTATATGATTGACCTACATTCACGTTTGACTACCATAGCTTGAAAGTATGGCTCCAGCTCTGGTTGTATGTATCGCGATAACATCCTACAATAGAACTGGTTTATCCCATTGCCATCCTTTCCTCATGCACAACTATCCCATACCTACTAAGACTTGGTATGTGCAATAAGCCTTAACGACTCAACTTTGTCTTAATTAAGCCTAATCTTGTCGTTAAGCTTCAACCTAAACATAATCCTTGATTTTGCAACAGATACCAAATCCCAAAAAAAAAAATTGAAATCAAGAAGAGCATGCAATTTTTTTTTCCAAGCCATAGACATATCAGCTTTGTGCCAATTGCGAACAGATCAGAGTGATACTGATTTTTTTTAGTACAATCATTTATATACAATGTAAAAACTGAACCAAAACTATATTTATTATGTAAAGTACCTTGAATCACAATCCAAAAGAGAAGGCAACCGAACTTCGAAGTTAGAGTTTCATTTCCAACAAGTACTAATACCCTAGAGTACAGCACAGTGCATACCAACAGGTCTAACCTGCATCACTTGTTTAATCCTCTCTCTGATCCCTGTTTCTATCTTCCAACAAATCTCCTCGGACAAATCGTCTGCCCCCTTGCTCCTCAAAGAACCACACACCAGCTTATACGTAAAATCTCTAGGCACATGGCCCCTTGCTACCATCTCCACTAAGAGATCTCTTGCCTCGTTAACCCTACCACTTTCACACAATGAGTGTATAATTGGTGTATAACTGCTTGAACTCGGTTTACCATGCTCCCTCTCCTCCATCTCTCTCATGAACCTCAGTGCCTTGTCAGCCTCATTAACTACACTATAATACCTTATGAAAGAGTTGTATGTGACTCGATTTGGCAAAACTCCCTTCACAAGCATTTCATCGAACAACTCGTGTGCACGCTCAATCCGGTAAGTCTTGCACAGCCCATTGATCAGACAGTTGTAAGTGACGACATCAGGCACGAACCCGTTAAAAAGCATTCGCCTAAACATATGATTGGCCTCCCAAATGCGTCGCCTAATGGCCTTCTTACACCCTGTCTCCAGTCCCCTCTTGCAATAGAAGGTGATAAATATGGTGTAGGTGTACAAGTCAGGCTTGCAGCGGGCCCCAGGTAGCTCCATCTGGTCCAACAAAAACCTGGCCTTCTTAAAATCCCTGTTCATACAAAGAACGGAAATGAGGGTGTTGTAGCACTGGACATCGGGCTTGCAATGGAACTGCTTCATCCGATAGAAGAGATTGAGAGCGGATTTGGAAAGACCGTGTTGGCCCAATGTGGCAATCAAGGCAGTGACAGTGGCGGTGGTGACTAAGGCCTCGTTGTTTCGGAGAAAGAGCCAGAGAGAAGGGAGGGAGTTGACTCCAACGAGGAGGCGAGCCATGTGACGACAGCTCATCTCGTCGTGAGAGAAATGGCAGTGGGATTGAGCCCAGGAGTAGAAGGAGAAGGCAAGGGAGGGGAGGGGATGGGAAGCTGGAGAATTAGTTGGGAAGAAACGGGGGAGGGAGGAGAGGAGGGAGGAGAGAAGGGAAGAGGAGAAACCGGGGAAGAGAGGGGAGGGGAGGAGAGTGGGATTGAAGGAAAAGTGGCGCTGTATCAGGACGGAGATTAGTTGAGGGAGGATGCGCTGGGGAGATGGAGATGGCATTTGGACAGGCGAAGGAGATTGTGGAGATGGTGTCTCGCGTTGCTTTGGCAGAGGCTGTTGAGGCAGATGGTGAAGCATATAGAAAGTCTAGACAAAAAAGTATGAGTGAGGCTATGGTAGAAAGTCTAGACAAAAAAGTACGAGTGAGGCTATGGTGCTATGCATAGCACGGATGGGTTTCATGCTACGGTTAAAAATGATACTTTTTAAAATTCTAACGGTCGATCCAACCGTTCAATGTGATAATCATATAAATATGTACTTGCAAACTAAATTTTATATTTTTTCGAATTTTTTTACTATTTTTTTAGATAGGTAGAATTTTGATGGTCCAGAATTTTCAGAAAACACTGATTTTTCTACATATCTAAAAAAATAGTAAAAAAATTCGAAAAAAATATAAAATTTAGTTTGCAAGTACATATTCATATGGTTATCACATTGAACAGTTGGATCGACCGTTAGAATTTTGAAAAGTCAAATTTTGAGCCGTAGCACGGACCCCATCCGTGCTATGCATAGCACCATAGGCTCACTCAAAAAGTATATAGAACAATAGTTAATACAGTGCAAAGATAGAACAAAAATTATACATAAACTTGGAATTAAAAATATTTGTGAACATAACAAAAATGTTCAGCTAGAAGCATTAGATGTGTATCATGTTGTCTCTATATTTCTAAACTCTAAACATAGTTTTAACATGAAATAGATCTTAATGTACGAGCAACTTGCTTGGTATTTGTTGAGATCATAATACGTCTGTATTTCTAAACTCTAAACATAGTTTTAACATGAAATAGATCTTAATGTACTAGCAACTTGCTTGGTATTTGTTGAGATCATAATACGGATTCAGGAACTATAGTACCTGTATATTAAAGGAACATTAGTTTTACAAAAGGAGTTAACAGAATTTATAATCAATTAATGTGATGTCGATAAATTTGTAATCATACGGTGTAAAAAAAGCTTTGGACAGGAATCATGTTCAAAGGCCTTCGTACAAGTTCCGGACCATGAAAGAAATTACAATAGAGTGAAGTCAAAGCAGCTTCACAGATAGAGTAAGCTAAAATTAAAATTAGCTTTTGACATTTTTACTGTTGTTCATATAATATACCAAGATATTTATTTTTAGAGGAGGGTTCAAATGCACCATTATTTTTGTGCTCCAATATGCTCCACATCTTTTATCTCCATTTTCAAAGTCCAAATAGTCATTCCGAACCGTTCAACATGATCTTCATAATAAAATATATTTGGAGACCAAATTTTATATTTCTTAGAATTATTTTACTATTTTTTTAGATAGGTACAATATCACTTTATCGGATGGTCTAGAATCTCCTTAAAAAAGTGATTTTGTACCAATGGTTAAAAATAGTAAACAAATTCTAAAAAATATAAAATTTGGTATGCAAGCATATTTTATTATGAAGATCATGTTGAGCTATTCAGATCGACTGTTCGGACTTTGAAAATGGAGATAAATGATGTGGAGCATATTGGAGCACAAAACTAATGGTGCATTTGAACCCTCCTCTTATTGTTAATACTACTTTATTTAGTTATTTTATCGTTATCTATCACCGATGCTCTCAAATGATTTGGTACTTAATTTATTTAAATTGAAAAAGTTTGAATTAGACATATCAGTCTGTTCAAATTTTTAGACGAGTTGGATGCTAAAAAGGAATATTTATGGCATATCAAAATGGTTAAAAAAAATTTAGACCGATTTATATGCCGAATTTTTTATTAATAGAAAATAATAAATACATTTTCTTAAAATGAGAACAAATTTGTGAAATCTCATATGATAGAAAAACACTACAATTTATGGCATAGTTTATAGAGTCCACCCCTAAATTCCATAAACTTTGGAGTCCACCCCTGAATACCAAAATAATTATAAACAAATAATAAAATGCAGCTCTAGGAGGCAGAAGAAAAATGAGAAAGAGAGGGACAGAGATAAACGTCTTTATCCTTTAAATCAAAGTCCATGGTGTTCGTATTTTTTTTACCAGTCGGATGTCTCACATGGACGTTATAAATTGTAGCGTTTTTTCTGTCAGGTGAAATCTACCAGTCGGATGTCTCACATAGACATCATAAATTATAGCATTTTTTTTGTCATGCGAGATTTCACCAGTTTGTTTCTATTTTATTTGTTTTGAAGAAAGTAGATGTTACTTTACCGATTTCATTAAGAAACCAAGTACTATGAAATAAGTACCTAAAAGTGGTGTACCTAAATTATAATTCAAAAAATACAAATCAGTTTAACAAAAATGGGTAAAGTATAAGGTCAAACATGAATGAGGTCAAGTATATAAAAATTTTCTACTACGAATGAGAGTCAATTTCACACTGTCCATAATATTTTAGTTTAAACTATATTCAAAATAGAGTCTAAATACAAAAAAATTGAAAATAAATGAGGTCAATTGACTCCATTCATTGAAATGAATTCGCCCCTGCCTATATCTATTGTTATCAGCTGCATCTACCACATTTCTACTTGAATTAGTACAAATTTGAACTATCAATCAACAAAAAGGTAGAAATTATATCCAGAAAACAAATTGTTTCTATTTTGGAAGTTCGTATTTATTATTTCATACTAATAAAAAAATCGGATTTATATGTGTATCTGGATTGATTCACTACGGACTTTTAAATATGTCGATTTGTAGTTGATATTATTTTTTTATGGTTTTTAGACGACGAGTCTGTTTAAATTATACTCGTTCAAGTTAGATCGAGCAAACTTGTCGAGTTTGATCATGTTTTGACATTCTTAGATCTAACGGAGCATGATTCAAAAGAATTCGCATCATGATTCGGGTTCTCCGCAACGCTGCCCCGAACTGTTGGATTAGATTTTAGGGGGAATTTCACGTATACCCTTCAAAAACTGCAAAATTACATATTTCTCCCTCAAAATTCTAAAATAACATATTTACCCTTCTAAACTTGAATAACTCACATATTTACCCACTACAATTTTAATATATATCATATATGCCCAAAATTCAAATTAATCATGTTTAATGTTCAACAAACATATAACTAATTACATAACCTAACTTTTAACCTCTGTTTTTTAAAGTTTGACTTCTGTTTTACGTTTGACGTTTGTTTTCTTATTTCACCCAATCTTTTATTCGGCCTCCATTTATATCTCCCAGACTTCTGTTTATACCTTCTATTTCACCTAACCTTTGTTTCTCCCCGACTTTTCTTATTTCTCCCAGTTTTCTAATTTCTCTCCCAACCTTTTCTTATTTCTTTTTTATTCCATTAGCAATGTAACTTCTTTTTTTCTGTCTTTTCTCTTCTCCATCAGTAATGTTTTTTCTTTTTTCAATTTCACTTAGGAATGAATATATTAGCATTACCACTGTGTCTTTGATTATTGTACCAGTGGTACCAGAACCTCTCTTTTCCTTTAAACTTCATGTACCAGTACTTGTATTGTTATTTTTAAATGATGCCTATGGGCTATTCTAGAAAAAATAATGGAATGAATCTACTACAAACATTTGAAGAGTTATGTGCATAATCCAAACAAAATCATTAGCCAAATTAATTCAGAATTGTGCATAAACCAAACAAAATCATTAGCGAAATTAAACATTATCCTCATTGTCGTACAACAAAAGTTAGTTATCATGAATACTTTCACCCCCAAAAGAAAACAAACCAAAAGACAATTAGATCATATCACAACTATTGGACAAATCAAACATTATCTTGCATTTGAGCTTGGTATTGCATGGCAACGCACGACTTCGACTTCTTACCCCGATGTGCTTTTTGATTCTTTCCTCGTCCCCTAATTTAAAAGATACAAGATTGTCAACATTCTATATGTTAGTATATTATTTCCTTCCCATTGTTTTTGAAGGAAAGGTAAGGGTCAGGATTACAGTATATAAAACAAAAAGAAAAAAAAAATATTAAAAAAAACTGAACTACAAAAGAAACGTGGACTATAGTTAGAAAGAACTTTGGAAATTGGGAAAAAAAACAAAATAAGAAAAAAGCAACAAAGAGCAGTATCAGTACACACTGCTACCAACATCTAATCCACTTCATATCCAAATCCAATTTTTCGAAATTCAGCTCAATTTCTCATATTTCAGTGCTAGTTTTTGATATGTGGTTAATTTACAAATCAACTCTCTAATTCTTTTATAATTCCCTTGCAATCTATTTTGGTGATTTTTGCTTATATATGATAAGCCAGAACTGAGCTGAATGACATCTATATACAAATCAGCCCTCTAAATTTTTAATTTTTTTTTAAAAATGATAAATTTTCAAGGGTATCTATAAATAAGCTCAATTACCTTTTACTGGTGGATGCTTGAGATGCATTTTGAGAGGTGTCAAATTCAGATGGGTTAGAGGATTGAGATGTATTCACAACATTTGCCGGATTCTTACAAGTCTTTTGATGGTGTCCGTACATACCACAACGTTGACACTTGTGTCTTCTCTTAGGCTCATCTGATGGCACTATTATTTTTATTTTAGGACGTCCAGGTGGACGCTTGATGGTAGGTGGGTATATCTTCTCCTCATTTCCTACACGCACCCATTGATCCTTTCCCGGCATGGGAGCAATACCCATAGCGTACGCGGCTTTGAATTTCTCTATTGTGAAGTACGGATCCACATACTTTGGTAAAATAGTTCAACAATTTAAGGCCAAACTGGTCATCTTAAGACATTTTGGACAAAACTGCCCCATGGTAAAGTACCTAACATGATACACTACTTAATTAATGTTTATAGTGATTAAGTTCATTAAAATATGTTAACTTGTACCTTTGCTGTTTTTCATTTCTATCAACATCT